>JANRMJ010000054.1:56441648-56455900 GCA_025584955.1 Alethe diademata | reverse complement strand
GAGAATTTTCCATTAAGAAGAGGGTGTTACAAATAATGGCTGTAATATACATGATACTTCAGGAGTTACTATTATTGTTAATGTAATAAGAAATGTCAGTAACACTTCAGTACCTTCTAGCAATTCTTCTATACTTACTTTATTCCAGTGTGATATTACAGTGATGGGATAGATCACAGATTATAGTGTCACACTGACAGTGAACAGATTCCTGTGGAAGGACTAACATAAGAAGATCTTTGTCGTAGATAAAGTCTCTTTCTCTCCTATTATGTTAATATTAAAATTATTATTACTGTCATGGTAAGAAGAAAAGGGAAATTATTCTTCTTCAGGGAAGAGTCTTCTGAATTCCAGCAAACTGGCCAGCACAACCCATTTTGAGGAGGTACAGGAAGAATCCAAACAGTTCATCCCATTCTGTAACAAAGCAGCTTCAGGACATTTAGTGCTCTTTAGCTACTTTCTTAATCTTTTTATTATCAAATTCTGTCACATGTCTAGAGGAGGGAGCACTTTATAAAGAGATGATGTAGTTGAAAACTCCTGTTAGTGGTGGGAGACCCACATGTACAGTGATCAGCAAAACATATGCAGTGATGACTGTAAGAAATGTGTCATTGCAATCCGAGCTGTATCTACACTGTGTGGTTAGTGCAAGCTGAATTTGTTTTCTATCTCTCTGCCCACTGCTACCCTCCTATGAGTACCTGGAAACCATCTCTGGCAAAGAGGAGGCAAACTGGAGTGAAAGTGTGTGGAAAGATGCACAAGCAGCTGAAGTCCCAGCAGTGCATTTGTACTGTACATGTATTGTACTTGGCTGTCTAAGATCTGTGTGAATGCTTTTCTAACCTTCTGTGCCAATTTAAAAGCAAATAAAGCTTGCTTAATCCACACGGTTTTTAAACCGACTTCTGCTTTTCAGAGTTCCAAAGTTCTATGTTCATCAGATGAATATTTAATATAGGAGTAAACCAGAAAGGAAATATCCCCAGATGCAGTGGTTTAAATTTGTCCATTTGACTTGAAACTGGAATAGCATGTAGTGAAGCCTCACCTTGGTCCAGATGTAAAGTAAACCCCCGTATACATCCTCACATCTTCAGTATATCCTCATCCATACATCCTCAATTGACAAGCCCCAATATATGTGCATACAGACTGCCTTCTCCGACCTCTCCAGAGCTGCACCCACAGAGTAGATCATGGTAAAACTTCTGATTTCACCAATCTGAAGTTTCAATTTTACTCTTGATATCTGCCTTTAATGAGAGTCAGTCCTCAAATACTTGATATACTTTAAATAATGATCTGTAAATTGCTACCAAGCTTTATTATGATCAAATACGATTTTCAGAAAATCACCAACAAATGGATCTGAGGTAAATGTTTGCCAGATTTAGTTTTCTATTTCTAATGACTCTAAGAAAAAGGACTCATCCTGGTTACATTGGCTGTAGAAGCATCTCTTTCTTATAATCTGAATAAATACAAATATGTGACTGCTACAAGTACAGACTGGTGACTATTTGCTTGCTTCTTTATAATGGTTTTTAATGCTTCACAAGCTCAAAATGCATTTGAGCTCTGAAATGAAATCATTACCCTTTCTTAAGATTGTCAGAGCAAGCCCAAAATAAGAGACAAAGTCATGAGATATAAAGGCTCCAGAAAACTTTCAGAGGATGAGATCTCTCTGACAGTAATTTTTATAACAAGGGCAGCAATAGACATAATACTTGCTAAATTTTATCTCTTTTGAATGGCTAAAAGTGTAACACTTACAAAAATGTCTTTTATGAAATTAGAGCCTCTCTATTGTTAATGTATTTTTTTTTTCTGAATGATCAAGCTCATTTTTGGGACAATGCCAAATTTTAATTTTGAAACACCTTTGATTTTAACAAATTTTCCATAGTAAAGTTGCTTTAAGTTGAAACATGAGCATGCTTCTAGAATGTATGAATTTGGAAGTTCTATGTGTTACACTAGAAGTCCTTAACTACCTGGTGTGTTAACACAGTAATTGTATGATTCAGTCAGTGAACTATCTGTAGACTGTTAATTAACCTTAAATTTCAGCATTGCCTTCATTTTAGAAACATTATAGACTATCAAATGTGTGTATTGTTGTAAGCAGAAAATTTTTTTTTATTGAATTGTAGAATACCCATTCATAGTCCAGTATGAAAAATAATGTATATTTTTACATGACAAATGCACTGTGTATAGGCTTTCAGGGAAAAAATTAAAAATTTTATTTGAGCTGAAAGTAATATAATTACTTTGGCAAAGTGGGTCCAGATTTTATTGTGCATTTCTGGCAGGACTAGATTTGCAAAACAAGATCATGAATCTGACACAATTTGGAAGGAGTTTGTTACCCTCCATGCTGAGCTTTCATTGTTTATTTGGGCCCTCATTTGTGTGCTGGACAGCATTTTCAAGTCTTGAACATTTTGAGCTCTGATAATCAGCTTTTTTGCCTTTTAAAGACAATTGTCTGTCCCTCTGAATATATCCTTCACAGAGCACAGGTGAAACTTTCTCTCTTTTTACCCCTCCCCAAGTCTTTTAAAAATAATTATAAAGCTAGCAGAGGTACATAAAATTCCATTTAACCATTGCACAGGTTTTGATAAAAGCCAGGTTATTTGCTTTGTTCCCCTGAAATCCATCCAGAATGCTGCTGTGAAAGTCAGTTTTATCTCCTGAGATTCAGGCCATGAAACTCCTCAATTAAAATTCTTTCACTGCCTGCCATCCCTTTGGTTGTGTTCAAGGTCCTTGTCTTCCCCATCAAGGCTGTACTTTCATATCTGCTTAGTGTGCTACTTTTCTTGACTGCCCCCAAGATTCCTACATAGGTGCCACTTTCAATCCCTCAATTTGTCTTTATATTTTGTTCCCACTTGCCTAAGTTGGAACTGCAGCTGGAATTGTCCCTTGGCAGAGGCACCCACAGTGCTCTTATGTCACCACTCCTCAGCCATGGTCTCTACCCTTGCCTGCCCGTTCTTCTGGCGAGAAGAGTTTTACAGCCCCGTGCTTTCGTCACAGTGCGTACCCAGGGGACTTTGAGAGCTGGAAGCACAGCTCTCTGCAGCCCAATTTAAGAAGGCTCTGTGGTTGGGAGTAAGAATTTCTCACATTCTTTTTGGACTGAGTTTAGGAAAAGATCATAGCACAAAAAGTCTCATGGATTACACAGAGATTGCATTAACTTCCATCAGTTATTCCTTCAAGGTTTCACACAGTGCTCTGGACCACTGAGGTTTGCATTAGCTTTTAAATTTATAGGGTTTTCATAAAGTTTCAGCACCAAATATTAAACATTCCCACATATTCATAAAAAAAAAAAAAAAAAGAAAAAAAAAGAAATCTTCAATTAAAATAGGCAATTTGCTTCAGTGAAATGTAGGGTTTTCATGGTTTGCTGGAGCTTCAGATCAGGATGTAGCTTGCACATATCCCATATGTGGCATAATTTCAAAGGGACACTATGTGAAATGAAGATGAAAGTTTGTGTTTTAAATGTCTATCCCATGCTTGCTATCCATTGAAATAGGAGATATGAAGAGATGAACATTAGAGGGGGAAAAAAAAACCTGTCTGGTTTGATAGCTTATATTAAATTTATATTGCTGTATTGAAGGGTAATTTTGTGCTTTCAGGTCACATCGCAGCAAGATGATCCATCTATATCTACATACATATGGGTATAGGAGAAATGTATACAAATTAAAGGCTAGATATAATCAGGTTAAAATAACCCATTTAATCCTAAGTGGAATTAAAAATCTACCCATTGCCTTTAATTTAAAGTTAAATATGAGAGGCAGATGCAAACTCTACCTGCTGTGCGCACGTTGTAGCAATTTGTCCAAGATAATGAAGTTTTTCACTTGCTTATTGCAGAGTTTTAGTAATCTGGAAAACATTAATGAGGTACTGTAATTCCTTATTAATTAGAATGAATTTGATATGAGTGGTATTGCTGGAATCTAGAGGGAGGATGTGAGTGATTGAAATGTTCAGATTATTAATTGCAACTCGTTCAGCAAGCCTGAGAGGATGACAAAAAGAGTAGAAGTCATGAGTTTATATATAGGATCAAGATCATGGCTTGATTTTACATACAAGGTAATCTGCTCACATATGTCTACTTTTCTTTTCAGAAGGTTTAATTTCCCAGAATTAATCAAAACACAAAGTAAATGACTGAGAAATAAAATCTGGAATATACAAAGAAAAAAATTTTCATTACTTAAAATAAATCTTTGTATTGCCAAAACAGAGTACTTCCACATGTAAGGACAACAACTTTGACTGAAGTCTACCTTACTGTCAGAGACCAAATGAAGTTAGCTTAAAGAGATCTTCAGTTTGTCTATCTTTGTTGGGAATGTGTTTGAGCATATCAAGGAAATTATAGAGATATTTTATTAGGCCAATTAAACCCAAATTAAACAAACAAGTAGCATGACCAGGTAAGTATAACATTTAGTCTGAGAACAATCCAATGGGAAACAATGAAAAGGAGTCTGTGAATTAAATTGATTGAGGAATAAAGTACATGTATATAACCATGTACTAATACATTTTTATGGGAAACAGCCCTCGTCAAAATTTAGTTCATTTCTTGAAAAAATGCTGTTGTTAAAATTAGAAGTGTATATCTAGTAATACTAGAAATTTATCAGAAGTTTGAAAGCATGATATTCTGATTTAAAAATTAATACTACATTACATCAGTGTAGCATATGATATATGAATGAATGGATGACTGTATGAATGATTGACTGAATGAATGAATGAATGAGTGAATGAATAGCACTTCTCAAAAAAGTAGTGACTTCCCCTTTCAAATGGGGAAACATCTTTGAACTCCTTCCAAATTGAGTTCTGTAGCAAAATCCAATTGCCTTTAAATAACTTTATCTGTGACAAACACAAGAAAACAAATACTCCTAAGGGCAAATACTCCTAAGATGTTAATGTTGTCCTCTCTGGTTAGCAATCCCTGAGTTGTTTAGAAGCTGTCCACTTGAAATGTCCTCACAGGGATGGATATTGTTTTCCTTTTCATGTATGTTTCCCTCATTTTTAATCAACATAAAAACAGTAATGCATATTCTCAGGTTAATGTTTTCATTGCATGAAACTGAAGTTCTGTATGTTCATGAGAACACAAGAGAGAGTTAATGGGTGCTATAGTGCTGCACAGGACAAAGCAGCCAGTTATGGTGCAATTTCATCTACACCACCCTTGAAGATTGTTTCTAAAGCAAACTTTGAAGAAACAGACCCAAGTTTTGCTTTAAAGGCAGCACATTAGTTTACTCCAGAAAGATTCCAACAGCCATTTAATTTTACTAAGGAACGCTGAAAGCCTAGTAATATATACTAAACAACTGAATGAGTTAGGAGTTGCATCTGAGAAAGTGGTATCCTGAAAATCCTTTTAAAGGTGGTTTTGGTGGATTGACCCTGGCTGGATGCCAGGTGCCCACCAAAGACACTCTTTCACTCCACTATCCAGCAGGACAGAGGAGAGAAAAAATAATTCTCTCGACTCTTGTGGGTTGAGATAGGGACAGTGAGAGATCACTCAACTGTTACCATCATGGGCAAAACAGACTAGACTTGGGGAAGTTAATCTAATTTATTACCTATCAGATCAGACTAATGAGAAATAAAAATTAGATCTCTTTACAGTTTCACACACTGTTCCCCCCTAACCCCTCCCTTCTTCCCAGGCTCAACATTTCTCCCAAATTCTCTACCTCATCCTCCTCCTCAAGTAGCACAGGGAATGTAGAATGGGAGTTGCAGTCTGTTTATCACACAGCAGATATTTTCTCATTGAATTCTGTTATCTGAGAGGCACCACCATCATTGCTGAGGAGCTCAGTCTTGGCCAGTGAGAGGTCAGTCTGGGACCCACATGGCAATGGCTCTGTTGGACACAGGAGAAGTTCCGTCAGCTTCTCACAGAAGTCACTGCTGTATCACCCCACAACCTAAACCTTGCTGCACCTCTCCAATACAGAGGTATCATGCAAAGATTTGGAAACGAATAACTAGGATAATGCTTGCTAGCTTTTTCCTTATGAATAATGAATGTAAGAAGTAATAAAAATAAATTGAGAGTAGTGCTGTATTTTTTAACTTGAAACATTTTTTGAAAGAAAGAACAACCTGAAAGAAGATCAAAACCAACATGGGTAAATGGGAGATAGAATACATTGCTTCATTAATATCATGTTAAACCTTCGCATATTATTTGATGGCGTTCAAACGCAGTCCCAGCATAAAGGCTAAAGTACTTTCTAAGAAATAGAGGAACAAGGATTTGTAATAGCTTTCTAGCAGCAGTAGTTCAAAACAAACAAACAACAAACTCCTAATTATTCTTAAAATTGTTTTATAAATGGATTATGTGTGACAATTTTCTGTGATAGCAGGAATCCAAAGTTGGTATGCGAGACCCTTTTCAGGTCCATGTGTTTGCCCAAAAAGGTAGAGAGAAATATTATTGTGTCCAAGAATGGCTTTATACTCCAATTCATAGAGATTAAAGAAAAAGAAAAAGAAAAGCAAGAATGATGTGAGGCTTTTCTCACAATCTCACTCAATGGTAGAAAATAAATTATCCTGGTATGTGATGTCAGCTCCTTTGCTTCATATTGAAGAACAGTGTGTTTGAAACTCTCCTGTACAGAGCTCTTAACTTCATTGATGAATGCTGAATTTCTTTGGTTTCAAATGGTTTCAGAACTGCTCATTTCTGGCACTTCTGTTTAAAATAGAATCACGCTAAGGTTTAATTACCTTTTATAAAGGAATTTTCAATACTTTGTTAATAGAACACTGAAACTAGCTTTGGAGAAGAAACACTCCATACAAAATGAAAATTCATTGTGAATCTTTTGAAGCCAGATTTATACACTTCATAAAAGTGTGTACACAGGGTAACATAACAGAGACAGTTTTTAATTGCTCACTGAAATCAGCATGGGCCCATAACTATGGGCTTCAGGGCTCCAGCTCTTGACTTTTTAATCTGTTTCCTAAAGGTATCTATTTCTCATTGGAGGTGAGAGATGAATGTGTACCTGCTAAGTGTGAGGAGGATGGTAATGGAAATCAGTAGTGTTAATTAAATTACAAGAATTAACATATACAGTATTTCTTCATCCTCTAAGCTTTTGCAACTGTTAATGAGAGTGAAGAGTGCTTTATGATTCCTTCCTTCTCACAGAATAATCTATACCCAAAATCTTTGCCAAGTCAAAGATGAAATTTTAACTGCTTGTTCATTTGTTTGGGGCTCCTCCCTCCTTCTCAAGAGAATCAATATTTTAAAAAACACAAACTGAAGAACAGACAAGAAAAATAAAAGAAAAAGAACAAACTCCTTTCTATTAATCATAATGGAATCAAATTTGGACCCTGCATTTTTGACCAGCAAGAAACCATCATTCCAGTCCTCAGAACAAAAGAGAATTAGTGGAAAGCTTGTTCAAGAAAATAAAAAGAAAACAGATGTGCTTTGGGCTTCTTTTGGAGGGATATTTTATTTGTTTATTTGTTTGTGTTTTTTTTCCTTGTAATTTTAAAAATGTATTGTTGTTTCTTCTCACTGATTTGCTTGTTTAGCATTGTATCTGTAGCTGCAAAATTGATGAAATTTGGACTTTTTTTTAATACTTTAGAAGCAACTGTTGCTGAAAAGTATGATGAATATGCTCACATTGAAATATTAATGAATAGAAGATTGATAGAAAAGACAGACTTGCCATAATGAGGTACAACATTTTCTTCTATCATATTTTATCCTCATTTCAGCAACACATTTGAGGTACCTTTTAGGTTTCTTTACTTTTGGGGTCTTATCTACTTGGACAAATTA
Source organism: Alethe diademata (assembly GCA_025584955.1). NCBI lineage: Eukaryota > Metazoa > Chordata > Aves > Passeriformes > Muscicapidae > Alethe > Alethe diademata. The sequence goes on along the minus strand of JANRMJ010000054.1, from coordinate 56,447,982 downwards.
CATTTGTTTCTATACTGTGGTACTTTGTGAAATTCTACTTATATTTGTAACTTAACATATTGAAATTTTTTTAAGGTAAAACATTGAAACAAAAAAGGGAATCTGAAATTCTAGGTTTTAGTGAATTCTTTTCACATTTATGCTTTACTTAGCATATGTTCCCCCATCTGTTTATATTTGACTTTTCTTATTGAGGTTAATTATTGTTTTCCATCATAGCTAGAGTTTTGATTTGTCCTTTTTTAAAGAATTTTCTAACTGAGGCAGTTTTTACATTTTGGAACAAAATCTACACATTTATATACACATAACTAAAACTATTGGTCAGTGATCTTACAGCAGGATTTAATATTTTATAATCTATAATGATCTTTGGTAAATTTTAATTCTGATAAGCTTTCAGTCTTTCATTGAACTCTATTAATGTGAAATTTGTAAGAACAAGGCTCACATTGACGTTAGTGGGATATACTAGAAAGGAGAGGATTGAAATTACAGTTGCAAAATCACCTGTTATTATTTTTTTTTTAACCAAACCAGTAATCCTAACTACTTGCAAAATGCCAACATGCTTCAAGGAGAATATCAATCACTGAATCACTGCTTGACCTATTTTTCAAAAAGATCATAAAATAAATTATTATAAAATTCATTAGGTGAAAATTTTGAGCTATATCCGAAATAGCATACAAGTGACATTTAGTACCTTAAATAGTCTGTCTTTTTTTCTTGTGGTATATATAAAAAGCAGCTATGGTTGATAAAACATATCATAAAAAAAAAAATCAATATTTTCAAATATCAATGATGAGTAGTTCATTTTCAGTTTCAAACCAAATGAAACATTTTGTAGTTATTATTCAGTTTGTTATATGAAGAAGTAAAGCCCTTAGATAAGGGATTTTTTTTTCTTGCTCACTGCATATTTCTATTTTTGACAGAAATCCGTCTTCCAGAAACAAACAATTGTTGTCTTAGTTGTTTTAGGACCAATGTGAAATGAGAACAGACACAAGAAACATTAAAGCACAATGAGATAATTACATTTTTTCAATATTTTCTTTTTCTTTCTGGGGCTTTAAATTTTCAGCAAAATCTTTTTCTGCTCACATTGAGGAATTCTTTTTCTATTTCATTCCTAAATGTTATCTTTTTTGCTGATCTCACAGCATTAATACATTAATTTAGCCAATGCTTATCTTCTGACTTATGATTGTTATTATACTTTTATGCCACAGTACATATTTATCTTCATCCTCAGAAAAAACAGTCTTGGTCCACTTGCATAATCAACTATTTGACCTTCGGGGACTTTTTCCACTTTCACAAGGGAAACAAATTATTCCTATGGTTAAAATATATTTACTTTTATGATTCTTTGAAACTATGTTAAAGTGAATTCTATCTGGTGGTATATTTGTTTCTTAGTCATTAAGCTGTGAATATGAACAGAAGTCAGCAGACAGGAAAAATTTATGTGACTGTGAGTATTCAAAACTGAACTTTTGAATTCCCCAATAAAAGTCTTTATTTGCTAGATGAAAGTGTTATGGACTGTATGCAAATTTTTGTAACACCTGATCTAAACAGACTTAGCACATCCTAAATCCTTCAGTTAATAAAAAGACATGAAAGAGGAACAGCAATTGCAAAGCTGTACTTTTGTACACAGACTGTTTAGTCAGCAAAAAACTGGAGGCTTAGGATAGAAAACAATGGGGCTGATGCTAAAAAATATGGTTCACAAAAAGAAAATGGCCTTAGAAAGAAGTAGCATCAGAAAGGACATGGTGAAGTTCTTAGTTTTGCTCTGGCTGGAGGGAAAAGCCCAGAAAATAGGAAACATCTGAGAGATCACAGAGATACCTGAAGATGAAAGGTGGGAGACCCCAGAGAGGCACCCTGATATATGACGCACCAACTGTGAGCAGAACTATGGCATAAGCTTATGTGACTTGCTGCCCAACTTTACAAGCTTTCCCTGTGGGGAAGAGCAGCTCAGTCCTACTGAATGTAGCACTGTGGGCTAGTGAGTATCTCAGGTAATCAAGTACCTCTAATCTCATTGGTTTTTAACTAAATCACAATATTCAGATCCACTAGTTACTTACTCTTTCTCTCCTGGGACAAGAATGAAGGGCACAAGAAATTCTCTGAGTGCTCTGTGCCCAAAAGTGGTGAGTAAACTGTCCAGAAATCAGATTTTCAACAGGCAATTTCCATAAAATTTCAGCCATGCAGGTAGATGACCATTTCTTAAAAGAATGACAGAAAAAAGGATCAGTTTTTCTATCTCAAACATCTAGCATATGACAATGTTTTAGACTGCTGTTTAATCCACTTTTCTCTAGTGAATACCTCCTATTTTATAAAGTAGGAGGAGACACCTATCCATATATTAAAATCAAGTCCTTAGTTAGGTAAAATCCACACTGGATTTACCTCAATCCAAACTACTTCTCTCTATAGAATAAATGTAGAAATTTGGCAAATACAGGAATACTGATTCACTAACCATTAGTTTTGACTGAATATCATCCTCAGTGGCAAAATACAAATAAAATGACCATATGATGTTTAAAAAAAGACCTTTTGTTTTTCCTTGAGCCTTAGAGCTGGCCACTGCAGAAAAAAACAAAACAAAACAAAACAAAACAAAAAAAAAAACAAACAAAACAAAAAAAAAAAAACAAAAACAAACAAACAAACAAACAAACAAAAACCCAACAAAAAGAAAACAAAACAAAACAAAAAAAGCCAGGAAAACCAAGCCCCAAATGGAAAACAACCAGCTACAGTCTCAGCTATCTGTAGAAACAGCAGTTTCTTCTTGACAGACTGATCAGAACCTGGTGAATAAAAAAGTGGGAGAACCATGGGTATGAAGTATTTGTCAGTAAGCTTCCTACTCTGCTGAAAGTCTGTTATTTTCTATGATGTTCCTATTTTTTATGCCCTTCTTATCTTCAATGCCCCTCACAGGTACCTAGAAGAATCAAAAAATTACAATTTAGTGAGTGAAGGGTCTCTTAGATTTAAGATGCTGCATTTCAGATGAAATGTTGAGATTGTTCCCACGGCATTTAAATAATGTATCAAAAATTATTTTACTTTTGCTAATGATTAATAATGAGAGCAATGTTTTCAAAGATACATTACTTTTTCCAATATCCCTGTTTTTAATGTATTTGTCTTGGACTCAGTACTCAGATAGTGATAAGAAAGCAAAACATTTATCTACATTACAAATATGATAATGTAATCAGCAGATTTTGAAAAAAAATCCACAGCCATACATGTAAAGCACGACTTTAAATAGTCTCTAGTTTTGTCTTCATAAAATCATAGATTTATAGAATGGTTTGGGTTGGGAAGGGACCTTGAAAGGTCATCTGGTCCAACCCACCTTCCATGAGCAGGGGCATCTTTCATTAGATTAGATTACTCAAAACACCACCTTGAACACTTCCAGGGATAGGGCATTCACAACCGCTGTGTCTTCACCACTCTTTTGACAAAAAATATCTTCTGACCTAAACATTCCATCTTTAGTTTTAAAATTGCCACCCTTTGTTCTGTCACTACAGACACTTGCTAAAAGACTTCATCTTTCTCATAAGCCCCCTATGGTCGTCCCAGAGCCTTCTCACTCCGGAAGGCTGAAAAATTCTGCCTTTACAGGAGAGGTGTTCCATAGAAAATTTCCATGGCCCTTTTCTAGACCCTCTCTAATAGGTCCTTGTCTTTCTTGGGAAGCACTTCTTAAGCACTTCTGAGCTGGATGCAGCACTCCAGGTGGGGTCTCATGAGGGAAGAGTAGAGGGGTAGAATCCCATCCCTTGCCCTGCTGGCCACATTGCTTTTAAAGCAGGCCAGGATAAAGTTTTCTGAGGTGAAAGTTCATAGTCTTGGTTTATATTAAAGTTTTTCATCTAACAGTATCTACAGGTCCCTTTCCACATGGATACTCTCAATCCACTCATTCCTTAGCCAGTACTCCACTCATTCCTTAGCCAGTACTGATACCAGTCACTAAGTCATCCCAAGCAGAGTTTCTTGCACTGATTGTCTCTCATCATTTCTCTGTCTTTTAAGTTTCGCTATATCTTCCAGGACAATCTGTTCCATGATCTCACTGGACACAGAGGTAAGACTGATTGAGAAAGGTCCTCCTTTTTTCACTTTTAAACCTTTTAAATAAATGATTGCAATGTTTTCTCTTTTTTCAGTCACTGAAGACTTTGCCTGACAGAAGTGAAAGGCTTAGAATTAACACACACTGGACAAAATTCCACAGTGTAGGCTGTGGGAAAACCACTGACGATGACAACAGGAAGATGCCAGGCCTGGTGAGGCAAATGCGCATAAACTGGATGGACAAAAATTCACACCATGGCAAACTGTGGGAAGGGAAGCAACTGCTTACACACATGCTATGGCAAGTTGTGGGAAAGGCATTAATTCCTTGTGGATACCCAGGACACAGACTGTATAAAAGTGGTAGTTCCAGAAGAACTGGCTGGGGACCCTCAACACGGAGAGGAACAGCAGAATAAAGGCCAGCAGGATGCCACAGGAACCTATAAGGTGATGACTACCTATCTTCTTAATCTGCCTGTCTTTCGGTAACTTTTTCTTTTATTGCCAGCCCCCTGCTTTACAGCTAAATAAAATCTGTTCTATTAACTTTGGCATACAGCTCATTTTCACCTTAATTTGGGTAGAGGCATCTTTTAATAATCAGATCCTAACATTATTTCAGCAGACCCTAACATTAATTCAGTGCATCACAACAACAGGAAATTACTTCTGACCACAATAACACAAAAGTAGTTAAAACAAAAATTTCGAATTATTTCTGTTTGTTGTTTCTCCTGTAGACTTTGAAAGGAAGCTGTGACCAGGAATCCCCTTTATAAGGCATAAGGCTTAATATATCTAGGATGTGGACAAGACACTTATCCACAAGGATATTGCCCTAAAAATCATAAAAGAAAAAGGTGTATAAAATACAGACTGGAGGAAAAAAAAATAAGAAGAAGAGATTAAAAGATATTTTTATAATCTACATTTTGTAGATAGGACACTGCAGCATAGAAATGGTAAGCACAGGAAGCCAAAGGACACAGATAATTCATATACACAGATATTTTAAAGGAACAGGTTTGTATTATTGCGTGTGCCATAGCAACAGAAACATAGAAAACAGGGAAGAGAGTTTTTCTGTCAGTATAGGTCTCTCTTGGGTTGATAAACCCTCTTTAAATCTTGGATCTCTTTTTATACTCGCACCATCACTATGAGAGTGACAGGACTATATCATCACATTAAATGGATAAAAACACAGGATTAAATTCTATTTCTTTAGTTCCAAGTTGGTAGTAGTTGATTGCTTTGCACTTGGTCTCTTGGAAAATAATTACAGGAAAACATTACACCAACAAATCTATCTACAAAAAGCCCCAAATGACTGACAGGGTAAAGTGGGATCTTGGCTATTAGTACTCTTCACTGTCTCTCAGAAATAAAAATAAAATTAAAAAAATAAAAAAAAAAACCCTCAAACAAACAAACAAAAAGAACAAAAATTGTGTATATATAGCATATCTAAAATGTACTAACATATTAGACCGTTTTTTTTAGGTTCCATTTTTAACTATATGAAAGGAAGAAAGAAATTTGTGAGACAAAATATGCTTTAAAGTAAAGCTTGATAGAACATGAGCTTTTTAGGCAAATTTTTTTTTTAATAATCTCAATTAATTTAAACATTTTCATTGAGAACATTGGATTCAAAATAAGACAAAGTATTAAAAAATTTTTATTTAAATGAGAGTAGGAGGAACCAGAACAAATCATACATCTTTGTTATGAAGATCTACTTTTGCTAGGGGATATATTTGAAAAATTGCATTGATTATATTTTAACACCTATGCAAATTATAATAGGATTTAAAAAAAGTCATTTTTTCTCACTTTTACTCCCTCTAGCATCCTTCCAGTTAGACTGGAAGGTCCAGCATGGGACAAGTGCAGAATGAATGAGAGTGATAATGTAAGTCTTTCCTAACTCAGATTAAAAGTTTATTTTGAACTCTGCAGGAAATATTATGGATTTAATTGGGGAGGAAGGATAGTCTCTGCTTCTGTTTATGGAAAAATTTTCATTATATTTGAGAATTGAAAACTAGTGTAAAGAACTAAAATATATATTGATGATAACATTTTCATTATTACACTTACATAAAAGTTGGATTTGAAGTAATTATAGTCTATACTTTTCTTTCTTTCTTTCTTTCTTCTTTCTTTCTTTCTTTCTTTCTTTCTTTCTTTC
>JANRMJ010000054.1:56417151-56428955 GCA_025584955.1 Alethe diademata | reverse complement strand
AGATTTATGGACTATTGTATGCAGACATCGTTGCTCCAAGAAACAGGTGCAGGAACAGGACACTATAATCAGTACCCTGCTCGAGGGCAGCGTACCATGGCAAGCACCAAGTACACCAACAAACAGTCCCTTGGCAGGCATCCACCTTGGCTAGGCCAGAACTCAGGTCCAGAGCGAGTGGTGGGGTCCTGGGTCTCAGTCTCTGAGGATGCTCGTGAAGCAGATCAGAAAAACTTCGGACTGACCCTTCCACCATGACAACAGTACACTGGGGCTTACAGTGCATAAGCATTACAGTGCTTATGTGAAAACATAAAGCATCTTTAGAAAGCTAAAAAATAGAAAAATCAATCAGCTTTTAGTGATTTTTCCAGTGTTTTTTTATTTCAGAAATAAACTGAATTAAAGACTTGCAGGACCAATAGAAACCCTCAATTGTCTTTGTATTTCGCGCTCTTCCCTACTAATTCCATGCCTGAAGGTTCTGCAGTGCTTGTTCAAATTATATGTTTTAACTTTAAGTATCATAAAGATTGCAGAATCATAGAATAGTTTGTGTTGGAAGGGAAATTTTAAGATTATTTAGTCCAACCCCTCAGCAGCTAACAGGGACATCTCTAACTAAATCTGGTTTCTCAGATTCATGTCCAACCCAATCTCGAATATTTCTAGTGTTGAGACATCTACCATCTCTCTGGGCAATCTGTTCCAGTATTTCACCACCCTCACTGTAAAGCATTTCATACATATATCTGTATATATACTCTGAATACACCCTGATATAGTTTAAAACCATTGCACCTTACCCTATCACAACAAATGCTGCTAAAATCTATCCCCATCTGTCATGTATCCCCCTTCAAGTACTGAAGGGCTGCCATACAATCTCTCTGAAGCCTTTTCTTCTCCAAGCTGAACAGTCCCATCTCTCTCAGCCTCCAACCCTCTGATCGAACAGATCCACATGTTTCCTGTACTGAGGACTCCAAACTTGGACACGATTCTCCAGGTGGGGGTCTCAAGGGAGTAGAGTAGTGGGGGATAATCCCCTCCCTCATCCTGCTGGCCACACTGCTTTTGATGCAGGCCAGGACAGCATTGGCTTTCTGGGCTGTGAACTCCTCACTATTGCCTCACGTCCAGTTTTTTATCCTCCAGTACCCCAAGTCCTTCTCAGCAAGATTGCTCTCAATCTGTTCATCCCTCAGCCTGCATTTGTGAGAAGCCTCCAGATGGACTTCTAGCCACTGATCACCATCCTTTCCCTTAGGTATCTGAACTTCTAATTCTACTTCTACAGTATCTGAACTTATACTGCCTTGCACCCTTGTAAAGTCCTTCTGTCCTAGTTTCAAAATTTGGAGCTCAATACAGAACCAACTGTTAACAGGAATCTAGATGGATACCTAAAAGTCACCATTATCAAAATCATTACTGGCCGTAACATGATCACACTTATTAATAGTGCTGTACTTAAAATATATCAGTAAAGGGGCATTAAATAATCTATAGAAACATGAAATGCACAGTGCCTTTTGGAAAAATTGTAGTGATATCTTTTAAGTGATCCAGCCATCACAGGGACTACTCGAGATTATATAAACTAATCACAGCATGGCACCAAGTTTTTCTGTCCTTATCAGTGACTTCAGGAAATTATAGTTGCCTTTTACTTGTTAGACACAGATCTCACAAGATATTGTTCATTAATCACTGCAAAGTGATCCAACAGTCATGAAGTAAAAATATGAAGTGATTGAGAAGAAAAAATACTTGCTCATAGGTGTAGTCAAACAGTACAGAACACAAGCAGCTTTTCCTTTGTTTTGCAGAACCTTAAATTCTGCCAAGTGGTTTAAACCTACATTTACAAAATGCAGTTCTCAAGCTGTCTCATTTTTAAGCAGTGTTGCTTTATGTGCTTGTCCAATTGACTTGGGAGGACAGCAGGGCAATGTCACAGCAAAACCTTTCAGTGTTTGGTCTGGTAGAAAACAATTGTAAGTGACACTGAGTCAGGTGAAGACAGAAGCCAAAGGAAACCGGGCTTTCCTTGTCTTTAGGGGAATGCTGTACTCTGAATCAGATTAGGACCACAACTTCGGTGTAACAGCAATTGACAGGTAGAGGCGTAAGAAAGATGTAGATGGTATTGCAGAGAGAACTCTCAGAAGCCAGATGTCAAAGTGAAAAGATCAGCATTCACAGTTGCATAGCTCTTTGATCTTTGCAAATTAGTAATTTACAAATATAGGTCAAACTTGTAAAAGAAAAGCTTTCTCCTTCCTTCTGGGTCAATTTTATAGAAAGAACAGTTTAAATATAACAGTATTCTGTTTGTTAAGCCATGTATTATTTATCAGTAATAAATTAGGAATTTTAAACCAGCTACATTTACAAGTCTTCAGTACCAGTCACATTTAACACATGTATCTTGAGAAAATTATATTTATAAAATCAGTTTTAATAATGTTGCTGTAGGAGTAAGGACAGGGTGTAACAACAGAAATGAATTAAAAATGCTCATGTATTATTGATACTGAATATATAATGCCTATCAGGAAAGGAACTGCAATAGCTTCATAAGATACTAGTCTATGGATATTGATGTGTCAATAACTCTCAAGTGATTGGTATGTTCGTTCATACTTCATTAAAGATTTACTGGTGCTTAATTCCAAGCAGTACGAGACACATCTGGAAAAAGAGGCAAACTTTTAATAATATTTCCTCCTTTGTTTATTTTTGTTATAATATATCCAGTAATACTTTCTTAGGAAAGTGTTTGCTGCTCAGACTGAAATGTTGTTCATAGTTTATTAAAGATTTATTGCTGTTTCATCCCAGAGGAACACTTGCATGATATGCATTATAGAGTTCTAAAGAGTGCAAAGTAACAACAAAGAATACCCCTATTCATTAATATGCTATATTGTGATTTTATAGTGTAACACTGACTATGGGACATGGCATTTATTCACTGAAAATGGGATAAATGCTTTTCATATTTTATTAACTTTTCTGGGGAATTTAATTTCTAAGCATTGTTGAGTCTGGAATTACTGACGGAAGATCCACTGTGTCCATTTATTTTGGATAGAGTACCAATGCAGCAGGATGGTTAATGCCACACAAGAAAATCTGGTTTGCTTGTAGTCCTCTAGCCTAACTGCATGGATGGCATTCAAAGAAAAATTGTGAGTATGCAGGAGAAGAAAGGGTGAAACTAAAAAGAGAGAGACGTAAGTTAATTGTATTCCTTTTGTGAAAATTTGCAGATGCTAAACTGCAACTTAAAAACAATGATACAAGGTACAGTGCACCAATGGAAATGAAGGTGCCCAAGTCTGCAGTTGATAGGGTCTCAGGATACAGTAGTGTGGCACAAAGCTTTTTAGGGGTTCTGAAAAGAAAAGCCATATTTGGTATAGCTGGGAAATGAGAGGCTTTTGTACTGAAATGTGCTTTTCACAGTCTATCACATATAACAGATTTGTAAATCTATGAAAAATGAGTATGTAATACTGACATCTTGCTGTGGTTGTATTATAAATCTAATTTTTATTAAGTTTTCAAACACAAAAAATACCTGTACAGGTGTAAGTCAGTACAAAATGGACCTGCTAGTATTTCACTGCATATTTTATTAAACATGCCAGATAAACTTCCCTGCTCTCAACTGTCTTATTTGAATCTCTGCCTACATAAAAGGATATGCAGCATTTCTGTGTATGTGTAAGATCCAAAGAATTAATATATCCCTAGATACCTTTGTGGCTGTGCAAAAACTTTTTGTCCTTCAATAACAACAAATAATGTTTGTCCTTCACTTTCCTTTTGTAACCCTTTTTTAGCTATGAACCTTTGTAGGTTTATGCAGATTTAATGCTTCTTCTCAGCTATTGTGTATTAACTTCCAAAACAGTTAGCAATTGAGTCTCCTAGCAGATCTCTGTATATTCCAAGGACTCAAGCTCAAAAAAAAAAAAAGCATTGAAAAATTCTCAGCATCAAAAGTTGACTGAAAAAAGCAATTTTACACAGTTTAGCAGTCTATAAAATTATGAGTAAGCAGATATCGTAAATAACTAATAGAACACTGAAACTTTTTAAAACATAATGTAACTAGGCTAAAAAGTACTGCAGATATAACTCTTAGCAAATCTTTCAAAGCAACCTCAATTAATCTTAATTTTTACTGTAACATTTATCAGAATTAACACGAGAAAGATTATATATGTGAGCTATTTATATGATAATGAAATTGTATAAAATCTGCACTACGCACGAATCAAGCATTTATATTTGCTTATTTTCTTACTGTGTTTATTTTGCAATATTGTAATTTATTTTCATATGTCATATTTTTAAATTAGGAAAAGCAATCTGTAGAAGTTTTTATCTGTAAAAGGGTTCATACCATTAGCACTTTTATAGTTCCCAGTGTAACCACACATCAGATATGTCAGTTTAGGTAAGTTATAGTCTATTTTGCACTTCTTTATTTATTTTTTTTTTAATTTCTAAAATGGGGAGGTTACTTCTTTCCTTGTCTATTGCATCCAAGGGACATTATGGGGATGAATAAAATTCGTAATGGCTTTATAGTTTTTAGATAGTATGTCAATGACTGCATATCTAGGTTTAGATAGGTAGAGCACTAATTTGCATATATTTTTTTTCACTTTAAAAAGTTGCCTATGTTATCCTAGGTGAAAACACCTTTATTTTAGAGCAATATCCAGAACAAACTTCCATATTCATTAACCAAGCAGCTGGTAAACCTTGCTGGTGAGAAAACAGGCAATTAGAAATTCACCAGCGTTAGTTTCAGTATTATTATTTGGCTGCTGTTTTCTTCATGAGGATAAAAATTTCTTAATGGATTGAAAATTTAGTTTTCTTGGATAGTGCCAGTCACCACCCATATATGTGAGAATGGTTTCTGTGTCCCTCCTTTTCCCAGTTTTTTTTGGCTGCTACGTTTTAAATATCATGCTTGTAAAGTCATGGTGAAAATGGGTAATGAAAGAGATCAGGCACAAAAACTGGCTAAATACCAAATCTTTTTATTTTTTTAGTGGCTAACAAAGAATGTCCTCCATACAGTCCCAGAAGTCTCTTGTAGACTAATCAGACATCATCATACTAACACCGATGTGAAGAACACATACAGTGGCAAAGAATTTGCTCTTTCTCTGCTTTTTCTGTCATACATTTTTGCCTCTGTCATTATCTTAAAAAGTCACCTTCTTTTTCCCATGTACTCTTTTCCAAGTTCCTAGATAGTCATAGCAATGTCAGAAGCAGTTTCTAAGCTCCTACTTCAGAGACAGAAGAATGAACAGAGTGGAAATACTTAAATACACCTTTGCTGTGTGTCTCTTTCTCCATCATATCAAGATGCTTCCATGTATTTTTGTAGAAATCAATTATAAAAAATACTGGTTAACCAAGTTGGTCATGGATGAGTAAATGGTATTAATATTACCTGCAATGCTGTTGATACATTAGTGCATTTGATCCAAGCAACACATAATAAAACACATTTTTCCCATTGAATTTATGAGGACTTGTCAAGTTCTAGTAAAATCCCAGAATCATTGAAAAATTGAAAATTTCTTCCTTTCCAAAACACTATGGACAGATTGTTTCTAAGTGCCTCTTTTAATCCATTAACTTTAATTACATTATTCCAGTTTTATATTGATGTCAGGCTTCATCCTGGTTTTGGTTTTGTTTTTTTGTTTTTTTTTTTTTCTTAATGTATTGACTTGTTCCTTGGTCCTTGATATATTTAATCACAGGTCAACTCTACCAGAACCTGGTAGTAAGAATAAAGAAAATGCTTCCATCAAAATGTTGGAAATTCAAGGCCTGACACTTTTGAAGTGTTCCTTTTGAATTAAATGTAGTTGCACCTAATGTGAAAGATTTGTAAACTGCAAGATTATAATTTTGTGGAATTTAAGAAGCACAAACAAAAGTGGTCTTATGCTAATAATGTAACTGGACTATTAGCGTTTTTGTATTGAGCCTTAGTTGAAATTATTTCATTGCTTTTTGTCAATACCAAGAAATAGTGAACAGTGTTCCTGGGAGACTGAAAATCTGAATATTTATGAATATGGGAACAATTATTAAGATAAAAGCATCTCTTTGCTGATCACAGAGTGCTCTCTTTGGGTAAAATAATAAAACAAAATAATGTTGCTACATAAAAAAGGCAGAGCTTGATGAAGGTCAGCAAATATGCTGCAGGCATTGAATTTGATAGTCACATCTGTCCACAGGGCAGATCGTTTCCAAACAGAATTTAAAACGGCATATACTCTACCATGGGGCATTTGTATAATAATACCACACACTTTCATTGCCATTAATTAATGTTTTTATAGTTCTTTAAAAATGAAACATTAATTGATTTTGTGTAATAACGGATTTCCTTAATATTCTTGGGAATCCATGGGTAAATATTTGAATCATGTTCAGTAAAGTTATTCTAAAATTGCAAGTTAAAGATGTCCATGACTTACCAGGCTCACTCACCTCTGCTGTCTTGAAAAGGGAAACTGTTTTTGTTTTGCACTAAAATTTTCATAGGCCAAGTAATCATGAGTGAGCTGTTGTACATATTAATTTCAAATTTTCCCTCCCACTCTATTTTAGTACAAAATGAATACACAGAGATGTACCAAAGTGATATCACTGATGACTTTTAATGGTCAGGAGAGCCTGACACAAAGACCTTCTCAAAAAGACTTCATGGTTATTTCTAGTGAGTACAGTTTGACTTACCACCGAACACACATTATTATCTTGGGCTTCTTTTTTTGTTTTTTTCTTTTTATCTGTTCCTGCTCATTCTACACACTTGATGAAATCCCTTTGCTCTGTTCTTTGTTTTCCACTATTGTTATTCATCGTATTAGTTACTGCAAAATTGTTTAAAGTTTAATCCATCTAGGAAACTTCAGCACATGCAAAAATTGTCTTTAGATCATTTGCCCACGTCTCCTAACTCTTGAATAGGTGGATGCATATGGATCAGAGGCTCCTCTGCATTCTGTTGATCATCACAGTTTCTGCACTCTATTTGAGAATTTACCCTGGACACTGTATTATTGATTATTATGTGAAGAATTATAGGGCCTACCAGTAGGGCCTCAGAAAATAATGCATGGATTTTCCCAGTTTTCCTGTAAAGGATGTGTCTGTGTTACCCCATCTTACAAATGGGTAGTTGAACCAGGCAAAGGCAGAAACTTGCTAATTTGTAGTGCCTTGTTACATCTGTTGACAACACACTTTTTTTGAATCTTTCATTGAATCACATAATGTGGTGAGCTGGAAGGGACCCACAAGGATAATCAAAGCCCAATTCCTGACCCTTCACAGGACCAACCTCAAGTGTCACACTCTGTTCCTGAGAGCATTGTCCAAATGCTTCTTGAGCTCTCTCAGGCTGGTGCTGTGACCACTTCCCTGGGGAGCCTGTTCCAGTGCCCAAACACCCTCTGAGTTAAGAACCTTTTCCTGACATCCAACCTAAATCTCCTATGACACAGCTTCATGCCTTTTGCTTGGTTCCTATTGATGGTCACCAGAGAGAAGAGATCAGCATCTGCTCCTCCATTTCCCCTCTGTACTTCACTAGAGTTCAGCTTGTTGTGTTCCAAGTTCAACAGCTGTGGACTTCAGCTATTGATACATGAACTAAGCAAACAACAGTTTTGCAAATCATTCCCTGCTGGTTCCTCTGGTAATATGTAAACTATCAGGCAATGCTGTTTGGAGATTTTTTTCTATGTAAGTGCTTGATTTGGTCCTCGTGGAAGAGGATAGACATAGCAAGAGGAAAAAAAATGTTAACATGAACAAGCAACATTATTTAAAAGCTTTCTGAACAAATGTTTTCTTCCATTTCCTTTCTGCCTGTTGTGTTGATGAATTATTCTTTTTATCAAAGAGCAAAATATTCCATTATAAACCATTAGAAGTATTTTATAAATACAGCGTGAAAACAGTTGATACGCTAAATTCATCAGTCATAAATGCATACGCAACCAGCCAGAAATACAGCAAGACTAAATAAAAAAGGTGATAAATAGCTAAAAAGTTCTTAATCATAACTTCTCTATAGTTCTTTCAGTCTTTTTTCTGATATTAGATGATATTAGAGCTGCATTTGTCCAACCAGGAACATTATTCTTTCTCTCTCTCTCTCCCCATTCTCCATTTAATTCATAATTCGTTTATTCTCAGCAAGATAGTACTGTCCTGTCTACCTACTGATATTAATTAGAAAATTCTTACTAATTTGTGCAGTCAAACTTTCGTTTCACCTTTTAGCCTTCCATTCACAATTCTTACAATCCCCTGTATGTTCTCTGTGCTGGTGAACAGACACATGGTGCCCATTCAGCGGAGGAAGCAGGGGAGGAAAGAGGGTTCAGAAAAGGAGGAGAAATGGATGTTTCTGGATTTAAATAGAATGGACAGTCTCAAAAAGAATATTTTACTTTTGTTGTTCATCTTTTTCTCCCTGTTCTGTTTTTTTGAAGAGGTGACTCATGAGTGTTATTTGCTGCTTTATGAGAAAAGTGGCATTCGTATTTTACTCTTCACATGATCAAAACTTGAAAAAAAAGAGTGTATTATCTCCTACATAAAAGAATCAATGCTCTGCAGAGGATAAGTGTGACAGCTTGTGACTCTAAGCAAAAATGTTCGAGAAGGTGACATAAACAATGCATAAGAAATATAAGAACTTCATTTTCCAGGTGAAAATGGAACTTCTTGGTTAGGAGTGTTTTTTAAGAGGGTTATGAAACTATGAATTCTGAAACATTTGATTAGAATTCAAAGTTTTGGGGTTTTTTGTTTTTTTTTGTTTTTTTTTTTTTATTTCTAGTAGTGTCATGGTTTGTCAAAGGAGCTTCATTTCAGTATAAGGCAGTTTAGAGATTACACAAAACCCAGTAGCAATATCTAATCGCCATCATCCAAGTATGCAGTCAGTATACACAGGTCTGTCCAGACGCTTACATGTAGCTTCTGGGATATTCCCCATGGATATTCTTTCCTTAGAAGCATAAAATTTCTCAGAGACATCATCTCTATTCTCTTACTTGTTGGTGTAAAGTTCTGGTGAAGAGACACCACAAGACAGCATATCCAAGGTTTTAGGTTCCACAACAAAATGCTTGTTGGATGAGGTAGAAAGGAGATCATATTTCCTTGCAGGAATGATTGCACTAATTGCTATGTCAAGTAGCTATTTATAGAACCCATAAAAGTCTGAATACACAACTTCTTTACCTGTTCAAGGATTTAAAAGACACAATCTGTGTCTCATCCCGGCAGGCAGACAAATCATGGAATAGAACAGCCAGGGCCAGGCTTGCCCAGTTACAGCTTAAGCATCTGTAGCCTGCATTTGATGTGAAAGGATCACTTAGGTGGAGTGTATGCCACAGAAAATCATATAGTATTCTTGACATGTTCATTTTACAGTTTCATTGCAGCAATTTAGGGAGAGAGAAGGTCATTTGAAAGTCTGCCTTTCTGTGACCTTCATCAACTATACATGAAAGAGACTTATGAGTCTTGTCTGACACTTATATGATATATGAGTAGCTCAAGCATTAATATATTTGTAAAGAATTTTGTTTTGAAGTTGCCAGTTGATATATGCAAAAAAACTGCAAAATATAATTTAAGGTATTTTTCATTGGATCTCCTAGAATTTCTTCTCCTTTTTTTTAACCATGTGTCAAAAGATCAATACATTTAAATAAAATATTCTGCACATGCTGCCTCTTCCTATTACAGTGAGCAATACATTAAAGTTTCTATGAGTTGCTGATCCATCCTGTAGAAGAACAAATTCTTCCATAAGCAATATGATTTTTTTTTCTTATTTATGATCCAAGTAATCTGTCAGTTTGAAAACTATGGAGCTAAGTTGGCAATAAAATTATATATATATATATATTTATTTCGATGTCTGTTTAACTTGACCGCTATTTTTTGTAAGATTTTTCAGTTATTAATTCTAAATTGGTTAGAGTCAAGGACTGAGCATGACAAGTAAAATAGAAAAGAGGAAGGGAAATAAGGATGCAAATGTTTATAAAGCAATGAAGAAAAAATGTGATGGAGAGAAAGTATGGAAGAGAACATGGAGGACAAGAACAAACATCTCTGGGATAAGGGGAATTTTCTGCTGACTGGGAACGTCAAAATCTCATGTAGGACTCCCATATGGGCGGGCAATTCTTCATTACATTTAGTACATTTTAAATTTTTTTTTCTAGATAAAGCAATGTTGACACCTTGATTGCTTTAATTTAAAATGTTATTTTTTCCTTTTCTTTCCCTAATCTGAAGATCCTTTGCTTATATTGTGTGTAATCTCCCTGCCATATGAAAGACACAAACTAAGAAGCCACTTCATTACTTTTCTTCAGCAGAAAATGGTGCAAACTAAACTGATATAAAACAATTACAGTGCACACACTGGACTCATTTAGACCCACTGAGAGCCTGAGAGAAGGTTAAGAGGTGTGAGTTGATCTCTTTTTCAAAAAATATTTTGGGCTCATGTGCAAAATCTAATTCAGAACTAAATATGAACAAGAGTATAAAATAAAATATTTTGTGAATAGAATTCTTGTATTCATTTACACTTAAATATATTCTGAAAGGGAAGGGTATATACTCTGCTTTTAACCTGCTTTTCTGATTGATATAGAGAAAAAACAGAACAAAACAACTCCAATAATTTGTCTGCATAGAAGACTGTTAGTCATAGATTAAAATGAAAGCTGTGACTTATAACACATTTCTATAGGCTATTTTAATAACAATTATAGGATTCCTAATCTTTCAGATTAATGTGAAAGGAATTCAAAAATCTGTCGATTTTATTTGTAATAGATTATTCACACAATGTCCTGAGCCATACACGGTCATGTCTTGCACCCAAGAAGAAAAGTAGAGTTCCTTGAATAAGTTTCCTGCCAGTGTGACCTATTACACTTATCTATGACATTAACTGTCTGAAAGGACTGATGATTTTCTGTGAAAGAGATATTTATATAGTCGAAGATGGTATTTGGAAACTTAGAATATTTGCCTGAGGGTAGATCTCACCTTAAGATAAGTACACAGATAGAGCAAGTATGGTTTTAATGCCTCAGTCAATAAATGCGTATTTCCATAAGTCAAGGGCACTGAAACATTGGGTCTGTACCCTAAAGGTCATAGGCGTAGTTTGGAGTTCCTACTCTGCAGTTTGGATGCCTGTACTGTACAATTATGGAAAAAGATATTGTTAGTCTTGTCAAGTCCTTTGGCTCTGCCTGTGAGCAACACATGAAGTTCTGCAGATCACATAGGGGTGATCAATCACTTCACACTTATTTCTACTGCCCATTGTAATTAAGTCTAGCTCATCTCCTCAAGTATGAAGATTTTCCCATTGTCTTTACCCAAACACTCCCTCCCCCCAGTTGCTTGTATTTATGTATTTTAACACAAGGAAGTACTATCGGGATCATCTAGTCTGAAATTTTTCCTTAACAAAAGACCTGCATATGTCAAGTCATGGTTCCTTTGAGTCAAAGCAAAATGCTTAGAAAAACTTTCAGGCTAGAAAGAAGTTAGATGAAATGGAGAATGTGCAGGCTGATCTAAACTTTTACTACAATACTGAATACTCATGCAATAATTTCTAATGTCAGTGTTCAGTTTTTGACTGATTGCATTCTTACCTGGTAAATGGAAGAGCCTACCATTAT
>JANRMJ010000054.1:56395490-56416379 GCA_025584955.1 Alethe diademata | reverse complement strand
TGAGGGGAAGCTGTGTGAGGAGCAGCTGGGGTCACTTGGTCTGTTCAGCCTGGAGAAGAGCAGCTGAGGGGAGACCCTATTGCAGTCTACAACTTCCTCATATAGGGAAGGGCAGGCATGGATCTCTTCTCTCTGGTGACAGTGGTAGGCACCAAAGCAAAAGGCATGAAGCTGAGTCAGAGGTAGGTTTAAGTTGGATATTAGAAAAAGGTTCTTCACCAAGAGGGTGAGTGGGCACTGGAACAGGATCCCCATGGAAGTGGTCACAGCACCAACGCAAGAGAGTTCAAGAAGCATTTGAACAATGCTCTCGGGCACATGGTGTGACTCTTGGGGTGTCCAGTGCAGGGCCAGGAGCTGGACTCAATGATCCGTAATGGGTCCCATCCAACTCCGTGTATTTTGTTATTTTCTCACTGCATCAACAAATAAGCCTGTTTAAACACGGGATAATTTTAAATACAATTCTTTAACAAGTATACCTGAGAAAAAATTTGTGTCAGACAGATCACTGGAGGTAGAAGCCAGTATGTTTTCTCTACTTCCATAGTGCTAGGTGATGGAAAACACCCTGGGGATCTTTTCCACCTGATTTCTGTGTTTGCATAGAATTCATGAAAGTTTAAGACTGTGCAATGTTTAATGATTAACCAAATCAGAATCACGTGCGCATCACTGCATCACTAGACTCTATCCTTGCACAACAAAAACTGTGTAGACTTCATTTATCATGCAGTGAAAGTACAAGTCTGTGAGCACTGCTGACAGAATGGTAATGTGTTTGAATGCAGCCATTCTCTAATCAAACAGTGGAGAAACCCTGGGGAAAAAATTAGATTGAACATTTTCCATTTCAAACTGGTTTCATACACTTGTCTCACAGAATGCCACATGAGGATGGGAGCTCTTAGAATTTATTATTATTGCAAACACTATTACAGATGTTTTCAAAAAGTCAGAAATGTGATGGCTGCATATAATATGAAAACGACGCTTTCTTCATTTTATGCCTAAATTTCTAATTGATGCTTTTTGGTCACAATAAATTAAAATTGCTAAATCCATTCCTGATTCATGGACTTCATTATTTATCTTCTACTACTTGGATTTATGGAGAAAAGAGTGTATGTTTTTCTGTACATATTAACCTAATTTAGCCAACTCACCAGAAATTAATTGGTTATAGTCATACAACCTTGACAATGAACTAAGGATAGAATATTCCCATCTCACTGGTTTTAATGGCATAGACCTGCAACTTTTTGTACCATCGAAATACTGATGGAGAAAAATTAAACCATGATAAATTTATTCTGTACCTTTTAAAGAGAGAATTCTTTCAGTACGGATGCTGAGACTCACTGATATTGTGCATCCTGGTTTAAAATTTTTGATTTAGTAGTTTTCTTGGGAAAGGATTCAACTGACTTTAATTTTTTTAGGTGATCACCTCCCTGCAAGTGCTGATAGACACTTTCTGAAGACATATACTGTTGGTTTGGAACTGTGATAGTAAATGCAGACAGGGTTTTTGTAACGTTTTCAGGAAGAACTGCTAATCCATAGAGTTACAAAATGCACCATTCGCTCTTGGTGTGTTGCCACATGGTAAAAGGTCCTCCCAAACACATTAAATATTGGTCTTTCTTCTTAGTTTCTTCTTTTCTTGGTAGTCTTCACACTCTTTCTTGCCCTTTTCTGTAAACATTCACCCTTCCCATAGCTACGCTTAAATATAGTCAAAATCTTTTTTGGTAATTCAATTACAAACAAATCTTCTAGATGTCTTTTGAGGGAAGGGTTATATCAAGCAGCAGATGGAAGATGAATCCAGGTCTGAAAGGATTTTGAAATTTTTTTTACGATTAGGAACTAATAGGAATCTGAATGAAACTCATTCATGAAACAATGAGTGAATTGCCAGTCTTATTCTTTTAGGAAGTTAGAACCAGAGAGTACATTCACTTTTCATATTTGATAAAGGAAAAATCATGCCTCTATTGTGAGCTCTATGGAATAATAAAAAAACCCCACACTTTTTGCTCTCAAAAAGCACAATTGTCCTATTCTCCTTACTTAATAACTAGTTCTATTTAAGTTGTTAACAGCTTTTCCACTTTTTTTTTTTTCACTTTTCAGTGGATTAGGAGTGAATTATATTTTGGAAGCCCACAATAACTTCCTGTAGTTAAGCTATGGGTTTGGAATATATAGGAAATGGAAATTTCATAATGGAAAACTCCGTGAAGCTCAGTTGTCATTGAAGTTTTCCTATGGAGAATGAGAAACATTAATGGGATATCAGAAACATGTAGGAGTTTAATGTTTCGCCACAGTGAAAACTGAAAGATTAAGGAATCAAGAAACAATACTGACATGATGCAGCAGGAATGCTGAGAGATGTCTTCTGCTTGTTCTTATCCCGAGTCTTTACCTTCGTTCTATTAATAAAACATGTATTTGCCAATGATGACACAGCTAAATCTTGAAGGTGTTTTTTAACAAAAGTATCCCAATTAAACTCATATTCTTAAAAGCTGTGATGTGTTTTACCCACTTTTTGTGTAGATTAGAAATTAAAAATCTAGGATATTTACACTATAATGTTTATTCAGTTTATAGCCAGTTTAGGAGTACAGCTGTGATTTAGAATTATTTTTCATTAATTCCCCTGTATATTAATACAGTATTTGTTTCTATCTTTTTTTTTGTTTAGGTCAAGTTTATTTTATCCTAGCTTGCAGACTTTTCATCATGGTTTGTATTATACTGATGGCTGAAGATTTGTTTTGTTTTGCTTTTGCCTCTGGATGTTTTTATTAATTGTAAAAGCTGTAACGATATTCTAGAAGCTGGCTACTCAGGCTGATAGAAAGTATATTGTTCACTTATATTATTAGTAGTAGCAATAGTAGAAGGATATAATATAGATATAATATTAATAAGCATATAATAATTCATACCACATCCTTAAGCACTGGAGTCACTGTCTATAAGCTGGCCATATTTCATGATATGTTTGGGGTCAGCCAGAATTTCTAAGAACAAGATCTTGTAATACAAAAGATGTTTTTAAAAAGAGAGTTGTTTTTAAGACTCAGAACACATAGAATTATTTAACTGTGTTCCTTCCTAATGTTTTCCAACAAGATTCATAAGTAAATACGAAGATAAAAATCTCATCTTATATTGCTCTCTTGTTACTGTAAATTTCCTTGTAGAGTACAATTGGAAGTTATTTCAGGTAACTTTAAAACTAGAGTGTCTGCTTAGCAATAACATCTAGTACAGTACGACACATTTTGTATACAGAAGATATACAGAAATTATGACATTGAGAGAACTTCTGGATAATAGGAATAAATCAGAATTTCTGGGACATGAGAGATAAAGCATTGGTTCTTTTTATAAATTTTCTTTAAGATTCTATATTAGGACTAAATCTAGATGTGAATATTTATAGCAAAACTTTCAATAAAGGACAAATGATACAAAAATGTCTCTTTTTTTCCAAAGATAATTCTGTCATCTATAAAAAAAAAAGAAGATAAGTTCCATTTAGCAGAAATTAAATTAATTAGTGGAGCACAATTGAAACTATTCAGGTTTCTTTCCTGTCAATTACCTTTTATTTTGAATGCTTTTCATTAGATTATCTAAGAAGTAAAAACAAAATTAAAATAAAATAAAAACTGTAAGATCCATTCCCTGATTTAATCACAATGAAACAAATAAAGTTAATTCACCAGTCTAGGTCTCAGTAAACTGGGATATGGGTTGAATCTTATCTTACCTCAGCTTCTGGTTACAATATTAATCAATGCGTAGGAATTCAATTGAAATGCATTGTATTCCCAATATCCTTTATAATTATTTACAGGGCACTTCCAGAGTGTTAGAATGGCTTTAAGAGGGAGAAAAACTGCTATTCTGCTATGAGGAATCTGCGAATGGATTTGATAATGACTGACTGAGAAAAGTGTGTATAAAATGGAATTCAAGGCAATGACGGAAATGATGTTTTTCTAAATATTTTAAACTTTTTCTCAAAAGTACTTCTTTCTGGCTTTTTTTACCATTGCTAAATTCAACAAGAAGGAAGAGTCAACTGAGTTCAATGGGTTCCGTAGAAGTAAATGTGGAAAGAGGTATCTTAGGTTAGAAGAGCTGAGGTAAAGTCATTAATGTAAGTTATTCTGCAGGAGGATATAGAGAAAAATGAAGTTGGAAAGAATAAAAATGGAATCAACAGATTTAATTGCCTGAAGCAGCAAAGAAGTATGGGGAAAAACATATGAGATCCTGTATGAGGTATGAGAGACAAATTATATAAAAGACGTTTTGCAAAAACCATATACGGTCTTAAATCTCTAGTAAAGCTTAAACTGAAGAAGTGAAAATACTTAACGTGCATAGGGAGCAGAAAGTAGAGGAAGACTAGTAAACTGTGTTTATGATAATTGACCAATATTGCAGTTGCTCAGCAATTGACATTTTGCTATTTGGATTAACTTCTGTGAATTTAGAAAGAAGACTCAAATTAGTGTTCTAAGCCATCCTAAGAACTTTGTATATGTGTCTGCTCAAAACCTGTAAGATGGATGTGCTTCAAGCTCAGACACAGAGTGCATGTGAATATATAGAATACATAATATATAATATTATGTATTATGTTGTACACATATTCATATATAACCTGACATTGCAACATTTCCTCTGAATATTTTTGTATATCCTATCTCCGACACTGATTGCCACTTTCAGATTGTGCCTAAATCTGTCCGATATGTTTACCTTTAATAAGATTTACTTATTACATAATTCTAGCATCAAAAGCTCCTAATACAAGTCAAAGTATCTGACTGAGAATGAAGAGTGAAGGAAAAGTTTGTGCTAAAAAGTTTCAATTTCTTGAAATCCCTCTCATATTTTAGTAATTTGCCTGGCATTTAACTGTGTACTTCTAGTCTAGTAAGTGCTTAAATGCCTTTTTAAATTAGTATCTTCAAATGTGTTCCTAATCCAATACCCACGGCCATGCAAAAGCTGTTTCTTTGTTTCCTCTTTTAAAAATTATTTTTCTGTTCTTCACAAACATAATCTCTCCTTTATGTTGTTGTAGCAATTTCCTTGACTACAGCCACCCTTCCTGCTTTTCATGAGAGAAGTCAGAGCGCTAGTCTCTTACACTGCCTGTTACACCCGCCTATTGTGCTTACAACTAATATAATATAAATTTAACAACACATTCATAATTCCCCAGTCTAACAGATGGTCCCCAAAGCTAACAGATGTCATCTAATTTATTCTCTACCTAATATAATATTTGTGACATAATGATTAGCTTCTGTGCAAATAACTTTGGTGTCAAAAGAAGAGAATAAAGATTTAACAATAGGAAAAAGAAAAAACCTACACCCACAAATATATTATTTCATCATAGAATCGTAGAATGGACATGAGCCTGCAATGCATGCTTTCATCCAAGAAAGCCAGTATTTTCCTGGGGTCTCCTGTGAGGAAAGGCTGAGAGATTTAAGTTTGTTCAGCTTGGAGCAAGCTTCTGTGTAACCTAATTGCAGCCTTCCAGCACCTGAAGGGGGCCTGTGAGAAAGGGGAGACAGGAGCATGTAGTGACAAGACAGGGAGGAATGGCTTGAAATTGAAAGACAGCAGGTTTCTATTGGCTATTAGGAGGAAATTTTTTCGAATGGGTGCTGGGAGGTGCTGGAGGTTGCCCGGAGAAGTTATGGATGTTCCATCCCTGACAGTGTTCGAGGCCAGGCTGGATCGGTTTTTGAGCAACCTGGTCTAGTGAAAGGTGTCCTGGCCCATGGCAGAGAGGTTGGAACTAGATGGTCTTTGAGGTCCCTGCCAAGCAATATGAAAATCAAATCTGCATTCTTCTGCATGTATATTAAAGACTAAGAACTGGTTCAGGAACTTGTTCTAGTTTAGATAATTCATGCCAACACATCATGAAAGTTAAGTCCTGTTGAATTAAAAGTTTCAGCTATACTGAAAGGAGGGCTAAAAATGAAGCAAAAAAGGAATTGAAAATACAAAGGAGAAATTAGTTTTTTTGTTCCGGTTGTCTTTGGCATCGATCTTCAGGACTAATTTTAGCAAGTCACTTTAAGTTACAGTTATTTAAAATGTTCAGTATGTACATAGTACTTTTAAAGTGCAATCATTTGGAAGTGATTTTCTTTGACACTATGGACAGAAACAGAAATAATGTATTTCTAAGGAGACAAATTATATTAAATCTATATAGAATACTAAATATTTATTTAATGATCAAATTACCATCTTTTGTCCTGCAGGAGGCTTCTGTCCTTGTTGAAACTCTCCTGGGTAGTTATGGGATTAAACAGGAAATATCAAATTCTTTCTCATTAAGCTGGCAATGACTTTTTTTTTTGCAGCTGTTTCAGATAAATTTATTTTCTGAAGAAAATAATTATGATGTATTATTTTATATAAATGTCTTATTATTAAAATATTTTCTTAATATTTTCATTTATTTATTTTTTACATTTACCCAAAAAATATTTCTTCTAAGAAAGAGATGATCCAAGGAATGTAGTT
Source organism: Alethe diademata (assembly GCA_025584955.1). Classification (NCBI taxonomy): domain Eukaryota; kingdom Metazoa; phylum Chordata; class Aves; order Passeriformes; family Muscicapidae; genus Alethe; species Alethe diademata. The sequence continues at coordinate 56,409,788 of JANRMJ010000054.1, read as the reverse complement.
GTACCTATGCTTACACATGCTAGGCTGTAATACCATTAATGAAAGCAACGGATAGGGTTTTATTTTTTGCCCTGTAAAGTCTTACTTTCTGATTGCCTGTTGCATGTTCTCTGGTCTGGGGCCTGTGATTGTCATGGTTTTCCATGAAAGAAATTTGTAACTTTGGAGAAACATTGGATTAATCTACACAATGTACGCAGAGAGACACCAGTTACTCTGAGTAGATTTAGGAATGAATTCATAAGGTAAACCTTCTTTAAGTATGAATTTGTGATTAGAGGTTGCGGATCTAGTATCATAGATGCTGATACAGAAAAATGGAACAACATAGAGATGAAACCAAAATAACAAAATTTAATGTAGATGGCACAATTTGACTTGGAAAGATCCACATCCCTTAATGGCTTAACTAACACCTTATTGGATTTTTTTTCTTTCTCTGGCTCCATTAATCTAATAATTTTTAGTATTCTTCCTTTCTCCTTTATGTGTTTTATATATTGTATTCATCTTTTATCCAATATACTACTTTACCCTTCACTAGTCTCTGTTTTAAACTCTGAATAAGATATTGCTGGCAAATACAGAGATAATATCTTTTATTCAGAAAAATTCCTTCACATACCACCTTAATTTGGTCCTCCACCACAGAATGACAATAATAATAATAATAGCAATAGCACTTCATATTGCTCCCACTCTATCCGATAAGTTCTATTTCTTGATGTTGTATGCTGAGTGCTGACAGACATCAGGAACTGGGCATAGAAAATGTGTGAAATCATTTTGACACATATCTGGACAGACATTTATTTAGAGTGCTTCTTTGTTGTAAAAAACCCTCTTTTCATGGAACATCAACTATGTGAATATTTTTCTATATAATAATTTGTTTCCCGGTATAGCATGATGTGGTCTATATACTTGTTTTCCTACACAAGAGTGAATGCACCGAGAAGTAATCTGTTAATGCCAGAAAGATATGTCATAGCTCAGTGAAATTTACAGAGCTAACATAGGGGAAGAGCACAAGGTTGAAGTATACAGCACGAAGAATCTGGTCATTCTGCAGACACTTGACACACATGACCTTTAAATACTGAAATCACACTTTGGTCCTATTGCCACCAGCTTCAGTAATCACTGAACCAGGGCCTACTCTTAGTCAGTCCCATTTTCATATGCACGCATTATTTGAATGTTCTCTTAGAGAGTTTATCAGTTAGTGTACAGGTATTGACAATTGGTTGACAATTAATATTGACAGTTTTTTATTCTGTGTTTTCTATCTTTTAAAGATTTTGGAAAGGCATACCAATCAGGTTCTTTTTAGTCCTCCATTAATATAATTTTCTCTCCTACTCATAAACTTGGATTAAAAAGAACCCAACAAGCTATTTTTACTAAGAAGATTTCCTTCTGAGCAAAACAAAAAAAAAAATACCTGTTTTGGTTTTTTTCTATTTTCCTTAATCTGAAAAATGCCTAATAAGAACTGAAAGTTCAATTCTATTCTCTGTCCTCATCAATTTTAAAGCTGTTGCAGTGTCTTAGCTTTACATGTCTTGCTGAATTAAAGCCTTCAATTTTCTGTATCATGTCTGCAGAGTTGAGTGACTAACAATAGCCCTTAGGAAATACTGAGTGTTTCTTATAAGCTAGGTAATAGGAAATTTTGAATAGAAGGTTATGACTGAAGTCCCCAGCTCATAATCTAGCCTTCACCTATATGTAAGTACATGGTGCTCTTCTCGCTAACTAAAAGCTGGCATAGATCTTAGTTGCCATAATACTAGAAAGGTCAGTATCTCCAGACAAAGGGGGAACCCTTTGTGGTAGAAAATTTTCTTCTTTGCCTGAGGAAGGCTTTCTACTTCTTTTTTGTCCATTATTCTCTGAAATAGAGGCTCTGATCTCGATTCAAAAAGGTATCTTGGAACACAAATCTCTCAAATCTTCCTGTTTAATAAGTTGTACTTTTAGTGGAGTAATAAGTTATTTGCCTTCTAGTATGTCTGTAGTTCTACATCAAATACACAGGAATATCTAGTTCATTAATATCTAGATATGGTCCTGGTACACTGAGAACCAAGCAGGTTTTAGTCATGCCCAGAGATAATAATTTGGGGTACCTAAGGGACTTCATTAGCAAGGGAATTCATAATGTGAGTTTTGGGGACTAACCCTTTTTAAAAATTCATTGCATCTACATCTTCAGATTTTAATACCCTTTAGATAATCATCAGTAAATAGGATTTTGTTGAGATGTTTTGAAAATTACTGTTAGCTTCCAATCACATTCTTTAGCATATTTAGGGGCAAAATTCCATAGCATTAAAATATATATCTTAGCATATATATTTTTTTAAAAGGACCATCCAGGGAAACACATTTGTGTAGATACCTGAAAATTTCAGACATCAATATAGTCAGTCAAACAGAATTTGCTTGTATTCTGAGGTAATAGTGATTCAAAAGGGAGAAGAGGTAAAAGATATATGAAGAATGAAGGCAAAAGGTAACTGAAAAAATCCAGAAGTCAACAACAAGAAAATTCTTAGACACTCATAAAATTAAACAAAATAAATCTATTTCAATTCTTAGAAAATTAAGAGTGCATAAACAGAAGATCTGGTACAAAACATATATGTCACAGTACCAATAAAATGAAAAGATAGGAAGAATGATACCATGAAAAAAATAAGTAAGTGCAGAAACACAGAAAATGAGACACATAGCAGAAATAGCAACGGGAAACAGGTGGTAAGGAAGTGTTGTGTCAGCTTGATAACCAGCAAAGTCTGGTAGAGCAAATATTGTTACCACTGAAAAGTGCTGTCATATCAGTAAATGCTTGAAAACAATATATGCTTGTGAAACAGATATATGACATTCTTGGTCTAAACAGGCACTTTACTGGGAACTGTGTTGTTCTTAACTTTCAAATATAAAATATAATTGACTGAAAGGGTACTTGATGGTACCCTCTCAGTCAGGTAATTTCAGCTAATTGATGTCTAAGTATCCGAAGGAGGGTGCCCAAAGGATGAGCCAGACTCTTCTCTGTGGTGCCAAGCAATAGGGCAAGAGGCAACAGGCAGAAACTGATGCACAGGAAGTTCCACATAGATACGAGGAAAAAAACTTCTTTACTATGTGAGTGGCCACGCACTGGAACAGGTTGTCCGGAGAGGTTGTGGAGTCCTCCTCTCTGGAGAATTCAAGAACCATATGGACACAATCCTGTGTCACATGCTCTGGGGTGGCCCTTCTTGAGCAGGGAGGTTGGACCAGATGTTCCACTGTGGTCCTTTCCAACCTGACCCATTCTGTGATCCTGTGATAATAAATACAAGATGCAAATAGCTAATAACTGTGAAAGGTGTGAAAAACCACAAGACTAAAGCTCTTACCAATAACTGATGCAGTTTACAACTAGGCTCAAACACTTGCAGACTTTAACATGAGGTGTGCATCTTCATGTAGTTTATTTACATGTAGGCAGGATATCAACCAGACCTGTTTGTGATAGCCCTCGGAACTACAGTCAGAGAAAGTTCCATGCAAGTTCCATCCAAATGGAGCTTCAGAGAAGGAGCGTGAGAACAGAGCCAGCAGTGCCCAGTAAGCTGGGATATTCTCTTCTAGGGGCCTTTGAAAAGAGAGAAAAATTTCTGTGATATGAAACTCTGTATTACTCTCTAGAAGTAGTTACAGCCACTGAGTAGGTATGAACTTCAGATTACTTTCCTGAAAATTCTCAATGACAATGAGTCACCTGTGGGAACAAAAAATATATGATAGAGGACAAAGACTGAACAAAATTTTCAAGCATAGTATCATGATCAGAGGGAGACTTTCAATAGTTATCCCAGTGAAACATCAGAGGAAAGTACATTCTTTTTAAGAGTAACTTCACCTAACCTTGGATCTTAATAATGAATATAGCTTAATCTGGGATTGACATTTTAATTCTTTTACAGTGGCAAGAATAAAAGCTTTTTTTAAGATATGTTTTATTTCATCCTAAAGTACATTTCTAAAACAGGTACTCAAACAACATGCTTGTTTCTTACGTAAATTTCTTACTACTACTACTACTACTACTAATAATAATAATTCCACCACTTAACAAACTTCTCAACAAATTGGATACTTTTCTGATCATAAAATTTTTAATTTTTTATTTTTAATAAATTAATAAATTTTAAAATCTTAAAAATCAAGAATGTAAATATGCAGAGCCTATGGATTTCATGAATGCTGACAAAAGCTGTTAATTTTTTAAAACTGAGAGTATGCTGTCAGAAATTTGCTCTTTCATTTAATCTAAAAGTTGTTTTATATAGTTTATATTTTTGGTTGGCTGCATCTAAGAAGCAGTTCAAAACACTTTAGAATATACAGGCTTGTTCACCATATACATACAATTAATTTACAGTAAATCTATTTCCAAAAGATTCAGTATCTTTCTGTTTAGTCTGTGCACTTCCTGTTTTGTAGAAAGATGTTTTTATTTCCCTGCTGATGTTTATGTACCTGTTCTGTAACTGTATTATGGCTTCATTGCTGTAATCCATTGACTTTAATGGAATTATTCTTTTCATGTAGCCATTTCCTGAGTTATTCTTACACAAATATAGTCTGTAAAATCTGTATGATGTTTCTTTATATATAACCTAAAGAAATCTTTGTATTCACTGTGCATATTAAGAAAAAAAAAAAGGATTTGGGGCCATAAAAGAAGGAAATAATACTATATGTAGCAAATCTGAAGGTGTGAATGGGTAATCAACTTTAAATCAAATGACATAGCTGCAGGAGGCACGAGTTTACATTCATGGATACAGTCTTCTTGCTCTGCACTCTTCCAGCATGCCAAAGTAGCTACAAACTTGGCACAGGAAGCACAGGAAGCCGGGATTCTAAATGCTTAGCATCACTGCACAGCAGTTGGAGCACTCTGGCACATCTGCCCCTCATATGATGCAAATTGATGCAGGAAGTGAAACTTCATTAAAATGTCTCAGACTTCTACTGGGAAGACCAGAGTTGACATAAATACTTCTCCTGTGTAAATCATTAGTTCAGTGGAGCTGGACTAACTTACATATGACTTGCATAAATTTCAGATCTAGACTCAGAACTTGGATTGTGAAATTACAAATAGACATAGTGTATTGATAAAAACCAACAGCAATATCCAGTAGGAAGATAACTCAAATATAGTCTAAATAATGCTAAATAATGACTGTTTTCATGGACTGCCAAGACAAGGTGAGCTATGCCATGAAAAACAAGCATAATGCATGGCAACCATGAAAGTTCCATCAAAATAGTCGTCCTTTTTGTTGTCTCTTGGTTATGTATTTTGCTAGCAATGCAAAAAGCATCATTGCACCCACAGTATGTAAATATTCAGCAAAGAAATGTTACTCAAAGTTGCTTGGCATAGCATTCTGAAACACTATTTTGCAAATGTTGTTAGTTTTGGTTTCATGTATTTTTTACTCAACTTACGCTATAGTACTTAAAATGTTTATATAATGTCTGATCTTTTTTATTGTTCACATTTAACATCCTCATGATTTACTTGCACATTTTCATTGTTTTGGATTTTTATCCTCCTCTGATAAACAATATTTTATTGATTCAGCTGCAGATTTTAATGCCTCAAAATGCACAAATATTGCCTATGTTAAAGTGTGTACTTTGATGTTCCAATTAGGTATTTTATGGATCCAGCTGCATACTCTGGTGATCCAGTTGGATTCTTGATTTTCAATAAAATTGGTAGTCACACAAAGTTCTATGTTAATTAAAGTGAATACAGTATTATGATAACCAATTTGAGGAAACAAACTGAAAAACAAAACCCAACAAACCTAAAAGCTATTTTTAGTTTTGTTATTTTCTTCCTAATATGCAATACTAAACCAAAATTTTAAGTCAATCAAATGTATTTAGTTATAATGAAAATACAAAAACAAGGGATCAGGTTGTTATAAACATATTGGGACATGAATTCAAGCAGGCTGTTCAGTGTACTGCACTTTACTAAGTATTTTGTAGGTAATTCAGGCTACAAAAAGACCTTCTGGTCTATCTTAAGCACAGAATTTACAAGACTATTTAATATGTCCAATATATATCAATGGTGTCGCTTAAATATTCCATTAATGAAAAAAACTCCCTCTTTTGTTTAGGAATTCTACTGTATTGAGTTACTGTGCACTACACCAATTATCTAAAGGTTTGTATTTTAAGAATTACCATACCTTAAAATTGAATACATATTTATAGTTTACTGTATGTTGTTGCAATTTACCTTCAGTCTACATCAGTGTAAATGCTATATGAGAGACAAATATAAAGACAGAAAAAGGAAACCAGAGGCATGGATATTTCTCTGCTTTGGTCACACTTAATAATGGATTGTGTATATCCATTTCAGCTCCTTACTGATCCTTAATGAAAAGAAACAAGTCTCTACAGTCCTTTTCTTCTTCTGAAATGCATCACAGTCTACCACAGTCAATCCTTTAATTCACGCTGCCTATTAGACTAGCAAAAATGTTTCTTAAACTAATCATAACTGCTATAGCCCAAGAGAACCTGTGGAAGGTAGGTGTGCTTTAGCTCAGCTCAATACTTAGCACATAAGATCTGTGAATCATCATTGGCAACACAACTTCTGTCATGTGGGCGTTTCCCTACAGACTCCTGTTTTCAAAGAGGAGTTTCTTTGTTGCAGTAGAGCAGATGAGACTCAGTTTCTTCATGTAGGAAAAAGCCAATCCTTTATTCACAAAGCTCATATTTATAGGAAATATCAGAAGGCACTGTGTTAAACCTAATTGGTTAGCAGTACACTGACATATGGTTCATTGGTGGGCAAATAGCATTTTGCCTGTCTATCAAAGGTCTCTGTTCCTGGATTGTATATAGTCCTCCACTGTTTCTCATGAGACAGATCTTCTGTTTATGCAGGTGCAAATTTATTTTTCTTAGCAGAATAGGTTGTTGTGTTAACTGGCTTTTCATTGCCGAGGTTGTTTTGCAGGGGAACCTAGCTAGCTGCACTTAGAAGAACTAACAGGCTAGCTGGTAATTTAACAGAGCAAGACTTGATTTTATAAGGCCTTTCTTTTACAACATCTTTTGCCTGTCTGCAACATTTCCTTAAGATAATTTATGCAAAAATTTTGAAATAGAGTAATAAGAATAATTTTATGAGGTGGGATGCATCAGGTGCAGTCACTTATTATATATCTTTTTTTACTGTCTTGCTAAATGTATGAAGCTCATAAACTTTTTGTTTCCTTCCTAATTTCTTCTGAAACTTCTTTCCTCTTTATCCTAATGCCAAGGTATTAATGAAATATTTCTGCCACTGTAGCTTATGAAACTCACACAATTATCACTATAATTTACCACACCACATAGATCACAGTTTTCTTTGAAGGGGCATTTTCTAAATTCTTGATATCTTAGTACTGACATATCTATTTATTTTACAGCAACTCTTACTATTTGACCTGGGATTATGTCCTCTTTGATAAGAAGTGTCTGTCTCCCTTCACTTTAAGCATACTTATAATTTTCCATCATTTCTGTTGTGCATTTCCCTGGAGAATCTGAGATTCAGATTAACTCTTTACCAGTACAGGATGTTATGGTTGCAGAAGCTTTGCTGATCCACACGAAAACTGGGTATTATATGAATTTGGAGATGAAAGCTAAGCTCGTTTCTGATTTGTTTCAGTTTTCTTCTCTTTCTTTATTCATGAGGGAGGTCAAAATCACTCAGAAAGAAAATACTAAGCATGTGGGAGCTACCTAGAGTATTCAAAAACATCATGAACCAGTGATTCATAGATCTATTTTTGCCCTGTTTTCTGTTGCTGAAAAGTAGTTTTTAAATGCTTATGGGTAAGTCAGGCTTTGTATTTATTTATTCAATCCATGTAAGTTTCTTAAATTTCTCTCATTTTTTTGCTACAGTGCAACACCACCTAAGAGGTAAAAAAAAATCACTAATGCATCATCGACCAAGGATTCCTTGCTTTTATCACATTGAAGTATATATTGCATAGATATTTTCCTAAAACTCCTTCCCTTGTGCTTAAGCAAATGCCATGATTACTGATGGTAAAATACCCTAGTGATACTGAACTTGCTAAATGAAGTTTTCCTAATGCAGCTTGCATTGTAAAAAGTTCATGTGGAAGTAGAGTGCTGAGAAAAGATAGACTTTGTCCTACCTGCTTGGACAGTTAAAGGGATACTTTACAGAACTTTACTGCCTTATGCCAGCTGTACAGACTTTCAGTAGGCATAAAAATACTTAGATATGAAAGTTATTCTACAGGTGCTATTCTACAGATGCAATAATATAGCTAAAAGTTATTTTACAGATGCAATTTACCAAAGATGGTGATTGCAGCTGGTGAAGGTTCTTGGGATCTTATTCACTGCCTCGCCTCCATAACAGTTCAAGCACATTTTCCACTTTCATCCGTTTTGGCTGCCTCTAGGTCTCCATTTAATCAACCCCCAGATATTTTTTTTTTTGGTCATCTCTTATTTATTCTCTTATTCTTTCTCTTATTCTTTCTCTTATTTTTTCAGCTTTAATTCCAGTTGTTTCTGTTATGTTGTTATTTTTGCTAACAGCCCTCAGGTATCCAGATTGCTACTAGCTGGGCCAGCCTTGGGCTGCCCTTCTGGGACTGAATTTGTATCAGCAACCTCTTTTTCCCCCTAGTAACACTGCTTCAGCTACAGTATAAATTCCTTGAGGTTTTCTCCAATACTGTGTGTGATCCTCTCTCAAAGCTCTTCATGTTCTCTTTTACCAAACTCTCAAAAAGCTCACCACAGGCTAGTTTGTCACATTCATACAGTCTTGCAGTATCTCCTTCACAGTTTATAGTGTTCCCTACACAACATAATTCTCAGATAAAGTATAGATGTTCAAAACCAAAGTAGATTCTTAAACTGAACAAATTGGAAACTACCATAGCTTTCTAGTGTAAATTTCCACCTAATCCTCTGAAAGAGGCACTAGTTTGTATTTCTCTACTTGAACAGAAAAGCAAATTCTCACCAGTGCTGGTGATAGGCCATGATTCAAATTGACTGATGAAAGGTAAAAATCTCATCAACGGTGTCATAACTGACAAAAAAAGGTCATTCTTACACTTAGTGGTAGATACTCAATGGCTGTCCAGCCTCAGACATCTCCCTAGCATTTTTGACTGCTACACAAGAGTCAGTTTTAGGACTTGATGCAGGATAGCACTGTCAGGAGGCTGACAGATGACACTCAAGGTAAGATGACAAGGTCTTCTTGGACCCAGCTCCATGATCTAGTCTTCAGCAAATCAACCAAATCCCTGGGCAGATATGTTACAAGTGCAGCCAGAGTTGCTCTGAGGTTCTGAGAGCATGACTTGTTGCCCATACAGAATCACAGAATGGGTAATTCTGGTCCAAATCTCTGCTCAGACAGGGTCATCTGAAAACATATAGCACAGGATTGCATTCTGGTGATTGCCTTCAAATGCACCAAGAATCTGGTTCATTACATTCTCTTTAAATCCACTAGGTAGTTATCCACATGCTCAGTTTCCTTTCTAAGTGATTTTGACCTTAATCATCATCAAGAAGTCAGTCCTCACTTCCTAAGTGACAAATTGCAGGGCAAAAAATAGGGGCGGGGGGAAATTGTTTTATTGGTTTGAGAATGGAAATTTTTGAACACTTCATTCTTTGATTATAGGAAGATGAGAAAAGGAGTTTAAAATGTTATTCTCACTCACTGACTGAACACAAAGAGTGGTTTGGATATAGCCCTTGACAGCAATGTCTTCTTTGGTTTTATATTTTTGTCCTAGACAGATGGAAACCACAATAATACAGAGTGCTGTTGCAGAGCTTTCTATCAGGACTCACTTTTCAGGTGAACTATGTGTAGTTATTTAGGAACAAATAAGTTGTAAGGGATACTTCAGTCAACTCAAGTTTTATCTTAAGATGTCTCATTATCAGTGTTATGGGAAGCATTTTTGCTCACAGAAATGAATCAGACGTGCATGGAATGGTAAGAATAGCAGGTCTGTTTTCTTGCTCCTTGGATCTGATTTTGATGATTTTACAACCTTGACAATTTTGGGCTCGATGCTTTTGCATCCTTCACTACAGGACTAGATATAGCCTGTGGTAAACATGGATATTTTTTGTTTATTATCTGTGTGGATTAGTTTGATTTTCCATCCAGTGAACCTGAGGGAGGAAGAGAAGGAGCACCAACAAACATCAGTGAGACAGTGTGCTGATAGCTTTAAATTAATTTTCCAAGGGCTAAGTAAGCTTTGAGATGTCTGCTCTGTTCAGTAAAATCTGCACATTGATTACATCTCTGTAAATGTAGGATAAGTACAGTGTAAAGGTCAACAGATTAAACATGTAGTTTAATCAGCAAATTATGCAAATGAACATAAATGAAATATACCATTCAACTGTTAAGATCAGTAAAGCATGCAGCTCTATTAGTGAAGTGTTTGAGTGCTGGCCATCTTAAATCTACACCCAATTAACTAAACTTAAAGAAAATTCACTTTCTGGAGGAAAAGAGTTTATCAGCCAAATGTTTGGTCTAATAAACATTTATTGTAATGTACCTACATAAAATATGGTGACAAAAATTTAGCAAAATTGGTAAAAAATTGACAATAGTAACAACATAACTGCACTTAAGCTCCTTTCTCTGTCACTGGAGGGTGAATATCAATTAGCAAGTGGTGAAATAATATGACTACTTGAAATATGGTGATCAATGAGCTGGAATTTACGGACATTCAACAACCACTGCATATATCTCAAGTAGCAAGTTCCCTCCCAGCTCCTCATCTAGGTCAAAATCAGCAAAGCACTTAAGTACATCCATAACTTTAGGTGTAGGAGTAGTACCATAGAAGTCTCTTGCTTGCCTGCTACTGCTGATGTTACGGAAGTAGAGACCTGAGATCAGGGCTTAGTTGTGCAAATTACATTTCACAGATTTAAAAAGATACAACCTCTATAAGACTAGCAATCTAGAGACAGAGGGTGAGGGGAAAATTATGGTTGTTATTTTCTATTCTCTCCTTTCTGTCTCCCTTCTTTTTTTTTTTTTTAAATCATAATTACAATAATTACGTTAGAAATTTTGGGTTACGTCCCAGATTTCATTACATATATGAATAGGTTTCAGAAGTTAATAGTTTTAGCAGAAGTGAACAGTGTCAAGACCAATGAAGAACTGTTTATATGTCTAGAAACAATAATCAAAATTTTCAAATAAATAGTTAGAATTCTTAGATTAAATGTCATAGAATAAACAATTTTTGTGTCTCTGCATTTTTTGTGATTTTTTAGTCAGCGTAACATTATTTTGCATGTTGGTAAGTAGATGACTCATTTAATACAAGTACTAGAACTATTTTACAGGTTGAGCTTGCAATGGTATTTAGTTTGGAACAGAAACACAGTGTCCAACTAATTTGTCAATGGTTCCTGTTCATTTTGATTCAGCTCATATTAGGGAAATTTTTGGAGCACTGTTGGATTTCTTTCAGATGGAAATGTTGGAGGATGTCCTTCAGGGACACACCTAATGCCTTCCAGCTGCAGATGAGCATTCCCAGTCAGGGACAAGACTGAAGATAGTTTCTATTCAGCTAAAAGAAATGGAGAGGCAGGGAACACACCCTGTATGAGCATTGTCTAAACATTACTTTCTCAGCAATTCTTTGGCTATAGAGATCATTTTCCATTAGTCTTTGTTTGTGCTAACAATATGTGTAATTATCAAAGTTTCCCATTCCTCTCCCCCTCTTACTTTCCTTTACCTTTTTGCTGTGAAATTTTTGAGGTGATAAATGATGCAACTTGGTCAAGGATTTATGGTATGCAATGAACAAAATAAAGGCTCTTAAATGTCAGCACATACAGTTAGTATAAATGTTTAAATAATTTGCATTTTATTGACTGACCTTTGCTAGTCAGCAATTTCTGCTTGATGAAACAACTGAAAAAAATTACAGCTTTCCGTTGCATATATATCTGGAAAATATCTAGAAAAAAATATGTTTTTTATAATTACAGATCACTTGGTTTGGGTGAAGAGTCACAGGGAAGTTTTTATTGCATCCCTGACTTGTCTATCTCCCTCTGTCAGAGCAAGGTTTAAGAATGAACCTGCTTCTCTCTTCTACCTTCTCTGTAGAAGCATCTAATTTCCTATCCATTGAAACTGTCCTAGTCCTCCCTTTTTGCATCTCGAATGATTTCTCACTTTTAGGAATGTTTATCTCCACTCTGTACCCTTCTACACCTAGCTTATGGCAACTGTCAGGGTGAAGCAGAGTAGAGAGAATTCAGGGAAAATACCTTTTAATTTGAAACAGCAAAAAAAGATTTTTTGAAAAATAGAAATAAAATGCACATACATCAATTGTTATTGAAGAACCCTTTAAAAGATGTTTTGTCAGATTGAAGAATTGACAGAATTGAAATTTTACATTTTAGAATTTTTCCCATGGAGGAGTAGTTAGAAAAATTTAACCATTCAGCCTTCACAAAAGATTCTTACTTTAAAAATTGTCATCAGGAGTCTTGATGGCAATTAAAATAACCTATTTGAAGGATCAATTGTTTATTGGATGAACTGTTAAAATGGACATTAGTAGCTCATCACGCATAGTAAAGTCTTTTTCTGAATAGGAGACATAAGGGAGTTTTTCAAGTGCCTAGGTTTGTTGATATATTCTAAAAACCACATTCTATTGTTTTAAAAAAGTGCAGAAAAGGAATAAGCCCAAAAGAGTGACACTATCATTACCGTATCATAAAATAAATGGAATTTCAGTTTTTGAACAGATACAGACAGATAAAAACCAATCCATCAAAATATCCTTATACAGTTACATGCCTGGGATTAGTTAGAGATGCTTGTGAGATGATTTGTGCCTTTTGTGTCAAGGAGGAAAAACTCAACACAAGAAATATTTTTTTATATGAACGAAAGAAAGTAGAATACACTAAGGAGAAAATAGCACTTTATTTCACCTTGTTAAAATGGAAAGAAAAAATCTTTGAAGATCTAGACCCAGGTTAGTCTAATCCTTTATGCATGAAGATAGAACCAAAATTGAATGCTATATAGGGATTATTTTAAACTCAGACAAAAGTTAAACTGAAAAAATATACACATATATGCATATATACATATGTATATGTAGGTATGATGAAAAGGTTTTTCAGTAGAGGAATGGTAATTCATCAGATTTTGAGTTGTTAGATTTCAAGAAGTCTGAAAATATAAATCTAGTTCTAGAACCCTTAGCACTCTTGTAACTATGCTGCCTTATACAAAAAAATTCCACTGATCACTCTTATCAACTTATTTCTGTCTGCTTTTGTCTCCAATTTCATCCAGTACAACTCTATCTAGGATTGAACTTTTGGGGAGGTTTAAAGTCTCCCTAAGGCAAAACATAGCATGTTGAAATTTATTCAGGCACCAAAGAGAACAAATGACAGCATTTACCTTTGATTCAAGCAGAGATGGGTATTGTCCATCTGTTCCAGGCTACAGAGGGGAAATAGGTGTGCCTTACAGAGCCATACTTCCTACTGAACAGTCCAATGAGCAGGGGAACATTTGGATGGAATAAACTTTGATATTGCTTCCTTAACCCACTTGTGACTGTGTATGCTTCTGGATGCACACGTGCAGCATGTCTCAATGCAAGCCTAGTGAATGTCCTTTCTGCTCCACACAGATCTGGCCCCTCATCATGGTGTGTGCTGTCCCTTTGAGCAGCATGGAACATCCCTTGCACACATCGGCCAAGTAGGCTTTGTAGCACCGTTCCCTATGGGAGGAAGGCTAGTGTGTGCATTTACTGTGTATGCCTCTGTCTCTCCCCGTTCCTGTAGCTTTTGAATCTATGGATTTTAGCCAGAATTGACAGAGTAGTAGAGGTATCAAAGATAATTAAATGCCAGTTCCAGTTTCTTGCACTTTTCTCTGTTAGCAGCTGGTGTCTCTTTCCTCTCTATTCTAATTTTCCTTCTAAACCGCACTAACTGCCTTGATATTGAGAAGCTTATGAGCACTCATAATCTGAACAGAATTCCTGTTGGTTGATTTTACAGATAGCCCCCACTACTATCTCCAAAATACCACGTTGAAGGCAGCAGTGCCTCCTGCCCCTCTCTGTGGAGCTCACTCAGCTTTTGCATGTTTCC
>JANRMJ010000054.1:56340609-56387244 GCA_025584955.1 Alethe diademata | reverse complement strand
TACTACTACTACTACTACTACTACTACTAATAATAATAATAATAATAATAATAATGGTATTTGAAAGTTATTCAAACTGCTTTTATTTAATTCTGGGTACCACACTACCAAAAAGATATTGACAAATTTTTAGGAATTTACATGTAAGTAAATACAAGTAAATGTCAGTATAAATAACCAGACCGATTTGTGAGTGAAGATTAAAAGAACTTAATCTGTACATTTTGACTAAATATTGACTAAGGTCACTAATAGTCTAGCTAGTGTAGCTGGTGTCAAGCACTTTGGGCACAGACATGCTCCTGAGAGCACAGCATATCTATGGTACACCAGAAGGAATTTCAGAAGCGCTTTTAACTTTACGGACATTCAGTTCTTTCCGACTGTACAGAAGAACAGTGTGAATTGAAGGATATCAACCCACACAATTCCACATCTTCACTTCTCCCATCAGTTATTTAAGAACAATGTCCCCAAATAACAATGACACAAAGAGTTGGAGATAAATGGTCGTCATTGCACTTTCCACATTTGTGGTGAAATATAATTGAACAGAATGTTTAGTCTGGAAGATAGAAGTAAATGTTGAGGGTTTTTTTAAATCTGGACATTACTGGTAGTGGAATTCACGTCTATCTCAATTGTCATTTTTGTTTTTTAATTTCTATGATTCCGGGGGATCAGTGTATAATGATTTTAGAACAAAATTTTGATACTTGTATGAAAAGGGAATTAACAGATTTAAAGAACTTTGGAAAAAACACCCCAATCATTAAAGCATATAAAAATATGAATTTAAAATAAATATTTAAATTTAATCTCAGAATGGAATAAATCAGAGTGAAATGTAGAAGCTGAATCAAAATAAACCAATTTCAACTCAGTTTGAAGTTTAACTATGTTAACAATGTTGGTTATAATTATCAGTTTATAGAAATTACTGCAACAGAAATAGCTGGAAGATGTAGAAACTTGGTTTTGAAACTCTAATTAATTATTCTTTTTCTCATTTTAGGAGCTTCTTAATACTTATGGGGGGGATGAGAAGAAGAAGAGAACAAAGAGGAGAGTCAGAGAATATCAAGAAATTACATATTTCTCCTGATTTTCAATTTCTATTAGAACTTAAAAGGGTTTTCACTATGGGTCTTGTAATGGAAAAATGGCAAAGAAGCTGTGCATTTTTAAAAAGATAATTCATAGAAAAAATTCTTAGAACCCTTGCATAATAGGAAATATTTGCAATGACAGTTCCAAATAGCAAAAGACCCCATCCTAAAACACAGTAACATACAATCTACCATTTGTTTACTCTGTAAGTGGAAATTAATTTATCTTAATATATTTGCAAAGCATAAGAAAACAGGAGGCAGAAAACAAAACAAAACCAAACAAAACCAAAACCAAAACCAAAACCAAAACCAAAACCAAGAAAGAAACAAACAAAATCAAAGCAAAAACCCCCCAGAAATATTCCTGAGTAGCCTTAATAGAATCAAGTATCAAGTATAGACTTGTTAATAGAATGTAAAACTTGTTTAAAATTTCTTGATATTTCTCTTTTCTATTTTGCAAGAAATTGAGGAGAAGATACCTTCAAATCTGAAGAAACAGTGAGCTTTTTGATAAAGAGTTCAAAGATAGAAAAGAAATGGCCATAGATCCCTGTAGCATACTTCTTTTTATAGTTGCTAATGTAGCTTAAGAGAAGCCACATCCTGTATATTTTATCTATCTTACATTATCTTTTTTTTTCTGTCAATAAGCAACACTCCTCCATCTTTTTGAATGAAGTTTCTGTAAACAAAGATGGAAAAATATTTTGTTGATAACAGTTGTTATCTTTCTGGATAATTGTAATTACCACAAAGTTCCCATTTTTGTTATAAGAGCCTATTGAAATGGATGAAAA
The DNA here is from genome assembly GCA_025584955.1 of Alethe diademata. Lineage (NCBI taxonomy): Eukaryota > Metazoa > Chordata > Aves > Passeriformes > Muscicapidae > Alethe > Alethe diademata. The sequence continues at coordinate 56,385,332 of JANRMJ010000054.1, read as the reverse complement.
AAAAAAAAAAACCCAAATCACTAAATCTTGGATCAGGGTTGTTGGTATTAGCAACATGAATCTTCTGCACCACTGACAAACTGGAACATTAGGTCTTTATAAAAAACTCTACATGTCTTCTTGAGTCTTGCACACTTTAGGAATGTTTTTTATCTTGAAATATAGGAAACAAAGCGTTTTGGGTTTATTTCCTTGCATAGGAATTTATTTTACAACCTATGGGCTATCATAGTAGGGATATATTACACGTGCTGGGATACATACTGTCACAATAAAAACTCTTTTTCTTCAAGAATTTTTGCTGATTGTGACTCTCCACCAGATTCCCAGTCTGTGTTTCAGATTACCTAGCCTTTAGGCCATTTCTTTGCACATAATGCTCATTTTTTCTGTGCTCATTTCTTCCAAAACAATTTCAGCAGGACATTTCAAATTTCTACTTCTTCATCTAGGAGCCTGGTGACCTCACAGAATTGCAGATTCACAAAATGGGTCAGGTTGGAAGGAACCACAGTGGATCATCTGGTCCAACATCCCTGCTCCAGCAGGGTCATCCTAGAGCATGAGGCACAGGATTATGTCCACTGGGTTGTTGAATATCTCCAGTGGGGGAGATTCCACTACGTCTGGGCAATCTGTTCTGGTGCTCAGTCACCCACACAATAAAGGTTTTCCTCGTATTCAGGTGGAACATCCTGTGCTTCAGTTTCTGTCTGCTGTTTCTTGTCCTACTGCTTGACACTATGGAAAAGAGCCTGGCTCACTCATCTTGACACCCTCCCTTTCAGATACTTGTAGACATTGATAAGGCTCTCTCTCAGTCTTCTCTTTTCAAGGTTTAACTAGCCTAACTCCCTCAGCCATTCCTCATAAAGATGATTGCTCCCATCCCATAGCCATCTTCATTGCCCTCAGCTGGATCCACTCCAGGAGCTCCAAGTCTGTCTTGTATTGGGAGGCCCATAACTGCACACACACAATGGGCTCCACATGTGGCCTCACTAGGGTTGAGAAGAGGCACAGAATCACCTCCCTTGACCTCCGGGGAACGGTCTTCCTAATGCAGCCCAGATTATCTTTGGTTTTCCAGGCCACAAGGACACACTGCTGGCTTGTAGAGAGATTGTTCTCTTCTCGTGGAAACTCATGGGAAGGCTTACTTGTCCCACCAGTTCAACACCATTGTATTGATTAGGAGAACTTTCCATTACAGGCATTTCAGATCTCTTTTCAATGTAGTTGATCAATTTAAAGTAGTCTTGAAATCTAAGTAGAAACATACAATGTATTATTGGAAAAAAAACCTACTTTCATTTTCCTAATTATGCTGTCAAAACTATCGTAAGTGAACCTAGGCAAGTCTTGTAGGTAAACCAGAAAATATCTATAGTATCATTCATATAATTCCATTATGCCAAGTAGAGCATCAAAATTCATAATTAATACCTTGAGATGTTTTGATCCAAAGTAGGTAACATTTACAAACTAGGCTGATGCTGAGTTTCTCAGAATTTTCAAATCTCTAGCCTCCGTGGTATTCCCTGTGATTTCTTGGATTTCTGCATAACATTTAGTGCACAGCCTGATATATTTCTTCTCCTTCGTCCGAGCAGTACCAATGGGAAATACTGGGAAAGCAAGTGCTTCAGTCTGCATTCAACGAAATACATACTTCGTTAAAACTGTTCCCTCAGGGGATTTTCAACCTGGTTGTAAAAAGGGAAAGCTCTTTGGAAGAAATGTACTTAAGTATAAGAATGAGTTGTTTGAAACTTTTTTATTTTTCTTCTTTGACTATACTTGATAAATAGCAGATGCTGAAGCTGTGTAGACTGTGACTCCTCCACCAACTACTCTGCATCGTTATTTTAAGTGAAGCTTGCATGGACAGTAGAAAATTAAAAGACAATGGGTGGGTGAGTTTGGGAGAAAGACTCAGCGATTGCCTTTTTCCCTCAAGGGATTGTGGGTAAAAATTTGCAGGACCATTTTAGTCTACCACAAATAAGAAGAAAATCACTCCTAGAGAACCACATTGTATATTCGGCAGTGTAATAACAGAAGACAACAGTAAATAATTCTTTCCTCTCAGAATGCTTGTTTTTTGTATGATTTCAGTGAAAAATGAGATCACCAAAGTGTTTTGGCATTATTCAACCAGCTTTCAATATTACTTCAGGAATTTCTCCCAAAATCTCAGATTTTATTTATTTATTAATTCATCACTGTTATGGATGGATTTTTAACTTAGCTAAATTGAAACATTTACAGTGATTTTGACTGAGTGATTTGATTGTTGTAATTAATTTTAGGATATCTGTCACTAAATGTATATAGAAATTTGTAAAACTCTATCTTGTCATAGAATCATAAAATAGTTTGTGTTGGAAGGGATCTTTAAAGGCCATCTAGTCCAACCCCTGGCAATAAGCAGGGACATCTTCAACTATATCAGGTGGCTTAGAGCCATTGAATATTTTCAGCCATGGGAAATCCACCACCCATCTGGGCTACTTGTTCTAGCGTTTTACCACTCTCATTGTAAAGAATTTCTCTCTTATATATAATCTAAATGGACCCTCATTCAGTAAAAACCCATTATTTCTTGTCCTGTCTCAACAAGTCCTGCTAAAAAGTCTGTCCTTGTTTTTCTATAGGACAACTTTAATTGCTGAAACATTGCTGTGCTATCTCTCTGGAGCCTTCTCTTCTCCAGGATGACAAATCCTAATTCTCTCAACCTTCCCTCCCTTCTTGCCCTTTAGTTTGACCTGCAGGTCTTGCTTGACTCAACCATACTGATCTCTTGGTTTCCTTGACTGATGTCTTACACCTGGGGATCAGGAGCTCTTACACTCTATGGAAAGCATCCTTAGAGTCTGTTGGCTTTATCCTACTCCCTTGCCCCTCAGGGCAGTTTAGCAGAGAGTGCTATTGACTAACTCCTTGAAGAGCTGGAAGCTTGCTTTTCCAAAATTCACAGTCCTTACTGTGTTCTTTGACTGGCTCATATCCATCAGGGCTGCTAAATCCACCAATGCATAGTCATCACAGCACAAGCTGCCTCCAAACTTGACACTATTGATTGACTTGACACTCACTTATGTTGGTAACAGTGCTGCATCCCCTCTGGTAGGGCTGTCTATTACCTTGCTTAAGAAGTTATCCTCCATGCTTTCCAGGGCTCTTCTGGATTATCTACAGCTTTCCCAGCAGATGCTGATGTGGTTGTTGTGCTTTCCCAGCAGATGTTGATGTAGTTGTTGTGCTTTCCCAGCAGACGTTGAAGCTCTCTGACAGGACAAGAACCTGTGATCATGAAAATTCCTGCAGCCAGAGCAAGAAGATGCTGTCAACAATCCTGGACTTGCTGGCCTGACACCAATGAAGGAGGACTGTTTTTGACGGAATGATGCACAAGGCTTTTAAACATGAGTGCTTAGAAGCTAGACACATGATAACTTTACATAGACATACCATTCTATATATTCTGGATATACAAAAGACTATAATAAAAAAATGCCAATTCCTCCCCCAACCCCGCAAAAAATAAACGAACAAAAAACCCAACTCCCCTCCCCAAAAGAACCCAAACAAACCCCAAACATGAACCAAATAAAATTCCTGAGACAATCCCACCAGTCAGAGCCAAAGAGATATGCAGTAACTATCTTGCTTTCTATTTATATATTTAAAAGCCTAACTTTAGTGACTCAGGATGACACATTTGATAATAAAATTGGTGAATGTGTTTATTTTTTTTCAGTCTAAGATGATAGTATTGGGTGAGACAATCCCAAATGCTGAAGAAAGGAGTCTCTTGTTCCAATGTCTGTGGTAAATAGTCCCTTCTAAAAGCCATCATAACTTTGGGTTACATCTCCTTAAGGAGCTGTTAATTAAAGAGAAGTCTATACGGTTCATAAAGGTTAGCATCAATGACTAAGCTTGTCAGTTTAGGATCTTCAGTTGACTTACTCATTTACTTCTACTGCTCTCTGAATAAAAGAGAACTGGGAGGAATATTCAGGAATGAAGCACTCACTTGGGAAGCTGAGAAGAAATTTATTGTAGTAATAAGATTTAAAGTAACTTAACACTATTGTCTCCTGATGTACCTTCTGGCAAAGTGTCTTCTTCCTATAGAAAGCCTTTTCCAGCATGAAACCTTTTATACATTAAAGAGGGAAAGCCCCTTACTCTACTGCAGTGACTGATGATAAACAGGCAAAGGTATGGGTCTTGGAAAAAATGCTAAGTGGATGGAAAGTATTTTTCACCATAAAAGTGTTGGCAAAAGCAAAAAAAAAAAAGCAACGTCCTTCATAAATGTGTCAGGACCATTTAAATAAAACAAAACCCCCCTTCTATTATACTTAAATATGGCAGAGAGGTAGCAGTCCAGGAGCCTCCTGAAGATTCCTGATCATCACTCAAATGGTGAAAGAGCCAAAGAACAGATGCCCTGATGCACATCATAGTCACAAAAAAGAAAGGGCTTGTTGGGGTTGTCTCGACTGAAACGTAGGTTGCCATGAATATGAGGTGGCACTGAGAGCAGGGACAAGAGTGAAGAGCAAGCTCAGTTTTGGAATTCAGGACAGCAGATTTTGGCTGGCTCAAAGGTATGTTTGGAAGCGTCCTAAAGGATAAGCCCTAGGGAGGAAGAGGTGCTCATAAAAGTCCTGATTTAATATTTAAGGACCACCTACTCCAATTTCAATTAGTCCATGCCAACAGCTAAGCAGGGAGTGATCCTTCCCCTTTACTCAGCCCTAGTAAGGTCACATCTGGAGTCGTTGTCTGGTCCTGCGCTCCCTGGAGTCATGAACATACTGGAGGGGGGCCAAAGAAGGGCCACAAAGAGGAGGAAATAACTGAAGCTGCTCATATATGAGGGAAGATTGAGGTGGATGGGACAGTTCAGCCTGGAGAAGACTGAGGAAGGATCTTATCAGTGTGAATAAATACTTTCAGAGAGGTTTCAAACACAGAATCAGTCTCTTTTCAGTGATGCCTAGGGACAGAGCAGAGGCAATGGCCTCAAACTGAAACAGCGGATGTTCTGGAAAGAGTTTTTTTGTGAGGGTGACTCTTCACTGGCATAGGTTGTCCAGAGAATCTGTGGAATCTCTCACTTTGAAGACAGAAGCAGTTTAGACATGGTTCTGAGCACTCAGTTCCAGGTGCCTGAATAGGGGGGCTGAACTAGATGACTTCTAGGAGTACCTTCCAAAATCATCAATTCTGTGATTCTGTAACTTTTATCTCTAAAGATCAAAGGTGATATGAGACAAGTGTACACTCTCATTTCACCACACTTTGATCATTCAGAATGGCAGAACCTCTAGAATCTAGAAAATTCTCCAAGATCTAGAAAACTGTCATTTCCACAGGTCCCAAATTCCCAGACAGGAGTCACCAAAGAAACACGCTCTTGTCAGCCCTTGACTCCACCCAACTACACTTTGTGCTAAGAGAGAAGATCAAGGTGACTGCAATGAAGTGCGTTACTTCCCTTTAAAAAGAAGAAAAAAATATTTTGTTCCAGATAATAATCTCATTAGTGATAGGACATGAGCCTTTGATTGATTCAACAGCTGTATGCTCAAGGATTCTTTCTGCATTTTATTATCCCTCAAGACATCAGGCTAAGCCCTTGGTGTAAAATCAGAGAAAAATAATGTGAAGGGCAAGGATCTGTTCTTTTTTTCTATTATGGGAGAAAAGCTATTTCTCACTTTTCAACTTTTATTTGCTGGATTTCTCATTTTGTAGTTAAAAATACATGAAACTTTCTAATATAGGCATTTCATGTTCCATTACTTGGTAAAAAAATATAATTTATAATTTAGTTATATAGCATTGTATGTATATTGTTATAAGTTCTAAAATGCTCAGCATTAAATAAGAATTCCTAAGGTCCTAAAAATCTAAAGATATAGCTTAAAATAAAGGACTCTGAAATTGAAACTTATACAGCTCCTTTATATATATATATATAACTTTACTATGTGCTCTAATATCCAGAATACTTTGTGAACTCCTTATTTTTCACTCCATTAACTGATCTACTTGAAAATCAGAGCGTCTATGTAAATAAAACATCTGAAATAAATATTTCATCTGAGCCTTTCATGCAGATTATGATTTATTTTAATGTTCATAAAGCTTTTCATAGAACTTGTAGATGTGTGTATCTATATTTCCAGTGCTATTTTGATACCATTACCTAATTAAATATTATTTATATGCTAACTTATATTGTATGTTTATTACATATTCTGTATTAATCTGATACCATTGTCTTCTGTGCTACAAAAATTAGGTTATGATATGTCTGCTAAATTTTACTAAGGAATATCACTTTTCTGGCCCCTTATAAGGTATTACAACACAGGAAATATAGAGGCAAGGAAAAAAAAGCATAAGATGAATCACATCTAAATGCAAGACTTCTTTTCTAACAGGCAAGCTAAATAAATTTATTAATTCTCATTTTGGGCCAATGTGGATCAATAGGTGAACAAAGTTTTTAATGCTGAACTGAAATTGAAACGGGGTAAAAAAGAAGAGATGAAGGTGTCTGGAGCTGCTAGATAGTAAAATCATCACATTCAGCATTGTATATTGAATTATATATATTTATATACAGATGCATTTTCAATGTTTTTCAAAAATTATTTTGATATTTTCATCATTGTGCTTCATAATTTAATAACATAATTTAGGACATTTTGTCCATGGAAGTAGAATCAGTTCCTTCAGCTTCTTACAAATCTTTAGTATTTGTCACTTTCAAGCATAGCCACTGTATATCTTGCTATATAATTTCAGCATTACATACACTACTCTATGTGACATACAAATACTGCAGTATACAAATATGCCACCTTTCTGGATTTATATACTATTTCATTAACAACACAGTCCATCATATTCACCTTGTTCACTGTAACCTTGGTACTGTATAGAGGTACTCATAGATATTTTTCCATCAATAAAACTCAAGTCTTGTCTATATCAGTAAGACAAAGATTTTCTTACTCTAATACTTAATGATTTATTATGTTTAATAGAATCAGAGAATGGTTTAGGTTGGAAAGGACCTTAAAGATCATCTGTTTCCAGCCCCTTTGCCATGGACAGGGTTGCCATTCACTAGGTCAGGTTGCTCAGGGTTTCGTCTGTTCTGTCTTTGAACATTTCCAGAGATAGGATAGCCCTATCTGAGCAACCTGGTCCAGTGCTTCATCACCCTCACAGTAAAGAATTTGTTCCTAATATGTAATCTAAGTCTGCCCTCTTTCAACTTCAAGGCATTTCCCCTTGTCTGTCACTTTCTGCCCATAAAAAACAACCAAAAAAACCCAAACCAAACCAAACCAAAACAAAACAAAAAAAAAGACAAAACAAAACAAAAAAAACCACAAGAAAATAAAAGAACAAAAAAAAAGAAGTTCTTTTTCTTTTTTATAATCCTCCTTCAGGTAGTGAAAGACCCTAATAAGGTCTTTTTCATAGGAGAGGTGCTCCAGGATTCAGATCATCTTTGAGGCCCTCTTCTGGACCCATTTCTGAAAGGTGCACAGCTTTCTTGTGCTGGAGAACCCAGACCTGGAACCAGACTCGAGAGAGAGAATTTTCTCCCTGGGCTGCTGTCTGTGTGTTTTTTCATTAAGTCTAAGATGTGGCTGGCCTTCTGGCCTGTGAGTGTGCCCTGTTGACTTGTTGGTTTATGTTCAGCTTTTCATCCGCAATTCCCAAGTCCTTCTCCACAGAATTGCCTCAACATCTTCTTCTCCCAGTCTGTATTCACATCTGGGATCGCCCCAACCCAGGTGCAGCATCTGCACTTGGGCTCGTTGAACCTCTTGAGGTTCTTGTGGGCTCACTTCTCAAGTTTGTCCACATCCATCTGGATGTCATCCCATACTTCTGTTGTGTGAACTGCACCACTCAGCTTGGAGTCATCTGCAAACCTGCTGAGCGTGTACTTGACCCGCTGTCTGAGTTATTGGTTTAGGTGTTGTAGAGCATCAGCCCCAGGACAGAGCTTTGAGGGATTCCACACATCACCAGCCTCCACCTGGACATGAATGACATGAATAATTGACCACAACTCTCTCTGCATCCGTCCAATCAATTCCTTATCTCCTGAATGACTATTTGACTTCTGATACCATTAATTTCTCAAATTGTACTTAACAGTACATAGCTAATGGTCAGCGTTTTTACCTTCAGTCCGATTAGTTCTAGATTTTCAAACTGACCAAAGAGAAATTACATCATTATAAAACAGAGTTAATAAAATATGAGTGCATAAAAAATGACATAAGCAAGTTTTTCTGTATTTCAAAAGGAAAATATAGGAAGAAAAAAACCAATGCAATGTCATAGGAAAAAAAAAGAAAGTTGCCATCAACATTTATTGATATAGCCTGTGCAACAGAAATCTGTTGTTAATCAACCACATTCTCAGTTTCTCAGCAGAAAGAATTGAAATATGGTATGACTCAATAAACTTTCTCTTAGAGTTTATAGTTTTAAGAAATTTCATTTCTTAGGCAAGTAAGGATAAGCTATCTTTACAATGAAAGTTATTTAAATATTTTGATGAAAATTTTAAGTGCATTTTCAGTTTCTCTGTGGGTTTTCTATCAAAATGATGGGTGTACTCCTATAATGGTGATTTAGATTATTTCAATCAGTCAGCTGGTTTGAAGCAATATTGTGAAACTAATTTCTGTACAGAAGTAAAGTACATGTTTTGCATATTTCTCAAACTTTTATTGTCTAAATTTGTTAGATATCTTTTGCTCTGAATCCGGATTACAGTTTCATTAATAACCCCATTTCTTTCTTGTCTTACTTTCCCAAAAGAAATTGAAAATTCTAGATTTCATACTACAGTAAGTGAATTTATTTGTCTAAGAAGGAATTAATGATATTTTGATATTTGCAGATTTATTCCATTTCTGGATAAGGACACTCATCTAGACACATCATTCCTCTGATGCACCAGGTGAAATACAGACTATGACATCCTAACTAATTGATCTATCTTTTCTAATAAAACTGAACTTTTCCCAAAGTTGAAATAATATCAGCTAGGAAAGACCAATCAGGAAAGCCATCCAAACATTTTGTAACTCTATGATCCGATTTCCAAAGAGCATTGAATAACAGATTTTCTTGAGCAAAACTGAAATAAAGCCCTAAAGGAATCAGGGAGCTGGCCTAATTATCTAAACATAGAAGTTACTGAGATTACCTAAATGTTCATTGTTGCCTCAAAAACTACACTATAAGATTTAAAAAAACAGATTTCAGACAATTAGGCTGTTATCATCAGGAGAATTAGTACAACCTCTTTCTTCTAGTTGTATCTTTTCATGCACAAAATATTACTGATTATTTTTTATCATGTCTGTATTTTATTTTCATACTTTGTGGTAATATTTAAATGTTGAGCCTTTTCTCCCCCAGTGAAAGTAAAATATTAATATTATTCCTATCCTCATGCAAAATAAAGAAAATTATGCAGTGATATGCATGTATTGTCATTGTATTCTTAAAAAAAAAGAGACAAGGAACACTGAATTTCACATGTACTTTTGATTTTCTTAGACTTAATGAAGAATGATTGGATTATGCTGCTTTCTTCTCTTTTGACATGCAGTTGTCATCTTCTCTTAACAGAGCCAGTTTTTTTCCTTCCTAATTTGTATGCCTTGTTATTCTTATTGAAAATGCTCTGTGATACTTGATCCTTGTTATTCCTCTATGTATACTTAATGCTTGAACTTCTCAAGAATCATTATAAGCTACCAATCCTTTGCCTCCTTCTCTTCTCATTGCTTTGTTTTTGATTTCATGATTGTTCATGAGGAGGTTTTTTTCCCATGGTCTACAAATGAAGATCTATTCTTTGTGACACTAGAAAAAGGTCAATCAATTGCAATAAAATAATTTTCATTTTTCTATAGAACTGAGTAATGAAAGTAATTTATGCTACTTTACTTGATTAGGGATAGTTTGCTACATAAAAGATTTTGAGTATCTTGATTGCATATTCCATTAAGCATTCTACTCTAAATGTGTTATATTCTGCTTAAAGGCATTTACAAACAGGTGAGCGAGTTTTATACATTTCAGGATCTGTGACCTTTTCCAATTTATTCCTGTCTCCTTGGGTTAGTGAGGCTCTCTTTGGAGAACAAGATGGGAAAAGCTGATGGTGGGGAGGAATAGTCACATGACATTTTTCTTCTATGCGTCTAGTTCAACTTCTGGATGAGATTTTTTTGGTGGTCTTTTTGTTTGTTTGTTTATTTGCTTTGGTTTTTTGGGTTGTTTTTGGGTTTTTTTTGAAATCTTTTTCCATTCTTTTCTGACTGGACGGATTTGAAAATCACAAGTAGATATTTTAATTCAAAAATCTCTTCAACACTTCCCCCCACCCTTAATCTATTTTAGCCCATAAGTGAAAATTTTCATGAAAATTTATCTTTTAGCACAATAAGTAATGTGAATGTTTTTATCCCAAGAGAAATGTACTGAGGCAAGTAATGGCAGATATTGAATGGTATGGAGACACTGAATTCAGAATTAGTAACCATTCCTACTTTTCAATGAAAGGAAAGTGGACACTTGTAAGTTTTGCAAACAACAATGTTTAAACGAACAAAAAGAGACTGACTTAATGACAAAGACTTCAAGAGTCTGATTTAATGACAAAAATCATTGTGAAAACCATAAATTCAAAATACAACTTTCCAAGGAGAAATTGTGCAATATAATGCAGAGTATGTTGGTAAGTATGTTAACTGGTGGCTAAATATGATGATTTTGAGGAACCCATTAACACAGAAGTCTTTGTGCTGCTTACTCCAGATGTCTGGCATGGTTTTCTTGAAGTTCTTCCTTTTGAATTCCCTGTGTATCTGTTCTTATCTGCTTCTGGGGAGCAGAGGATGGTCGGAGAGATAAAACATCTCATCCACTATGCTCATTCTTTCAATAACTGTGCATAATAATTTATGTAAGGAAAACTTAAAGAGAGCCACACACTTAGCGAAAAGGGACATGATATTGTTAGTAATGACTGAATACTAAATTTCTATTTATTTGTTTACCTGCTTACTTATTTTTCCTTACTAGAACCAAATTACCTCTTGCTGTTAGTACCTTGGAAACATCTGATCAAAAGCATTGAAAGTAGCTGTCAATTTCTCTTCACAAAGAGATGGTCAGAAAAAATTGTATATCTGCATAAGGGTAAAGCCATTAGAAAATAATAGACAGACTGTTGTCTTCCATGCCCATCCGAAGAAATGTGCAAAAACTTTTGTAGGATATGCATTTTCCAGCATATATTTTTTCATAAGAATAAATTACTTTCAATGGATTCTACCTTAGGTAACATAATTGAAGACTAAGAGTGAATATTCTAATTGAGTTAATAATAATTCAATTACTTTTTTCCTAGCAAAAAAAAAATTATGAAGAATTACTTTCAATATTTCACTGGCAGCAAAACTGCCTAGATCTAAGCTTTTTTTTTAAAATTATTGTTTATTATTAATGTAAACTGTCTAGAATACTCAAACTATGAATCTCTAGACTTCACACTCTTATTAGAAATTATCCCTATGGCTTTCCTAAATTATGAGAGAAAACAAAAATACGAAAATGACACAAAAACATTTCTGTATATAAAAACAAGTACTTTTCCTGACTAGTAAGAAAAGCGGAAAACATCATACTTTAAAATTCATCTTGTACAATTAGATGTCTATATCTGAAAGACTTTTTTATTTTCTCTAAAAGGAATGAAAATTTTTGAATTATTTCCATGTGTTTTATTTTAAATGTAACCTTTACAAAAGAGGAAAACAATATAGTAGAGGATCTTCTCTATGACTATTGATCTTAGAAACAACAGTACCTAACTCAGATATACACAAATGAAAATAGAATGTTCTGTTCCAGATTCTACATCTTCATGTCTTTTTGCAATTGATCCCTCCAGGGGGAAAAGAAAAAAGCACAAGTTTAAAAACAGGTTTTTAAGGACATTTAAAAAGCCCATAGGAAGGTGCAGACAGTGCATTTTGTGGAAAAAGTCATTGTAAGTGTTTGCAGAACATGTCATCCAGTTATATTGTCTAATGTATTTAACTGATCAATAACATCAGTATGTAATAAGTATGGCAATTACACATACTAATAATCAGAAAAAGAAGTGGCAGAAACAAATCCATCAAACATAGAAGGCTGATATAAAATCCCATGCAAATCAACTTCTCTCAGAAACCAAGACATGACTTTACATATCTTTAAGCACTGACACTAGTAAAAGTAGGCAATTCATATTTCTTCATAGCAAATTATTACATTTAAATTTTCTAATTAAATGTATTTATCTTTATAATTGCAGTAAAGAAATAATCATGGCAATTTTTAAAGACTTAGAGAACACATCGTTTGCTAAATATAAAATATAAATCCTCTGGTTTTCATACAATTTTGCACTAATCGCACATGAAGTATTAGTGTAAGAATTTTTATTGCTTATGTAACACAATTCATACTTTTCTGTATTGGAGTCCTTAAGAATGGTGACCATATTTCCCATTCTACAGACAAAAGTGGACATAGAAATGATTTCCCATGATCATACAAGTATCCTGAGACAATGAGTTTAGCTTTGAATCAAGTACAGAAACTAATTTCAAATAGTTTATTATTGAAATCTGCATTTCTCATAAGGTGAATATATTGAAAGACAAAAGGAATTTCTTTGCACCATCACTCAGTCAGGGAGAGAGAGTAATAGGAGAAATTGCTATAACCCCCTGACCATGCACATTTACTACATGTAAATATTTTATTCAGGTTTTTGTTTGACTTAAGAGATCTACCAAGGACCAAATTCTTCTCTCACAGTTCTGCTCAGCTGGTATAACCCCATTGTCACCCTTAAGATGGGTTTGCTAGAACAGGAGGAACTTGTCTTGAATCTGTCATTCTTGAAATGGAATATTATGATATTTAGGGTTCTCGGATTGATGCTGGGTATGTTGCTACCATGCTCAGCGTCTGACGTTTGACCATTTTGTCAGTTTTCTCCTAGTCAGAAAAGTAAATTGCTGACTTTAAATTATTGCTACGTAATGGCCTCAAAACTGATGCTGAAAGCTAAAAGAAGATTTCTCGGTTGAGTGAATAATGGGAAAAAAATAAAAAAAGAGGGAAAGATTTAAGCAGGCAAAACATCAGGAGTACTAACAGCAAATGTTATGCAAACAATAGAAATAATATGTTTTATTTGTTCATATAAGGGGGAAAAGTCATCACTAACAGGAACAGTCCCTCAAAAAACTCTTGTGTCTTTTCAGAAGCCTTATTTTAAACTATAAAATTTGATCAGCGTGAGGGAAGGCAGACTCCAAATACCTTCCTTTAAAGCTGATTGAGCTAGAATACAGATAGGATGCAGACATTAAGATAGAACTGAATCTTCTGAAAAAAATGTAGAGAAGAAAATTTTTGCATGTAATTTTTTGAGCCATTGTTTATACAAGAAACCCCACATCCTAGGTTCTTTTTTTTTTCTTTTCTCCAGGCCAATTTTGCAAATATCTATGAAAACATGTCTGCAGACAAATGTGCTGTGAAGCTGTTGAGCACCAGTAGCTATTAATCAGCTTTTTTTGGGCAGTGAGTCAGAATTTTCTGTTTAATTTCAAGCAATTCCCTATGTTTCCATGTGGAGATGAGCTATGAGATTTCTACAATAATATTACCAATATTATTTTAGAAGTGTTTTTTTTTTGTTTTTTTTTTTTAGATTGGAGGGAATGAAGGTGACTTTTGCATCACAAATCCTGTTATTTAACTTCTAGTTTTCTTAGCTGAAAAAAAATTCTCTCTTGCATTGCATATTAATGCATATCTGTAATCACTCTTACAGATGCCACAGATTACTCCTCCCACCTGTCACTGCCAGTTCAGGTGTCCTACAGGCTTTACGTAACTCTGTCCTTTAGCCCTCTTGGGTTCCCCTGGGGTACTCACATGTCTCTGGAAACAAGTTTTGACCTAAGAGAAAGTTGCCCAAAATATGACATCTAAGAGCTACAGGGGGTCAGAGCAGGATGACTGAATTACAAGAATATCTCTGATTCTTTTTATTTCAAACTCTCCTACTCTGGGTGATATTTTTACTTTAAAAGTTTGTTTTTCTGGCCACTGTCTTTGACTTTAGGAATTATAATTTGTCCAGGGATCCTAAGTATGTAAGTCTAAGTGGCAGATTCCATTAAATGATAGAAGATCTAAAAGATCTTGGTTGTGTTCTAAAAGATTTGTTGATGCTAACTCAGCTGTGATACAGATGATAGAACTGTTCCCTGAAAGGACTAACTGCTAGACTTTTGAAAAATATGATGCTCTGTACTTCAGCATGACAATACTTGCTGGAATGTTTTAAATCACATGTAAATATGTGATTTCTAGAGTAATTAAGCTTTTATGTCAAAAGCTTAGATCTTATCTTATACAAGGTGTAGGAAATAAGAGATATATGCCATCCGTTAAGTTTTTTGTTGTTGTTCAAAATCTAATTATAAATTTACAGGAAAACACCTGAAATATCAGTGGGATAACAGCTGAAATAGTTTATGAGCAGAGGAGTTACATTTTTTCTCTTTTATCTTCCAAAATTAAACCATGAATTACACATAGCCTCATTAAAATAACTTCAGCACGTTTTGTTGCAAAAGCCCACAAGACAACTGAAGACAACTGCTGTCTGCAGCCACAATAATGGTTCCTAATAATTAAAGTACTGGAATTTATGAGTGCTTCAGAAAGATTTGGCTATAGTGGTGTGGTGAAAAACACGAAGTCTGTAGATTGATTGGATTTGGGTTTTTTTTTTTGTTGAGTCTGTAGATTGATTGGATTTGGGGGTTTTTTTGTTGACTACTATTTACAGGAATCAAGTACTTCATGGTGGAAGGAGTTTTTCCTTTGCAGGACTCTCTTAGCAAGTTGACTGGATCAAAACACAAGAAAATAAAATATGTAACCTCAGGATTCATAAATTCAAGCTGAAAATTGTCTAACTCACACAATAAAGGGTTATAGAGTATGACGATACACATTTTTACAAAGGCATCTTAGGATAGAAACTCGTAATGTGGGCTTAGCTTCAATACAAATATTTCTGCACTGCTTTTCATGTTGAGGATTTCAAATGTCTGCGCCCTACCCTTATTCTCTTTCTGCTTGCTGAAAGATGAGGCATTTTAGGAGCCATACAGTAGCTCTCTATATTGGAAAGGATTGGTGTGGTGAAATCAGTAAATTTTAAGCACAGTTTAAATATTTACACAAAGCATCATCTTTATCTTATTTTAAGCAAGATTCTTCTAAGACAAAATTAAATTCTGTCAGAAGAATTTAAGTTCTGGAACCTGTAGACCTAATGCACTTGAACAGGAGTCCAAAAGTGAAAACAAAAACCAGTTTTGGTGAAGAAGCATCACCTTTATCTTTGGGAGAAATTAAATGAGATTTTAACTTCAAATGTAATTTTCTTCTTCACTGTAGGCTTTTAAACTATCTTCTTGACTTGTGGAACAGATATAATTTTTCACTGACTTTTTTGTCTAAAATTTTATTGGGAATAATTTTTGTTATAATTTTTATTAGCTTTGAGAAGCATTGAAGAAATTTGTCTGATATTTTTTCTTTTGTAGACATATTTTGGAGTAGAAACATTTTGTTTGTTCTTTTTTTAATATTAAAACTTTGAAAACGAGGAATTTTCTATGTGCAGTTCTGAGACATTAACTCTAAGTTAACTCAAATTAACTCAAAATGCTGGTAAATAATGACAGACTCATCTGTCTGTGTTTAATATTTCAGACCAAACTATTGCTAGCACAATGAAAATCTACTCTCTCTACAGCCTGGTGCTTGATTGGCCATTGCTATTACCATCAAATGCATTGACCCAAAATTCTGATCTGTTATAGCAAAATGGCAGACAAGTTCATTTTCCTCTCAAGAATTTTTCTGAAGTGGGGAAAAGGGAATAATGAGCATAAGGAACTTCTCTGGTCTGTGGCTGAACAAAATACAGGCACAATATACCAAAAACCTGTAAGGAAAATTGAAGATAGAAAGACTGTAGAATTGAGTGAAAAGGCAGAGAAAGGACAGGAAGAGATGAGCCTTTATAAAAGGTCAGGAAATTATCTTGTTCTTCTCAAGGCGGATTAAGTAGTATTAATACTGCATTGATGTAGGGAACTGTGCTATCACCTTTACACAAGGTTGAACTACATAAACATAGTTACACCACCCCATCAAAAAGCTCAGCACTATACACCATTTTTGTGATGAAAAACATAACAATGAATGATGTCTCTGTTTAGCACTAAATTTAGGTAAACCTCAAGCAGGTTTCATCACTGGGGTTTTAGTTCTATTTCTAGTTCGTGTTTTGATCTGAAGATTTTATGTGGTTACAGTCATGCTGTCTTTTACCTGGACATTATGAAACTCTTATTCTCTGCCTTTGTTTCTTCTTCCTTTTTTTTTTTTGTTTTGTTTTGTTTTGTTTAAGTCCAAAGGATTTTTTTTTTCCACATGATGTACAAGATCTTTCACTTTGTTTTTTAAAATTGCTATTTCTTGACAGGTTGTGCTCCATCTTTGAAATTCTGTCTAGACAAAATGTTATACCTTATTTAATTTACTATGAAAGTATTTTTTAAAAAAATAGTGATATGGAAATATGCTGAAAATGATCAAATACTCCCTCTAACTTGGAAAAGCTGAGAGATTGAAAAGCTGAAGGTAGCCGAAGATAGTGTTAAGCTAAAATATTGCTGGGATACATATTTCACTTAGACTTGCTTGCTATGTGCTGGCCAACCTTGATTAAGTGTCAAGAATATTGAGTAATCTGGATCCTGGAGAGAATGTTTTAACAGGGTGAAACAGCCATCTGAAAGCTGATTTGCCCTTGATGTAAAATTTATTGCATCTATATGCTAATGACCTTATTTCTGCATCTTCAGCCATAACACAACTTTACATTCTCATTGAATTCCACCAACTAAAATAATGTTGTTTCAAATTTGAAGTACCCCAGAAAAGGAGAATTTGGGTATGAAAATAATGGCATTGTGAATTTAGAGGATGACAGTTTTCTTTTTCCACTGTCCCCCACTCCAGTGACAAGAATAATGATGTAGCTTGACAATAGATGAAGTCAGATACCACTGTATGTCCTTTTGCATCTACCAGTATCTTAACAGTAAAGAAAGTAAACTTAAATGTAAAGAAAGAATTTTGGTTTGTAACTTGGAAAGAAACTTTTTAAAGTGATGACAGACTCAATGGCATGGCCTTTTATAGATGGCACAGAAAGTGTTGGGGTTTTTTGCTTACGAGTTAGTGGGATGCAAATGTGATGTATGTATTTTCTAGGACTGAGATGCATTTTGACTAAGTAGAGGAAAAGGTTGTTTTAGTACTTGGAATGCATAAGTTATTTTATAAGGATAGTTCCTTAAGCTTTAGAATTTTTTTAATTGCGCTTGTTGAATGCTGGTGTAATTTAATGCCACTCTAGTGCAAATACTAATAAAAGAACTCTTAAGCTAATGTAATATGGTATCATATGTTAATTGCAGGGGATGTGCACCATCTATACCTAATTAAATAATATGTAAATAAGACATTTTAAAGATAAAAAGCCTATTAAATATTTACTTGTTTAACTTCTTTCTCAAATTGTTTCCAAAAGAACTGACATTCATTTTGTTTCTGCCTTGCAGAATGGCAAGTGTGAGAATGCTTGCCTAATTTCAGAATTAGTTATGATTCTAGTAATAAAGATAGCTTATTTATTGATGTTTGACGGATTTTTCACTTGTGTAATTGTTACCTACTTTAAGTTTCGACTTTCAGTGGACAACCCTAAAAAATCAGCATGGTAGCAAATATTGGCAATCATAGATTTCATGTACACTTAGAGTAACAGTTTTCTGATAAATTTGAAGTCAAATGATAAGTCTAGATAAATAGAAAATTCTACTAGTCACTCAGCTGAGATGTAATTTTTACCAAACTGGCATCTTTTCCTTTTATAATCACTCATCTTCTTAATTATCTGCAATAACATTTCCAAGTGGTCTTTAGTTCTATTTAATAGATTATGAATAATTAATTTTGAAGATATGTACCCAGAACTTTGATAACTTCCTCCAATGTTTCCAATTAACTTCTACTTTAATAATTACAAAATATTTTAACTCTATACATAGACTAGACTAGACTAGAACAAAATAGTATATCTCAATTTTAAAGGGAACAATAATGATAATTAAGTTTAACACAAATATATTTCTACAAGCCTTTGTTTTAACTTCTATATATCCTAAGGAACTATTAACCAAATTCAACACTTTTTAAAGCCCTGACATCTGTTTTAGAAAACTTTTTTATTATTATATTTTGTCATGATATTTTAAAGGCAGCTTTAATAATGTTTTGTTTTTTTTCTCTATATGTTTTGATGTTGCTAAGTTGCCACAATGGAAGATCATATTTCAGTGGTTTTAAAAGGATAACTATATGTCAATATTTTGGGGGTATTTTTTGAAACAGATCTACAGCACCCAAAATAAATCACTGAATTATTGGCTGTATCTAAATCATGACACTGGATATGTGTGTGCGTGTATGGGTGTGCGAGTGTGTACCTACAGAGGAAGTTTTGAGATGGGAGAAAAAAAATTGAGTAAAAATTTTTAAAAGGGTATTTTCTTGAGTTAAATTTTAACAGCTTTAACTCAAACTCTGAGTGAACTCTAGTTTTCAGCCCTTAGACACCTTGAAGCACAAATTACTTTTGTATTTTAAGATGATTTATAAATTATATACTTTAAGAAAAATTAATATCATTATAGAACTTCTTTTCTAATCTATAAATATTTTAAATTAAGAAATCAAGAATCTGTTTCTATATTTTAAATGTTATCAGCTAATGTCTCTAAAAAGTTAGTAATTTGGGTTTTTCATTTCAGTTTGAGTCCTCAAATAGTTCAAAGAATATTTCCTTTTTTTAATATTAAATTTTTTCAGCAATAAAAACATGCACATTGACAAATCAGTATTTAAGAATAACATGGATATTCTGGAGCTGGATTTGCTTTAAATATTGTTCAAATATTTATATATTAACACACCTTATGATTGATACCTGTGTGCTCAACAGATATTTATTCTAATTTTTGGTTTATTTCTTCATATTACTTTTATTTTTCACTTATAAAACAAACAACTAAAATTGTTTAACTATATTTTCTTACTGCCAGATGCACTAGTAAAAAAGAGTAAGAAGGCTTACTAGAATCAATTTTCAGTCAGGCAAATGTAGCTGCTTTGACAGTTGAATCCACTATTTACATTAGTTTTCCTCTAAATAAATGTAGAAATCCTGCAGAAAGAAAACAAAAATCTGTTTTATTGTTTGACTTCCTAAATTTTCAAACAAAAAAAAAGAAAAGAAAAAAAAAGACAAAATTTATTAATTGGTAGGAAGAAAAAGCAAAACAAAACAAAACAAACAAGCAAAAAAATCTCAAAGCAAAACAAAAGAGACACCCATCTGCCAAAGGTTTTTAAACCTGAGAATAGCTTCTTCCTAAAAAATAGAAAAATTCAACATAATTTAATAGAAAATAAAAATTTGGGCTTTTAAATGTTTTTTTTACAGTCTTAATGGTCAATACCCTAAGAGTTATAAGATAGAGAGAATAATCAACTTTTATATATCTTTTACTATGTGTGCTATTTTGACTGGGATAGATTTAGTGTTCTTCACAGTAGCTATTATGGGATCCTGTTTTGGATTTGGGCTGAAAATAGTGTTGACAATTCTGGGATGTTTTGGATATTGCTAAGTAGTGCTGACACAGAGTCAAGGCTGCTTTTCTCTACTTCTGTTGCCCTGACAGTGAGAAGGCTGGGCTGCACAAGGAGCTGGGACGGGCCATAGCTGGGACAACTGACCTCAACTGATCAAAGGGATATCCCAGATTGTAGAGTCTCATATTCAGCATTGAAAGCTGGGTGAAGAACAAGGAAGTAGGGGACTTTTGCAGTGGTAGAATTTGTCTTCTCAAGACACTTCTACTTGTAACTGAGTCCTGCTCTCCGAGGTGGCTGAACACCTTCCCACCCATGGAAAGTAGTGAATTAATTCCTTGTTTTGCTTTGCTTGTGTGTGTGCCTTTTTGTTCTACTTTTAAACTATCTTTATCTCAACTTAAGAACTTTCTCACTTGTACAAATGTCTCTTCTATCCCTTTGGTGGGGGTGTGAGGCAGATAAGTAGATGATTTAGCAGCTGGGGTTAAACCATGACTCTATGCCACAAACAGTGATTACAAAATTTTCATCTCTCTTGGGATTCCATATATATTTATGAAGTTTTCAGTCTTTTATGTTTCTCACATTACAAGTTAAATGGAAAATATTAATCAATCCATAGAATTTTTTTATTTCTTTAGACAAAGAAATAAGTCATAAACTATTAATTCATATCACTTTGAGAAAAAATGATGAGGTTTCATAAACACTGTGTTGAAAGAAGGTAAGAGAAAAATGAGGAGAAGCAAAAGTTGAGATCTACCTCCTATCAAATCTTTTATGACTCAGTGACTGATGTGGAGGATTTCATAGTCAGTAAAACAGTCCAGCATATCACTGCAAGTCAGGAAAGATCTAACTAATTCTTTCTTAAAACCGAATAAGAGGCTTTCTTTGCCACATGCTGGAAAAGGTATGTGTCTCTCAATTGCAAAATTCAAAACAGTTACGAGATACTTCCCAGATTTATCATCACTAGTGAAAACATATTCCTGAACTTGGTGCTGACTAAGAACTTTCCCATCTGAAGGTAGCATATAAATATATATTAATAAATATTTTTAAAAAGTAAGTAATAAAAAGTAAAGAGCTTTTCCCTTTATCTCTCTTCCTACCCTCTGCCTTCAATAATTGAAAGCTAATTGCAGTACTGTTGACCAAGGATTTTCAGAGACGTAGCTGGGAAAAAGAACTAGACCAATCGCACACTGCATCTTCGTTTGATTTAAGCATCTCTGATTTTGCAACATATGAGAATCTTGGAAATTTTGGTTAGTTCTGGAATCTTTGTAACAGAGTTCATTCCACGCATTATTAAAGAATCTTGGTCACGGACTGCCTAATATATTGTACAGTTCGTGTCTGTACTAACACTGAGACTTTAGACAACACTAGATGAAATGCATAACATTAATTTGTAATAGTAATCTAGTGTCTCAGTCTCCTACGATTTGACTCCCCGAAGTATCACTCTATGCAAATTATTTATGTCATTCAGATTAATGTTAGTGGATGCAAACTACGAAATATGCAACCTAGAATAGGAGAGAGGAAAAAAAAAATCATTATTTATACATTACTTTAGATCATTACTTCAGCAGAGTGTCAATATGTATGGAGTGCTGCTATCTATCAATAATCTGACCCACTATGTGAATAAAAGATTTGACACTAAGTAAAAATGAAATTCTTTTCAAGGAGTTGAAAATGTAAGGCTATAAACATTTAAAATATGGGTTCACTGAAAGACATTCATTCTTTAATATGGTGAGAAAACAAAGTATCTGTATACATTCTGTGTTGATGGCTGAAATTTCAAAAATTCAAAGAATAGTTCTTTTTTAGAAGGGTACTGCTGGAAGTCAACTCTAACCTTCCAGCTCAAGCAGAGCCACCTAGAACTGGGCTCCCAGGACCATTTCCAAAGAATTTCTGAATATCCACACATATTTCATGGATTCCAGAGATTCCATAGCTTCTTTGGACAACCTGTGTCAGTAATCAGTCACCCTCATAATGTGTCGTGACATTCAGACGGAATGTCCTCTGTTTCAGTTTTTGCTCATTGCTACTGGTCATGTCACTGGGTACCACTGAAAAGAGCCTGGCTCCATCTTCCTTTCACACTCTTTGCAGGCATTTATGTACACTGATAAGGTCTCCCCATGAACAGTCTCTTCTCCAGGCTGAACAGGCCCAACCACCTCAGTCTTTTCTCATATGCAAGATGCTTCATTCCCTTTATCATTTTGGTGGACTATCTTTTGTATGTCCATTCTCTCTTTTACTGGGAAGCCCAGGATTGGACACAATATGCCAGGTGTGGCCTCATCAGTGCTGAAGAGAGAGGCAGGATCACTCGTCTTGATCTGCAGGCAGCGCTCCTCCTGCAGTCTGGAACAGCAGACTCTTCTGGCTGCTGTTCAACCTAGTGTCCAACTGGACACCCAGGTACTGCTTCCCAGCTGTGGGAAAGCAGTAGGCTAGGGCTAGGCCCTACCCCTGAGTAGGCCCCAGCATTTTCATGAGCCTTTTCCGTGTTCTCTGTAACCAGGTCCCCCATCTTCTGGAGCAATGGGTCCGTATTTTCCCTAACCCTCCTTCTGTCACCTATGCACTTATAGAAACCCCTCTTGTTTTTTTGACACTGCTGTGCAGTGAATTCCATGTGGGCTTTGGCTTTCCTATTTCATCTCTGGTATCCCAAGTTATCCCTTGCTTCCATACCCTGTGTATGTCCTTTAAGTTTGGCCAGGAACTCCTTGCTCATTGACAGAGGTATTCTGGTGGTTTTTTGCCTGACTTCCTATTTGTTGCAATGGGCCACTTTTAAGCATGGAGTGGATGATTCTTGAACATTAGTCAGCTTTCTTGAGCCTTTCTCCCCTGCAGGACCTTATCTCATGGGAGTCTTACAAGCAGACCTTTGAAGAGGAGGAAATTATCCTCCATGTACTCCAGGAAACTCCTGGATTGCCTAAGCACTAGCATCCTGTCACTCCCATAGATCTTGGGGTGGTTGACATCCCCCGTGCGGACTGTGGTCTGTGAATGTAAACCAGAGGGCCTGATCCGCTTGTTGTTACTTGTCAGCAGGCCTGCAGCAGGCACCCATTCCAACATCAACTTTGTACTCACCCAGAGATATAAACTGCTTTTTATTAATATTTCATGATATATGAATTTTCAAAGGAGTTTACACATGTGATTTGTTATGTCTGTCAAATATTTCACCCTAAGTGTTTACAAGTAGACCAAAAAGCCCCAACAAATTGAATGGCAGATTATAGGCAAAGTCACATCATTGCAAGAAAATTAAGAGTAAAGACCAAGTTCCTCATCGTACGGTACAGTATCAGACTTCTGCTACGGTAGTGCAGCAAAATCCCTGCATTTTTTGGACCACACTTTCAATGTTTAAGTAATTCATTATTAAAATTGATTATTCATTTGGGGCCACAACAGTCCTGTAGGATACACAGACTAGCTGGCAAGGCATTTAAAGAGTGAGTGTAAAACGTCAGATCTAGGGAAATATGGAGGTAGGACCTTCATACTGACATTAAGAAGAGATGCAAAAACTGATTCTTTACACATTGAATTGGAAGGTGACAAAGTAATACAGTTCTTTTATCTTGACAAATATTTGTCATAGAAAAAAAGTCATTAGAAAGAAAGAATTGTCCTTCTTTCCCTTATAAAGTGTGTAACAAGATAAGTACCTGGGATACTTTTTGCTAGAGTTTTTGTTATGCAGGAGTAGTTTTAAAATATAATTGTCCATTATAAATTTGTTAACTAAATGAGTAATGCAGGATTATTTATATTTAATAAAACCTGAAATTATAGTTTTTGGTTTTCATCCTAGTAAGGGAGTTAAAATCTCCTCTGTAACTTTATTAGTGTCTCTGTGATCAGCAGGTTTGGTTTTGATGTCCTTGGCTATGTATATGCTTTTAAAGACAAGGATCCAAAGTTTGACACATCAAGTCTTCCTAAAATGGATTGTCCTTATCTTTTTGTCCTAGGTGTTCTGAGTCTAATGGGATTTCCCTATCTCCTGGCTGTTTACATTATTTCATCGGCTGTTCATGTCTGCAATATAAATAAATAAATAAATAAATAAATAAATAAATAAATAAATAAATAAGAGGTTACACTGTTTCCCTCAACAGTGGCAGGATGAAAATGGAAGTGTACGTGCTACATGCCCTTGGAAGCACATGAAAGAACATTGGAGGAATGAAGGTGCAGAGATTGTTTTCTGAAGGAGCATCAGATCAGTGTGAATGCTGCAGCTCACCAAATGGTGGCAGTTTCCACCTCACTGCCCTTGGAGAGGTTCAGGAAGCAAACTATTCCATGAAAAAATGTAGAAATAATATCTTAATGATTGTAAATAGATGCAGACCCAAACAGATTTGCACAGTGAGCTGACAGCAAGGAGTGTGGACTTCAGGGGTCAAGCTTATTTCATAACTATTTTGTTCAACAGCACAGATATACCTGCTGAAGCCCAGGCAATATGATCCCAGGAACAGACCTCAGCAAGGGCAGAGGATATACCTAACTTTATACTTTCAATCCAACTTGCTTCTGAACCAGAAAAATAACTCCTTCTAGGCAGACAGGAACAGCATTGCTGTCATCTTCTATGTTAAGTACTTACTACCTTTATTTTGGAAGACACTGTATATTGAACTTGTTGCTTGTTGTTCAGCCAGTCATTCTACCATACTTGTCAAAGCATATAATGCTATTTACTCCTTCCTGAAGTCATTTGAAAAAGACAAGATATAAGTATTTATCAGGATGCTGACAGACTGAATATTTTTACCTGAAGTTTTAAAAAAAAATCTTATAAGCCAAAATGATGATTGAATACCTGGATGTGAATAAGTTCATGAAATTACTATTGATGAGTAATTTAATGTGCTTGAACAGATATAGGCATATATCAGCAATGTTGGGCAGAAATTTGGGAGATATAAGTGCATACAGTGTAAAATAGCGCTAGTCTATTTATTAAGTACATATCTCAACAATAACACAGAATTTATTTTTGCTTACTTGGTGGGTTGATTTTGGTTTTTGGGTTTTGTTTGAGAAGGAGATTTTTGTGTGTGTATGTTCATGGACAGTAATTCTTTATGGATTTAAAACAGTAGTATCATATTTGATTGGTTTTAATGGTGTTTCACCATTATCAAATATTATTCATCAAATTCATTAGGGACTATCCAGAATTTAGCTCTTCTGAAAATGAGTGCTACTCTGTAAATTTTCTAGATGTAAAAATCTAAGTTAGATTTGAAAATCACCAACATTCCTACAGCTAGAGTTTCTTTTAGTTAGATAACTTTAAAAGTCGAGGATCACAGAAAGAATCATTGGTGAAGAATTGCCTGAAAATCTTGTCCCTGTTTTTTTTTTAACATAAAACACTGCAGGGAAGAAAATGTGATACATTTTAAAAGTTTGTTGTTTTTTTTTCTTTAAATTCCAAATTCTTCCATGTAGAACTAAGCACAGAAAAAAGAACGAGGTTATTAAAGAATCTATATGTACTGTAGCAAGAGATCAGATTTTATGACATTGCAATGGCTATTTGCTCTGCTACATGTTGGTGAGAAAATGGAAAGAAGTCACTAATGTTGATTTTTATCTCTTCAGCCACATCTGGAAAAAGTCTAAGTGCCATTATAGACCAAGTACTTTTCACATAACTTTATGCAAGTGCAGGGATCTATATGATGAGAGCATTTTCCTAACTACATCCCTCAGATAGTGACTTGCATAATTCCAAAATTCAACTCACACAGAAGATTGATTTTTCTAGCCCCTAGCAAATATTTGGAAAAAAGTTTGTCACAACTCTTACTGTCCATGAGAAAAAATTCCATCACAAAGTATATTTAAATATTTATTTAAACAAAAATAATAACAAGTGGCTATGGCTGCAGTTTCAACTGCTTAGAGAGCTACCTTGAGACCTGAAAAATTTGAGTGCTGTATTGTTTTCTTCTGGTAGGCTTCTTTTACTATGATCAATCTACTTTACCTCCCTGTTGAATTCTGACTTCTTGTAGGGGTCATTGTTTCTTATTCCCTAATAATTCTACTAGGGATGTACAAACTTAATATATTTCTACCATTTACTGAGTTTGCCGAATCACAAGGAACAAGCACATGTTTTATGAACTCTCAGGTGAGTTACAATGTAAAGAAATGAAAAAAAAATTATATGTGATATTTGTAGAGTCAGCTAGCAGCAAAAAAGAAGGGGGGCATTAGAAAAGTCTTGTTTGGTTTTCATGGTGACTCTCCTAGGAATAAATAGACTATGATATGGGTATTTTTTACGGCTTGTAAAGTTATTGTCCTGACTGATGTTAAAGGCATTTTTTCCCAAAGGTATGGATTAAAAATTCTACAAAGAGAAAAATAGAGGACCATGCATATTACATTTCGATTTCCATACTGTATAGCAAGACTTATTTAAATATGTTATTGATTGACAGATATAGACAAAAAGAAGTCATTACTAGTTTGCAAATATTAGCTTATTTAAAAACACATAACAATTTCAGAACAATGCAATGTTGATTAAATTGCCTTCTTTTGTTAAGAGGAATGTCAGATGTTAATTTGTCTGAAAATTAGTCAAGAACGAGAGCATGGAGCTAAGTTACTGTTATTTAAGTATAGAGTTGAAATAATTATTACCTCCAATAAATATGACCTTTCAAAAGTACCACAACACCAATATTTGTTTAATGATCAGTTTTTAAGTTTTAGTTGGTTTTCTAAATTTTAATTAAATACTGAAAACTTTGAGTAGATCAAGTTGTTTCTTCCAATTCCATCAACTCTCGGCTCTAAGACATGCTTTTAAATCAAGCCACAAAATAAGAACCCAGAACCTGGGCATGACTGAAGGCCGTAACTTTTCTAGCTGGTTTCTTTGAAGGCCCTAGAGGTACATTAGGACACCAGCATGCAATTACCTGGGTAGTTTACCATGAGGCACTCAACACAGACTGCCTGTAGGTTGTGTGTGAAAAAGATCTGAGTGGATTATGGGTAATGCTAGGTTTATGACTTCTTGGCTCTCTGGGTCCTTAAGCACCAGGAAAACTGTACATAGGAAAGCTAAGGACCAATAAGGACATGAGTGTTCAGTGAAAATTATAACCTCCACAGTATTTCTGGTAGGTTGGAAATAAAAACTAGTTTGTGTCTAGATTTATGTCCAGAGTGGTAAAGTATTAGAGGCAGAGTTACTGTGAGCATTCAGAGTTTCACTGGATACGTTTATATTGTCAAATAAAATAGGCTCATTCTCCAGCATTAAGTACTGCCATCACAGCTCCAGAATATATACAATATATAGTGTATACAGAATATATGGCTTTTTCTATCCTGCCTCTTGGGAACTATCAGTGGTCTAAATATTACCTGGAAGAGCGCTAGTTCACAGAAGTCAAAACAATGCCAGAGGCTACAGCTCTCTATTAAAGAGTGAAGAAAATGTCCAGGGTTTAAATCTGCATCCCAGTTCTATTTATTTTACTGATAATAACAGAGTCATTAGGTTCAAACTTGAAGAGTTTGTGGATTTTGGTAAATCAGAATTGACGTGAACTGATAGTTCTGATATATTAAAACAATAGCAAAAATTGTACCTGAACACAGCTTCTGGGAAATAAATCAAAAAAGTGGGAGACAGGATATCTTTTATGGACTTTCAGTCCTTTCAGTCTGTCTTTTTTTTCTTATTTCCTTGATAACAGGATCTGAATGTCTCTTATATTTCTTTTTGTCATTTTTTTAAAATTTCTTTTTTCTTCTTTTTTTTTAATGAATCAGATTTATTCACATAAATCAGTACTAGTCTGCTATTAAATTAATCTTTACAAGAGAAACAGTCATCCTTTGATGAAAATGAGTCATATTTTCTTTGCAGTACTTTGTTAGCATTTTTATTGCTGGTAGGTAGAGTCAGAGACTAAGAAACAGACACCAATTGTGATTTACTACAATGTACAACTGCAAGGAATCACAAAATGATAAGCTAAGCAATGCACGCAATCATTACAATGAAAGAATGTCTATAGTGGTTAGGAAAGATACATGGCCTGTTTCCCCGGTAAAGATCCAAGTTTGACAGACATGAGGTGTGGAACAGTCACAGCAAAGGACTGGAAAACCGTGACTGGTCGCTGGGAGCTGTACATCACCGGTTGGGAACTATGCGCCCCCAGTTTCTCCACTACTTTGCCATTGTCCAAGTACAAGAAACATCAGCTATGAGGGGAAGCTGTCACGGCAAAGAACTGGAGAATCATGCACAGTACCTGGGAAATCCTGGGCTGCATCCATCTTTGCACGTCATGAGGCTTCCCCACTTTGCTGTGACAGTAGCCCAGCTTTTATACTGTTAAACAAACAAGCTGACATAATTTCTAATTTCATTCTTCTGTTGAATTTCTCCCAAAGCCTGGCCAGGGCTCAATGAGGAACCAAGGAAGTTGTCTTTGATCCTATACTCGGCTGACAAGGTCAGGAGTGGCCTTATCCCATTTCTAGATACAGAAAGGTACACACATATTTTACCTGTAAATGAACACATATAACAATATAACAATACTTTGTTAATGAGCAAGATATATATATTATATAAATATATATATTATATATATATTTTTATATTTTATATAATTAAAATATTTGATTGGAAGATTCATCTATAGGGCAAATTTGGTTCAGGCCTTAGTACTCCAGTATTAGATGAAATATATAAAGAAACTTTAAATTTAAGCATAAATGTTGAGTACTGTATCCAGGTCTGGGATCCCCAGCACAGGAAGGGCATGAACCTGTTGGATCAAGTACAAAGCAGGGCCACCAAGTTGATCAGAGGGATGGAGAACCTCTCCTATGAGGAAAGGCTCAGAGAACAGGGTTTACTCAACCTGGAAAAGAGAAGGCTTCTGGGTGACTTACTTGTGGCCTTCCAGTACCTGAAGGGAGTCCCAAGAAAGATGGAGAGAGAATATTTGCAAGGGCATGTAGTGACAGGACAAGGGGGAATGGCTTCAAACTGAAAATCGGTAGATTTAAATTCGTTATTAGGAAGAAATTCTTTACTGTAAGGGTGCTAATGCACTGGAACAGGTTCCCCAGAAGAGTTGTGGATGCCCCATCCCTGGAAATGTTTCAGGCCAGACTGGATGGGACTCTGAGCAACCTGGTATAGTGGAAAGTGTCCCTGCCCTTAGCAGAGGGTTGGCACTAAATCATCTTTAGGGTGCCTTCCAGTCCAAATCATTCTATGATTCTATGGTAAATATTAGATGCAGATTTTTTAAACTTTTGTTCTCTTTTCTAATATTTTGATTCTAGAGAATATCTAACAGGGATGGACACATCTGTATGGGAATATGGCTCTGATGAAATCATACCCTTTTTATAACATTCTGCCTTCTTTGTTTTATCGATGACAGTAAAAAAACCAGGTTTTTTTTCTATCTTTTATTTCTTCCTTGCCTTGCTCCTTCCACTAAGGAAGTGTTTTAAAACATTAGAGAAAGAAAATTAAAAAAAAAAAAAAAAGAAAAAAGAAAGAAAAAAATCCCACTACAATTCAGATTCTGATGAGAGGGACACAAATGGCAGAACTGTCCATACCCACAATTTTTGGGGTATTGGAAGTCTTTATTTTAGGTCTTTCTATAAAATTTAGCCAAAAATTTAAGCCTTTTTTTCCACGTCTGTCTTACAGTATTTTCAGCTGTTTGGGTTTGTGTTTTGACAAGACAGGCAAGGATAAATTTCAGAATGAGTCTGAAGAAAAAAAACGCATTGCTTGCTTTGTGTTAATCATACAGTCATTTGGCAGAAAGCCGTAGCTTGTCCATACCTAGGAGAGATAATTTTAAATTTGGCAGCGTACTTGCCCTGCTATCTGGAAAATGTCTTTTGCCATCTCTTAGAAAGCTCTCTGGAGTTCAGCTAAGCTGCAAACTCAGAAAATTGTGGGTTGCATGTGTTCAGGGGGGGCTCAGTCAGTATTTCTAAACTGGCATGTATTTTAATAAGCAAAATAAAATCTGGGCTTTTCCAGGGAATAGAAGAAAGTCTTCTAAAATGATGAAGCTGTAGATGTAAGCACCAAACAGACCTACGGCTGTTAGCAAGACAAAGCACTCAGCTTCTCCCACTGTTGGCTGAAGCCAGTGAGCAGATCAGCCTTTGCCTGTGTGGCTGTTAATTGGCTTCTGCTATAGTCAGAGAGATGCCTGTAAGTCTCAGTTAGTGCCTACAGTGTAAAACTGACTGATTGTTTGTTTCCTTGATCTAATGCATGTGGATGATTGCTCTTGATTTTACTCAGTAAGCAAGGCGAGAGGTCTATAGAAGACTCTTTATGTTTCAAATCTCACCCTCTTCAGCTTCCAGAGGACTTTGTGTGTGTGTGTGTGTGTGTGTGTGTGTGCGTGTGTGTGTGTGTGTGTGAACTCAAAATCAGTGGTGTATTTACAACTTCACAAGAATAATGTATCTCAATATTCTTTTAAAAATCATAAATAAATCATGTTAATTCTAGTGTTAGAAGGGAAAATTATAATTTGATTTATAAAATTTTGTATAAAGAAAAGAAATTATATTACTCTATTTGATATTTTAGGTATCTGAAACTAGAAGTACTCATAAGACTTTAGGGTGGTGAATCATTGTTTCAGAACCCAAAGGTTTGGCAAAATTGCAATTCATGGGGGAAAAAAATCCTAATTAGTGATTCAAATGATAAAGGGTGTTTGTTCTCATACATATGCCGTAGCACATGGTTTCTCATAAAATGGAACTTTTCATTTTTTTCTATATAGAATATGACAGCAAGAATTTATGATTCAGGGACAAACACTTGTTCAGTCATTATTTATCACAGAAGAGTATAATACTTGGCACTTTGTGTCACCTTTTGAATACAGATTGCTAACTTATATGTGGAACTTGCACTGTAAAATGCATGTTGGTCAATGTGCTCTTTAATATCAAACGAACAAACAAACGAACAAAAAAAGAACAAACAGAAAATGTTATTTTCAAGGTCCAAAAAAGAGCAAAAATTACTATTGGTGTGGAACTTTTCCATATTTTAATTCCTGAATCTTTGACCACTGAAATTGGAGAGAAAATTACAGGAAAACAGATTTTCAGATATTTTCTAGTATGCCAGGAGTACTTTTAAGCCAAAACCCCTGAAGAACAACTTATATCAAAATATTTTGGCACTTCCAATTTGAGCTTCCTGAAAATGGAAGAAAATTAATCTAAGCGTTTAGGTACCACGGAAAGATTTAAACAGAATGTGACACTAAAAGTAGACAAGGGTTAGAGAAGTCTCATTTGTGACTCAACTAGTTCACTGATACAAGAAAAAAGACATTTCAGATAATTATTTTGTGGCATTCAGAAATAACTCGGGACATGAATTGCATCTATATTTCACATACACCCCCAAAAGCAACAAAAACCCTAACCACTGTTTTTCTTTACTCTCATTCTATAAGTACATCATCTTCAGTAGTCATATGAACCCTATTCAGATTCTTAAAAGTGGATTGACCAGGAATGTTCTGCACATTGACTTAGAATTACATGCAACTTATCATAGCCATTTATTCCTTTAAGAAGTATATTTGAATATAAGTTCCTACTTTCTTAAAGTACCCTCACAGAAAAAACCCTAAATTTTTCCTTGAATATTTAACAAGAAAATAAATGATGGCAAAGAATAATAAAAAAAATGTTCCATTATTTAAAAATTCTTTTCAAAGGAAAAAAAAAATCCACCCCAATTTTCATTAACTTTTTTTACAGGAATTGAAATTTTGCAATGGAGAGTAAGAGGTGTCTGAATTTTAGTAGCTGATAAAAATGAAGAATGTATTCCTTGTCTGGTCGGGTCAGCTCAAGCATTTTTAATGCAAGTTTTGAATTCACTTGGATTTTTACTAAGCATTGGGAACATTCTAGCAGTTCTAAATCAAGTCTGGTTGAGAAATGCTGGGTGGTAATGTCTCTCAACAGTGGAGGTGTGTCCAGGTTATCTGCCCACAGGACTGGACTGTTTAAATAATATCCCTTTGTGAACATTTAAACAGAGAGGTCAGAAGAATATTAATGCACATCAAGTTTCAGTAGGAAGGTGCAAGCTGGAATCCGGGAGAGGTGTAGCAAACCTATTAGCTTCATCCAGCTATACAATTGGATGTTTCTGGCATTAACATCTATTTCCTTGTCTAAAAATAAGCTACATCAGTAACAGTTTTATCTTTGTTGAATGTTATACTTCTGTAATAGCTCCACTGAGGAGGACAACAATGCACCACCACAGAGTCATGCCCATGATCAAAATATAAATGTTGATATAAAGGCTATGAATTCATGAGGCCTCAGACTCATGAGGACTAGGTAGATTTCTCAAGACAATAATGTGTGCTTCCAGAGCAATTCAGATGTTACTCTTTTCAGCACATCAATAGTACAGAAGATGGTGTTTGAAAGTTATGCAGAAATTAGATGATGCAAGCACAACGCAAAGTACAACCAAGCTCATCTGAATATTTCACTTACATAGTGAATAATAATATAAATATTTAGATATTTCCTCAGAAATGTGTAATATTTTATTCAAAACAAATTATACATTGCCTTAGTACCATTTCACAGAATTTCTCTACAGAGATTTAGCATCTGTTTAAACAAAAAATTGTTAGATATTCCTAGAGCTGACATGATTATGTTGACTTCTATTTTTATAACGTTCTATCAATAGTATTCTGGCTGCTCAATCCACTCACTGTAGCTGATCTTTAAGGTTTTTTCCCCTTTGGTTGTTATATTATGTAGCTGATACAAGTGATTTTAACATGAAATTTGTTAACTGCATTACTTTGTAGACTAATAGATTTTCAGCATAGATGTGTAGATTGTAATGGATTGTATTGAAGCTAGTTTTACAATGGTCACGGTCTATCAAACTGCTGAAGGAAAGCAGCAAAAATTATTTCATGTCTCTTTACAAATACCAAAACACTTAATCTATCCATCTTTTTCCTGAACCTCTATATTTTATTCCTATGTTGCTGTATTTCTTTCCAGAACATAAGCACTAATATCCTTTCTAGTGATATTGGAATCTAGCAGAGTTTCCAGTGCTTGAAGATTCTCTCACTTATGGATGGGGTATGTACTTAGAGCACTGGTATATTGCTTAGAATTCTGCTGAATTCCTGGTTCCATTTCATATTTTTCCAGAAATTAATTTAGCCTGTGTTATCTGTTCAAAATTTGCTGCACCTCTGCAGATATCAGCACACATAAAGGCAGCAGCAAATAGCTTGCCATGGCTTGGGTGCTTTACAGGAACACCTTTAAAGAAGTGCAAGTGTGTTCCAAAGTGCTGGATTTGCCTAAGGACTATACTTCTGCATACCAATTAACTTGCTGTAAACTGAGTTTATCGTTAGGACAAGGCACTTTGCATGTTGGTAAATCTGGCATGAAATTCTCTGGTAGTCCATCCTTGAAGAGGTAAATGTAGCAACAACTTGCAAAGGAGGGAAGATTACTTATCCTGAAGAGCAGCTTGCAGGCAATGTGGAATTTGTAGACTTCACCAGGGACGCACAGGAATGTTCCAGCCCTCAGGAACCTCACAGTGCAGACCTTGGTAGGTAGTGTGGATGCTTTTAAATTGTGCAAAGGGTCTGTCCCTGTACCATCCCTTCTCCGCTTTCGAATCAGGGCCACAAGAAACAGCAAATACCACCGCAGAAAGTGCCTAAAAACTGCATCATCCCATTGTTGAAACCATTGCTTAAAAGAGCATGTAAACATATATTCTAGAACAATTTTTGCACATCTTAACTGCTAAAATGCTCTTCCTCTTGATAGTACCTCTATGTAAGTGTGCAAGAGACAAGATAATATGTTGAGGAGGGGAAAGAGCATAACCTAGAGGTAACTCTGCAAGAAAGGAGACAGATGGCTGATCTGAAAGCATCAGAGGTTTCCTCCCAAAGTACCTCCCAAAATAGAGTTGGTTGTAAATTAGAATTGCCCTTTATAAGCAAGGTGCATTGCTCTAAAATCTGGCCATCTGATTATGGGTGCAGATGGTCTGTTACTGTGGGGATTTAGAGGTGTAAAGGGATACATGACAGGTAAGTGCCCTAGGCTCATGTCTCAGTGGCCTAAGGTTATACAGGCTAGATTCAGTTTGCAATTCTTTTTGAACAAGTATTTTTTTACAAGATTACTAACAAGGGTGTCAATGCTATTGTTTCTTTGAGTGTGCAAGTTATGTACTGCTTTAGTACATAAAGACCATCAGCTCTTTTTATATGAACCATGGAGCAATCTAAGATACTTTGAAAGATCATGTTTGCTGTAGATCTAGACTATTTAAATATTTGCAGTGTGTTATGTACGTATATTTATAGGAATCTAGTTATTTATATACTTCTGCTCACATATATAGATGTACACAGAAGTTTACAAATACATAGTGAAACACACACACAGGGATTTATAAATACATATATGCTCCCATATGATCAGCATATACGTAAGTATGTACATTGGCAAATGAGGGCTTACTTCCTCAGGCAGAACTGCTGTGTGCTGTCGTGAGAGCACTACAAAGTAAACTGACCAAACAGCTTATCATCAAAACAAAATAGATAACAATCTAGACTTATAAAAACAATGCTCATAAAGGTATATTACTAATATATGTTTAGCTTTGACACAAATAAACCCCTCCAGCAATACATGAAATGCATTTATGTATGCTGTTTATTTAGGAAGTAGCTGTCTTTGTATAAAAGGCTTGGCTTGTAATACAAATAATCACTGTTTTAACACATTATCAGAAAATTTACAGATCCTTCTGAGCTGTGGACATCTGGGTTCACAGATACTGTGGCACCTGGCTTAACATGTAGGGAACAAAAAGAAAAACTGTTCCACTAAAATATTTAAGATACCTAAACCAGTCTCTAAATAGCTCTCCATTAATTTATGAGACACATAAAACTATATAGAACATTTAGAAGCGTTCCTTATTCTTTCCTAATGTCAAATTCAGGGTGAAAAAGCTTAAATAAAATCACATATGACATTGTTTTCCCATTTATACATGTTTTTTATGCGTACATTATGCACAGAGTTTTTGGTGGGTAGTGAGATAGTCCTGGGCTGGATCGCTAAATAGTTGCTACGAGTCAATACAGGTAAATTTTAATGCAATATGTAGTAGGTTATCACATTGTTGTGGCCTTATGGACTCAGGTGAGTCACTTTGTGTTATTCGATTTCTTTCTAAGCTCTAGTTTCTTGTGTCTATCTAAAATTAAATAAAAAGCATAATAAAAAATTGAAGGTCAAGGAGCATTTCCTATGACTTTCTATATTTCATGTTGAAAATAAAATATAACAAAAAGAATATTTTACTACCATGGAGAAGGTTAAATGAGATACAATTTTATTTCTGAAAATTTCACATCTGCAAAACAGCCTGGTTTTCATCTCATGTTTAAACTTTACAGTTATACTGATACTGTTAAGTTTGAACAGTAAAAGTCTGAGATGGAGGGATATTAAAAGTCTGAGAAAGTTATTGCTTGCTTTTCCATAATTATTTTGTAATTGTTAATTCTTCTAATTTGGATTTATTTGAGGAAGTAGGAAATATTTTCAAAACGGACATTAAAAACCTCTGGACATCATTAATGTGTAACATTCCAAAAATATTCCCTAAAATATTTATTTGATAGTAGACTAATCCTTAAAATTCTTATTTAGCTCAATTACCTTCAAGAAAAAAAAATTGAGCATCAAGCAGACAAATACTTGGACAGAATACACTACTGGAATTAATATCTATGCAACATGAGAAGTGCAAACCTACTAGAAGTCTCAAAAGGATAAAAAAGTACACTTCAGTAACCTCTTAGCCACCAAGGGAATGTCTTCACATCTCTGTATGTATTTCTGGAACACTTTAGGATGAATTATTCTTTATAACAAAGACAGGACAAATTTGCAAGTAGAGTTTGCATGCTCAAAAAAACTGTTTAATATTTTTGGCAATTCCAAGTGGCTAATGGAAAACAGACTTTATACCACCAAGATGCTTAGCTCATTGCTTTTAAAAAATGCCATTGCCCAGCAGGGTGTTGGCCTAGAAACAATATATGTAGTTTAGTTGCTTCAACAAGTTTCAGGTTTCCTAAGAAGTCTCTGGTAGTTTGATACAACCTCATATAGCTAAAAGTAATTCTGAGGGCAGAAAGCAAGGTTTTTTGTTTTTTCTTTTAATTAAAACTACCAGAAATAGGGACAATTTTATATCAGTAATGCCTTTTTAAATTGAGATCCAATTCTACTCTTAGTGTCTTATGTGGAATTGCTGGTGAGCCAAGACAAATGTACATTTTATTTGGAGAAATGTAAGGGAACCTAAAAGGTGCTGTGAACCAGCAAAATGCCTTTCACAGCTGGAGGCTGTATGGAAATGCTAAGACCGTGCTTTAATTCCTATTGCACACTAAATGCAATATTCCTGATCTTGCACTATTGAGAGCTACGGCAAAACTTTCCTTGGTTTAACTGACATTTGGACTAGACTCTGAATCACTTGCCACTCAGTAAGTGTAATTTTCTGTATCTGTGGGCTAGTTTAAAAAACAAACAAGCAACCAAAACCTGGATCCAAACTGTTTTAGCTGAATTCTCCTTACTAAAGGAAAATGGTTAGAACTATTTAATCCTCCTTGAATCTGAGAGGATTAACCCCCAAAGTTTCTTACAATTCAGAGGATGACTCATGTTTTCACACAAATACAATTTTAATACTTGGGGAGGACTTTGTTTCTTTGAAATTCAACCCTGTGATCTTGTAATGAACAAAACTAATTTTCTAGTATGTTATACATTTATACATTTATACCAGATGCAATATTTGTATCTCTATTTAGTGCTTAAATGGGAATCATCAATAATGGAATTTAAAATTATTTAAGACTGGTCTCTACAACAGATTCCTAAAGTTGTTACAGAGTCTCAATTTATTAAGCTACCACAATTTGTTATGTGTTTGCTATTTGTTATTTGTTTTGCTTGGGGGTAGTGGAGGAGTGGTGCTGCCTTATTTGTTTAAATGCTATGGAAGTTTTAGCCCTAAGTCTTCAGGAATAACCAATATAACAACTAGAAAATATATTGCTCTTGAACAGATAGGTGATACTTCATGTCATCTCATATGCTGTTAATAGGTGTATTCGGTCTCTTAATTTTATTTTTTTTTATTAACTGTATGTATATTTGCATCATCTATACGTTAGAAAATCTGTTGCTAACATACGTTCATAAGGCAAATTCATTATCTGCACTAGCTTGCTTACATTGTTTCAGAGCTATTAGGCCTAAATTTGCTACAGCCTACAGGTGTACCTTGAATCCCAAGCTACCCTTTTCAGACATAATTTTAAAACATTGCTTTAAAAGCCCTGGGAGGCCCCTGAGCCATTCTAGCTCAGTTAAATTATTTTTTTTTCTTTTTCCTGTATAGCACATTTTATAAGAGTATGTCCCAGAACAGTAAACAAAAATCGATCATTAAAATCCTCTGAAATTTGTGTTTCTATTCACCCTTAGACTTGTTTGGATTTAAAAAAAAAAAAAAAAGTTATTGCAATTTTTAAAATTAATTAACAAATAGTGAATACAGTTTTGTGTGTTCACTTACAGTTGGCTGCAGTCATTCTTGGTAATCAGTTACTGGTGTTACATCTTCTTAATTGTACAGCATCTACAGAACTGGAACAATGTGTTCATAAATGCGCTCTGGTTTTCATTTAATACTTGAATGACTCTGAAAGGAGGGGGTGATAATACTCGACAGAGTCAAGTAAAATTCAAGATTCCTCATTGCTATTTTAGTGCTGTGTTGCAATCTGGACAAACAGAAGTCCTGCTGTCCTTGTCCTGAATATGATCAGCTGTTACCAGATGTCTGAAAAGCCACGTGGTGCCTTTACAATGTAGACAAATATCTATGAAAGAGTAGAGACCACAATGGTATCACCAGTCATCTACTTCTGGTCATGGTGGCTTCATCTTGGGGTTATAATCAAACTGTTGAAAACTTTTCTTCCTTAAACTAAGGTTAAACACAGCAAGCTCATCATTCTGTGACGCATATGTGAGTCTAAAGCATAATTACTTTCTGTGTTGTTTATCTATAAGCTTGGGCTCTGATTAAGGCATAGGGTTGAGTTCTGCTCCCTTTTAGAAGGCAGATTCTCAGCATGTTCACTGACTTAATATGCATCCAGGTGCTTCATCTTGCAGTCTGCTAGGTCAGTAAAAAATTGACTGTCATATGAAGCAGTGTGTCAGTTTGGGTTTTTGTAAGCATACTGTGAATACTTTAGGCCAAGCTACAAGCAATTCAATAAACAACAATGTAGGTAAAAATTGCATAGGTCTCTGTACATCTATATTGCTAAATGTAGAAGGGGAAAGATAAACCTTGAGCATCAAATCTGAAGGGCTATCCCAATTCCAGGAAAGTTAAAAGGGATAAATTATGGCTACATGCACACCCATCATGTTAAGTGTTAAGGAAACACATCCCATCATTTAATTTGTGCCAGGCACCACTCTAAAGTGTGTTTGACCCCAATTTGGTCATTCCCATGTGCTCAGGGCTGTTTGCAATAAGCAATGCATCGTGGCAAGCCTGAATGGGAGGACAGGAGGGTTAGGTCTGTGTCTATAAACTACTCAGGCTTAGGGCCAAAACCCAGTCCATGGCACACAATCATGCAGTACATGAAGTGCTATTGTTCGCTCTGCTTATCTGTAATTTGGGTCCATATCTCAGGTTTGGTTTATTCCAAGTAGATCTCTCCAAGACAGATCTGATCTATTGAGTCAATTTGGGTTTATAACATGTTTCTTTCAATGACTCCAGGGTCAGGCGTTAGTTCCTGACCTGCCCTTATATATCAATTTAAACAGAGACAAAATTTAACTACTATAGACCTGTTCTGAAGTCAGCTTCAGGTTTTGTATCATAGGTACAAGAGGAGAAATTTGAAGAGACATTATCATCTGTCTTCTGACATGTTTATACAAGGTTTTGCCAGAATTTCTTCTGTTAATGGAATGCTTAATAAAAACTTATTTCATTACTTACTTGTGACAAGAGGATTAAAAAGGGAGACAAGAACAAAATAGAACCATGCCTACCGTCCTTTTATAGCAGTGAGCTTTGATAGATATATCTCACCTCTGCTAAGCCATTTAGCCAAAGAAAATTCAGGGGAAATTCAATAAAAAATTTTCTCCTGAGTTGTCCAATATCCACCATTACAGATTCAGTAGTCTTAACACAATACTGTTTTCTGCTTGTTGCTTAAGGCATCAAAAAATACATTGACAAAACAGCACAAGATTTCCTACTAAATGACACACATTAGGAGGAAAAAACCCCAACAACATATGTTGGGAGAATTTTTATGTGAAAGCACTTTACACACATCAGATATAAGAAAACCATTACTCTGAACCATATTCTCACCCCATGCCATGGTATCTTTACTAATTAATTGATATAAACTTTAAAAATATTACCATGCTTATATTCAAATAAACTGTACAAATGAGTTTCACAACCGGTCAGATACACACTGCTTAGGAAACCAAGAAACCAATCAAACCAACCAACAAAACCAAGAAACCTAATGTCTCTAAGGCATCTGCAATAGACATCTCAAAGTCTCCCTTATTCTGGTAGTAGACTTAGCCCAGGATAGCAGCAGTCTTGCTTGTTTTTCTGCTTTCCAGATTCAGAAAAGTGGAGTGTTTTAAATTCCATACTCTGGGTGTATGTTTAATGAATGGTTTTAAATCCATTCTTAAATGCTAAATTTATTCCTTTATTTTAAAGGTAAAAAAAAATTGAATTTTATTTGTACTAGGATTAGTGCTACATATGAGCTAATACTTCTCTGTCTGCAAACACTGTAATTCTGTGACATATGATACAATATAACGAGAACTAGTAAAAGCCACAGGCTTTGCAATAAGCTTGGAAGGTCTTAGGACTGAGGTTTGTCAGGATTCCCTTTTCTGAACTTATTTTTTACCTGCCTGCAGGTTTGTTTATTTGGTTTATCTGGAGGGGCATTTTTTTTTTTCTTCTGCTGAGGTGGCTATGGCTTTTTTTTCTTTTTTCTTTTTCTTTTCCTACAGCGTAATCACAGTTTTATAGATAGTAGTGACAAGTAGGGTGGGGTTTTTTTATGAATAAAGAGGTGTTTATGGTTCTAAGATAAGGAAAATGCAGACTTGGTCTGGTAGCAGAAGCTTAGAGATGTGGGGATGCAGCACAGGAAAACACACACATGGGGTGATATAGGCTGGATACAGGAAGGCACTGGAGATACATGAGCAGTTACAGCAATTCATGTCTGGAGCTGGACAAAACTGGTTTGAGGGGTAGCAAATAAAAATAAAAAGTAGTATTCAAATATAATATGCAGTTTCAGACCAAAATAGAAAGTTGTAAATCATTTTAACAAACACATTAATATTATTCTTAGTGAATACTAGAAGGAGGAAAAAGAAAATCTCAAATATTCTTCCTGGTGAAAGATTCCTGCTGCTGACAATTCACTGTAGCAACTCCTACACCAGCACTAGAATTAAATAGATCTCAAGACCTACAGAAGAATGAGATAGTAGAATACCAGAAAAAGCATGAAAATTAAATGTCTATAACAGTTTTAATTATATTACTTCTATCACTGAAACTTTTTTCAGTAGAGAAACATTATTTCTTTTTCTGTAATAATTTGACCTAAACTAATATTACTTCCTAGATCAGATTATTGAAATAGCCACTACACTAACAATACGTAATTTTCTTTATACAGAAGTTCTTTTTCCTCTTTTGCCCTAAACAAGAGGTCTAAAAGCCATCTAAATTACTAAGTTGCTTATTGCTCAAATGAGTTTTGCTTCCTCTTTCAAAACTGATTAGAGTGAGAAAAGCAATAAGGGTCATCTTAATTCCTGTGATGCAAAAACACTTAGTGACATCCGAGAAGCCTTGAGGTATCCAAGATATCTATAAGAAGCTGTCAAGCATGACATAAAACCTATGAATGATCCATATTCCCTTCTGGACTGTCAGTAGGAGGCTACTTGGTATAATCTAGGGAATCTCAAATGGCATTAGAGGTCTCTGTTCTGGCAACTTACACCAGAAAAATGCTACTAGATCTGGCTCAGAGGACATTTCTCTGAGTTTTGAGTAGTTTTCCTTACAAAATATGACACTATCTTATTTTACCATCATATAGAATATTAGCTTGAAAAAGAGAGTATTCTGATGCCAGATTAAATTCAGCAAAAGCCTGTTGAGGAATACCCTCAGCGCAGGTAACTCAGGGTGCAGTGGGAGCTGCAGGTTGTGCTCTGGCTGGCTGGAGCCTGAGGAGAGAGTCGGAGAACTGCCAACCCTCTGCATAACAAAGGGCCAGGAACACTCAAGTTGTTTTGTGTTTTAGTTATTGCACCAGGACTAAATTTTTTTAATTATCTAGATCTCTCAGACTCTGCTGTGAGAAACCTGGGGTCGAGCCCGTGAGGAAACCTGGTGTGACTATGAGTGTTGGGGGGTGGCTGCAAAGGGACCTGGGTCCCAGCTCAGGGGGTGTGAGCTGACTGCCAGAGTGGATCCAG
Source organism: Alethe diademata (assembly GCA_025584955.1). Lineage (NCBI taxonomy): Eukaryota > Metazoa > Chordata > Aves > Passeriformes > Muscicapidae > Alethe > Alethe diademata. The sequence continues at coordinate 56,343,545 of JANRMJ010000054.1, read as the reverse complement.
GAGGGACAGGGAAGCTTCCTTATTAATCCTCACATAAATGTCTTACTGAGAATTATGATCTCATCCTACTGTGGCATTAATATTATTTATTTGTAATAGTGATGTTAAAATTTGCAAAACATAAACTCCTTCACAGAGTCATGATTTACCAGTATACTAGCCCAGACATTTCAAATTTATATCTGAACTTTGATCTTAATTTCACGCCAGATTCAGAAGTATCTTTGTTTCTCTATATAAATTGTTTTTCCATAAGTATGAGAAACACTGCTTAGAGAAACTGACCACCTATAACACAAACTGCAAAGGATGTTTCTGAGGCAGTTGTTACACAGAATCATATTCCTGAAAATTACATCACATATGGTACTAATATCTTTAGAATAAAAAGGAAACTTATAAAAATTCAGAAGAAAGACTTTAAATGCTTTATTTTTTAGACAAGTTCTTAAAATTTTAAACATCAAAATTCCTATATTGATTATAAATTAGCATAACAACCAGATAAAAATCAGTGTTATCACTTCTTTCCTTCACATTATGTTAGTTTTGCAGGGACATGACAGAATTTGCAAGATGATTACCACAATCAAGTAATTCAGAAATATCAGTTTAAAAAAAAAACTTCTGTTTGAAATACAATTCAAAGCTATTATGTTTAATATTTTTCTCCATGTGAGCTTTCAAATTGTTTTGGTGGAGAATAAAAAAAAGGAACACTTTTTCTCTTTAAAAGTTTGTTTCATATTATCAGATCAATCCTATTTTAGTCCATTGACTGACATTTTATCTCCATATCATAAAAAAAATCTTTTTAATAGATGTCAGAACCTCTTTTCAGAAGCATGACAATGATAGCTGCCTGATTGTAGAAAACAGATGAAGAAGCCTAGATACAAACGATCTTAAATAAGAATTTATATTATTGAAGATGAACTTGCAGAAAAAAACCCCATCCTTTATCCCAGTCCCTACAAATAAAAGTTTTAATCAACAGTAGTTACTTGCAGGTAAAGGGCACATTTAGCTAGTAATTTCTGGGGTTGAGTAGGTCCCAAATGGAGTGAAGAGAAATGGGACAATCTGGCACAGGCCTTGCAGTGTGCCAGCTCATCAGTGAAACAGTGAAAAATTTTTCTATAAAGACACTTGATAATATGGCAAATGGCATAAGCAGACGCTGATCTTGGTATTATAAAGAGAGTTATTCTTTTAAGGCTTCCTATTTCTCTACTCTACAAGGTATATTATTTCTTTTCTTTTGTAGCAGGGACACTTATTCTTGTTTTCCTCAGACCCAATATGGCAAATCTTTACATCCTTTCTCTTTTCTTATTTCCTTGGTCTCCACAAAGTTGGAAAAAGCAATTAGGGATGTAAAGATTTGTTGTTAATGCTTTGGTGAATGCTTTCATTTGTTTCTTTAGAGACTTGTCTTTATATATAGATACCAAAGAAGCAATTAGTTGCTTGAACTTTATAAAAAAACTAAGGAGGATCAGATGTTTAGGACAAGCATTTTACTAGGGTGTAATGCTTCTATCTTCAGTGTATATTAATTACAGGATTTCTTTTCCAATACATGTGACACTTTTTGCATGTTTATCTGCCTTCAGGTAAATCATAAAATGTGTTTTCATATCCTGTATCTTTCAGTTTTCTGACATTGTTTTTGTCTTTCTGTTGACAGACTAGTTGATTCCCCTTCAATTTTTTTCCGAAGACAATATTATTTTCTAAAACTATTTTTGAAGGTTATATCTTCAAAAACATTGAGCACCTCAACACAAAAGGCCTTTATGTTACAACTACAAAAATATAGGTCTCAATACTTCATAAAATTTAAGTTCATGTTTAAATTTGGGCCTATGACATCTATCTATGATAGACTTATGAGTCTTACTCTTTGATGATCATGGGTGAGTTGGAAATGTCCCTTTATCTATACATTTTTGTGTCCAAGATTCTAGCATTTTAGCCTGTATTGGTGAATGGTGTGCATATTCACTGTCCCTTTTTAAACATTCCCCAGTTATATTATGAACATTTAAAAAGTTAAAAGGATGCAAACATTTGCATATCATGGCAAAAATCAACAAATGGATTATATGAACAATATTGTTTTTCTTAGTTGCTCCTCACTGTATTGCATCCTATCTCTAGAGTTTGCAGTCTGTATCAGATTTTGAGATGGCATTTTGGAGTAGACAGACATTGATCTGTTTTAGCATGGCAGTGTAGCACAGCAGCTTGATACACAACTGCATGTCTAGGCAACTTTCCCTACAGGTTTTCACATTTTGTCTTTATAAAAAGCCCCACCCACACAAAGAAAAATCAACCTAAATCACTTTCCAGTCTATTCTAATTTTATTGCTTACTAGATAAGTTTTTGTCTACTCTAATGCTATGAGTGTTTTCATCACAGCATTGATAATTTTTGATCTCATCTAAACTGCATGATAGGAATGCTCTTGCTGACTTTATATTAAAATGCACTGATTTTATAGATAGCTGAGTATCATTAACCTACCAGTTTTAAACTTCAAAACTTTTTCTGTGTTACTGGAAATTTAAATTTATTTTTCTTAAAATCTTTTCAAGCCAGTTACTTTATTTTCTCATAAGATTACTGTTAATTTTTATGTGCTTTCTTCAGCCTTCATCATAAAACTAAACTGTAATGAAATCATTCCTCTTTGGATCGAAGAAGTATTTTTCACATGAGTTACCCAGCTTGACAAGAGTTTAATACATTTTCCAATGATGATTACAAGTGTGCTGTTAGAATAAATGCTTACAGTTTTTATATGATTCTGATCAAATAATCTTTATGAAGGATTAAAAGGTAAAAGTCTGCAGAGAGAGGAAAAGTCTGACAGGTGAATCCTCTGACTTGTAAGCTCTGTGAAATCCTTCTTTAAATTCTATTTTAA
>JANRMJ010000054.1:56307877-56327569 GCA_025584955.1 Alethe diademata | reverse complement strand
CTTCCTTCCTTCCTTCCTTCCTTCCTTCCTTCCTTCCTTCCTTCCTTCCTCTGCTTTCTGAATATACTAATTAACAGAAATTATTTAGAAATAAATTTCTAATTTAAGATTAATTTCCTTATTTTCCAAGTCTCTGTTAAGACAAAAAACCAGATATATCATTCTCATGAAAATATTTTGAGAGATAAAGTAATATATAAATGCATTTAGACTGAAATGCATCCATATGGATGACAATAACTCTAAAAAGAATAGATCCACTTTTGTCAACAATCTTACAATTTCTATTCATGAATAACTTATGCTCCATTTATGCTTAGTTTCTGCCTAAGTTCCACTGGAAAGTTATACAACACACCTTCTGCATGTAAAATTGTGCTAGAATAAAACTCCAAACATAGTCCAAAGCTTAAAAAAAACAAAGAAAATTTGAGGGTATCCCAAATATTCATGAGCAGTCCATTTCATGTGACAACTGAAAAACTAAGTCAAGTGTGTGGTGCTCAGACTAATGACCCTGCAATGCCTTTCACTGGACTGGCAGTTACTTTATCAGGATTTGGCAGCACTGTACCCTTGAAGAACAATGAGAAACTAGAAAAAGGGAAAACATGCTGTTCCATAATTGTGCTATGGCTTTCTTGGAGGAATAATAACCCTCAAAATAAAACAAATGAGAACGACAAGATTTATATCATTAATAGTAATGCTAACTTTAACTTTAAAAAGCCAATTTAATGTTTGTTAGCTATCACAAGAAATAGCTGAAGGAAAGAACAAAGCTGAGAAGTGGCAGGAAGAAAGAAGGAAGAACTGCAAAGAACCAAGGAGAAACCAGAACACAGATAGTAGGAGAACACTTCCGGCTAATTGTACAGAGAGAGGGAAGAAAGCTGTAAAAAAGAAATTAACAAATAGAAACACACACAGACAAAACCCTAATATGGTAGTAGATACTAAAAAAAAATTAATGCTTTCCTGTATTAAATAACAGCTACCAGCGCTGGATATCACTTTCAGAAATAGGACTGGTTTATCATGACAACAAATTGCTGCTACACATGCAGAACTTTGAGCTCTTTTTTTTTCAAGATCTAAATAAAGTGGTGTTTTTCATCATATTGTTTTTCTATTAATTTATTTTTGTTCATGTCTCGCATAAGAAACTGGCATGTGCAATCATACTTATACAACATTTTTCTAACCATTTTCTGAAGTGAAAAAAGAACTTAATTTTGTATGTATTTTGTAGAATAAATAATGTATGTTTATCCCAAATCATTTTCAGAGTGAAATGAAATGTTTAGACTGCCCCTCTGTCTGATATTACATAGTATGCTGTGTTCTGCATGACACTTAATTGCACTATGTACTTTTCTACACAAAAGTGTTAGCAATTGTTTAAATTTAAAGTGTTATCTAGGTTTTTTGCAGGAAAGTAGTATGCCAGTGAAATCTGTAGCTTTGCAGTAAAATCAATGTAATTTTTTCTAGCACGTACTTATATTACTCATAAATGCATCATTCAGGATTGCTTAAAAAAACCTATGACTCTAGCCATCTTTATCATATATTAACAAGAAAAAAACAGCAGAATCTCACATTCAGATCTTGCTCTTCTTCTTTCAGAGGCTGTAAGGAAAAAACAAAATCACATGCAAATCTCAAAAAGCAGAAGTCAGTGTAGGGAAAGCGGATGGAAGCCTAAGTATTAACCTTCTGATTCAGAAGATTTAATGCAAAGAAATCCATAAAACCTAAACAAAATGAATGGAAAAAACAACAACAACAACAACAAAAAAAAAAAAACCCAAACCAAACAGAAATACAAACCAAAAATAACCACACACAAACAAACAAACAAAAAATTCCACACAGAGAATATATCTCTATGTCATAGTAATTACAAAAGTCAGGACAAGATGATGAAAGAGTAAAGACAGGGCCAACTCCAGCTTCCTGTGATGGAATACCTGTCCTGTGCTGCTCAGGATAGCAGCTCACAGATGTACAGCACGGCATTACCTGCATAGGTAGTGATATACTGGATAGACTTCTTCTGGATATACTTCTTCATCCAAGAATTTGGAAGCCCGGGAAGGAAGCTGCTGGGCTGGGCTGAGCTGAGCTTAACTGGGCTGGCAGAGACGCTCCTGGAACTTCATACACTGTGCTGGTTTTTTACAACTGAATAATTTAAAGACCTTTTTGCATAGCCCGAGCTTTATAAAGTTACCAGATCTCCATGACTGAAAAAGAAATTGTGCTGGTTTTGACTGTGATGAGTCAATTTTGTTCATAGTACCTACTCTGGGGCTGTGTCCTGGATTTCTGCTGCAAATAGGGTTGATTAACAAGGTGATATTGTCCTTGTTGCTGAGCAGAGTTCACACAGTGCCAAGGCCTTTTCTGCCTCTCACCCCACACCACTGTCAAGGAGCCTGGGTGTACATAAGGAGTTGGGAGGGGATGCAGTCAGTACAGCTGACCCAAACTGGTCCAAGGTTTATCTCAGACCTTATGACTTCATGTTCAGAATAGAGCTGGGAGAAGAAGGAGGAAGTACATTCAAAGTAATAGCGTTTGTTTTCCAAAGTCACTGTTACATGTGATGAAGCCCTGCATTCCTGGAGATGGCTGAGCACCTGCCTGCCTATGGGAAGTGGTGAATTAATTCTTTGCTTTGTTTTGTTTGCATGTGAGGCTTTTACTTTACCTATTAAACTATATCTTTCATGGAGTCTCTATCTCACCCCATGAATCTTATCACTTTTACTCATCTGATTCTCAGTCCTATCTGACCCAGAGGGAGGGAGTGATAGAGAGGCTGTGTGGTGCTTAGTTGCTGGCTGGGATTGAACCACAACAGAAATGTATGATTTTTGAATAGCCTGGCAGTTCTTTGAAGTAAGGGAAGGATTTTCAGGCTTTTAAGAAGCCTTTTTTTAAAGGACTCCATCACAACAGCTGACATTGAGATTTATTTTACCGTGTTTGCTCAGATTTTTGTATATGTAATAGTTGAACTTGAGTGCACATACTTTTAACCATTTTAACCGAAGTGGATCAAGGTAAAGTTTATATTGCTGCAAAAATAGCCACAGGCTTGTCTTTCATTTTCCTAATATCAGGTTTGCTATGTCATTTCAATATTATGAAATTATAAAAATTGCTAATTTACATATAGAGAAGTCATATTTCAGTTCTTATTTAGGCTGTAGAAGATGTATTTTCATTATCTATAAAAAATTCAAAGATAAAAATGTATCATCATTACCTAAACTGTATTAACTGAATTCACATGATTTGAAGTGAAAGCAATGTTTTAATTATGTCTACAAGGAGGTGTTTTAGTTTTATGAAGCTTTATTCATTGCCATGAATCTTTTCTCGAAAGCGGAGAAGTCCATTTCTCATATAGTTAGTGTTTTTGTGCATTGATAAGACATGGCAAACAAAGATGTTCTCTTCTATGTTTATGTCCCCACCATATTTGTAAGCTTTCTAATGGAAAATTCAGAAACATAATTAATAGGAATGATACTTTAGCTCATGCTATGGTAATATTTCCATAGTTTGAAATAAGATTTTAAAAAGAGGAATAGATGCCTAGAATACATGTAGTGGAATAGAAGCAAAAAAAAAATTCTAAATTTATCTAAAATAATATTGTGAATTATTGCAGAATTGACCTTTAAATAAATGTTTCTTTGTATTGCAATGTTGGCCTTTATAAAGATTATGAACTACTGCCAAATTTTATTCTTAATGTCTTTCTCGTTTTGGGGCTTCAACTCTTCCAAATATACAAAAGGAAACACTTGAAAAATTTTACCCTCTGAAGGTGTAGAAGTAAAGCATTTCAATACTGCTAGTAAGAATTATAGAGTTTAAAAAAAACCAAAAAACACAGGAATCTTCAAAAGGAAAATATAGATTTCACAGGGCATCTGTTTAGCCTACTCTAGTTAAAAATGGCATTCAGCTGTAAAACATCAATATGTCAGGCACATTACTAATATAATTTTTATGACAGCATAACATATTGTGAGGACATTATCCCTTTCTGCCTTCTTCAGCTTCATTCAGCAGACTGTTCTAGTCACAGATCCTCTTTCGACTGGCAATTTTTTTGTGAAAAACTAAAGCCTCTATAGTAGTAATTTAGGTTAACTAGCATCTCTGCCTTATATTTGAAATTGCGATTTGACTGTTAAGTATTCTACAAAACTACACATACCCCAGTGTAGCCCAGATGGTAGCATGCACAACAGGGGACTTTTGTGATCCCAGAATTTCTGTGTCACTGCTACCTGTAGGAATTTAAACTGCACCATGCACAACACGGTGGAATAATGACCTTACTGAGCTACATATTGTATATAAGCATGATTTAGTAAAGGCAGGAAGAATTAAATAATCTAAAATTCTTTTCATTTCACTGAAAAGTTTAATTGCACTTCTATGCATGCAGCCCACCATATTTATGTAATTATCTTAGTATTAATAATAGCAACATGTATACTTGCCAAGGTAACACAAATTAAGTTTGGCCTCTCTGTGTTTCTACAATGACAGCAGTTTTTCTTTGGTGCTCAGATGTGGTGGGCAGCTTACAGTGACTTCCTAAGGAAACAACCATACTGGCATCCTCACCAGATGCCTTGGTCAACCTTCCATCTTGCCTCATTCATACAAACTGGGCAGCACAGCTGAATTCCACAACCGAATAGAAAATCTCCTTTTCCACTGAGCTAGGCCATTCCATGGCAAAATGAACTGACATGGGCAGAAACCAAGCATCTATGTCTTGGGATTGGAGTCTCTCAAAAACCACCACTCCCTCTCTCCCAGTTGTCTCTGTATCACTGCAAGGTGGTACACTGCCTAGTTAGGGGATTACTCCTCCCAAACTGAATTGAGAGGTCTTCCTCTGCCCACTGGTTTCACTAAGAATTTTGTCTTGTTAAAAAAAAAAAAAAAAAAAAGCAGAGAGATATTTTCTTTCTCTCGTCTTTGAGGAACTCTGCCGATACTGTGAGTCCATTCATGGCAAAGTGCAATAATGTTGTTAAGCAGAACAAATAATTCTACTCTAATGTTTTATTGCATTCAGTCACCATTATAGAAATAGCTTTTTTGTAAAAAAGGCAGGAGGATAATGAGTATTAAAGAAATTAAAATCAACAAGAAAAATCTACATTTTAGCTTCAGTTGCCTCTCAGTTTTTACCTAGACTGTTAGAAATTGAGAAACTCAAAAATTCCTACCATCTTCCCTTTTAATTTTCTTTCTTTTCACCTCACAAACAATCATTGCTGGTAGACTTGCCAATTGCCATTTTAATGATTTTTAAAAAACATCAGAGGAAAATTTTGTTTAAAACAGTCTATTGTTTATTTTTGTGGTAGGTCAACCTTGTCAGCTGCCAGATGCCCACCCAGCTGCTCTCTCACTCCCATTCCTCAACAGAACAGAGAGAGAAAATAATATGAGAAAGCTCATGGACTGAGATAAAAATAAGGAGACAAAATAAACTCAAACTTGTGAAAAGATAATTTAATTTATTGTCAATTAAAATAGATTCGGATAGTGAGAAACAAAGATAAAAGGTAAAACCTTCTTATTCCATCTTTCCTTTTTCCCATGTTCAACATCCCTCCTTCATTTCTGATTCCTCTATGTCCTTCTCTGGAGAAGATAGAAAATAATTTAAAAATAGACAACAAACAAAAAAAAATTAAAAATTTATATTTTTTATAAATTCTCATGCTTCTGAAATAATCTCAGGAGTTTTGAATGCTGCTGATTAACTATCCTAGCAGAGTTTTATAGCTCCCATTGAGTCCATGAATTACCTTGAGTGCTATTCGTGGGAAATGCTGCATTATCCATATCCCTTGGTTGGAAACAAGACACTTCCACAGTTATTTCTAAACCACATATGGTTCATAAATTTTCCAGTTCTGGCTTCAGTTTTTCTTCTTTCCCTTTGAATCCATGATAAATAAAAAAAAAATGATGTGCAGGCATTACATAAAAGATACACTACATAATCTAAAATCGAATAACTGAAAGTAGCTTCCCTAGAAATTAAAGATTGTGTAAAGTTTTATCAAAATTATTACTGTCTTGGGATAAGTTTGCTTTGAGAAATTTAGTTTAAAAAATCAAAACATTTATTGGGAGCTTCTAATTTTCCTTTGGCAGGGATATAATGGGGAAATATTGAATCAATTAAATCTTTATATACAAATGTATTGATTTCACAACTACTGCACCATAGCCATTGCCTGATAGAAGAAAAATACTCTGTGTGAATTAAAGCAAACTATGTACTTAACATTGGAAATTTTCTGAACACATTAATCCAAGTTCCTCAAACTGGCAGCTGTTCAAGTGCCTCAAATCTATTAAAAAACTAATAAACTTGTCATGAAACATTAAATTGAGAAGTTATGTAAATCTATAACACACTACTTATTTTCAGAAAGAATTGATGGAGATTAGAAAGAGGTAAATCCTTAGCCAGGAGAGGCAAAAGAAAGTATACAGAAAATGTTTGTAGAATTTCAGTATTGAATTTTCCTATTCCTGTACTGATTGCTCAAATTAATAATTAATCCTCAATACCTTCAGCAGACGTTCAATTTCACAGTTGTAGTTTAGGAATGTATTCTTCAATTTGGTATTCCCACTGAAACTCTCCAACTCAAATACTGCTTTCTCACTTCTGCCTGCTCTTCCCCTTCCCCTGCCACAGGGAGGAGAGGAGAATTGGAGGCACAAAAGCCAAAGATCATGGGTTGAGGTAAGAACAATTTACTGGGAATTGCACACAGATAAGAAAATGAACACAACAATAGTAATGACAGAGTGTAGGAGAAATGCTTTTACTCACCTCACTGAAACTCTCAACAGTACCTGACCATTCCCACCGTCTTGCTGTCCTGATCAGGAAGCAAGCCTTGCCTGTCCCCACAGAATCATTTGAGGTGGTATAAAATATCCTCTGGGTCCTACACATGCCCTGCCTACTGCAAGAATCAATCATGCCCTGGCTGGATCCAGGAAAATAGTTTTCCTATGTGTCTGTCCTCACCTTAGCTCGATGAACTTTTGCTTTTTGGTGGAATTGTCAAATGTATCACAATGCCAGGAATAAAACTCATGGCATTAATACTTAAAGTACATAAGGTTGTAATTAAGTAACAAAGTAGATGAAGGGAGGGAAGTTATTTAATTTCTACAGACTTCCTGTGCATGAACTGAAAGAATACAAAAATCAGGGCTACCACACATTGTTGAGGGAATTGGAATTGTGCAGTCTAGAGAAGAGAAGATGCTGGGAAGACCTTATAGCAGTTGTGCAGCGCCTAAAGAGGTCTACAAGACACCTAGAGAGGGGCTTATTACAAGGGCATGTAGTGATAGGACAAGGGGGAATAGCTACAAACTGAAAGATTGTAGATTTAAATTAGATGTTAGGAAGAATGAGTGAAAAATGCTGGCACAGAGAAGTTGTGGATGCCCCAAACCTCAAAGTGTTCAAAGTTAGGTTGGACGAGACTTTGAGGAACCTGATCTAGTGACAGATGTTCCTGCTGATGATAGGGGAGCTGGAAGAAGATAATCTTTAAGGCTTCTTCCAACCTAGGCCATTCTATGTTTTTGTGATTCTGTTATTTCATTGTAGTTCTTGTGTAGTTGAACTCATACTGAAGATATAGAGGGAATGGTATAGAGACATTAGGAGAGAGTACATTCTGGAGTTCATATATTTTTAAACAGTCTAAGAGCGCAAACGTGTTTAAATACAGTAGGAATAGGTTCTTGGGGATTAAAAAATGAATTCCACAGCACCTCTCACTCATCTCTGTGTCAGGAGGAAGGAGGGCTACTGCATCCACAGGCAAAGCAAGACCCCTGTAATATTTTTAGTCTGTCTAACTCTTTGGAATCAGTAAATGCTAAATAAGCAAAATCAACAAAAACTCTGGAAGATTTTCAAAGAGGCTGCATAGTATATATGCTTTACAGAAAAAAAATTAAATAAAGAATTCACATTAAAATGGTAGACAATAAATAACTGAAGTAATTCCTCTATACATTTCCTTCCCTCATGGAATTAAAAAAGTTAGCTTAATATATGATCATTTAGCCAAAAATAGAGATTATAACTTGAAAATGTCATCACATCTGCGTATTCTACCATACAAAACATGGCTACTGTAAACAGTATATTTTTTATTGTATAGATAAATTTCCTAGACAATGGATGCTATTCTTGTTGTTACATGTCTATCAATTCACTGACAATTCTGCACTGTTCTAAAAGACAGTATAATCCTTTTTCTTCCATTTTCATACACTGTTCAGTACTTAGCAACAGACACTAAGAAAAAAAAGGAATAATTTAAGAATGTCTCAAAGAAGTCAAAAGAATAAGCTCACTATGTATTTTTAAGATATAGTATTTAATGGAAGATGCCATTTATATTTTTATTTTCAGTTATTTTTTCTTTCACCTTTTAAAAAAGGTGATTTTTGTTTCTATTTGTCAAAGTATGACTCTATATATTTACCTCTGTTGCTGGAAGATTTCTGGATGAATTATCTTGGCAAACAAGGAGGGATACTCCTCTTGTGTGTAGAAGCAAAGGTAGAAACTTTTTTAAAGTTTTTGGTTCTTCTGAAAGCAGAGGAAATCTATTCCCTTAACAAAGGAATAATTCAATTTTGACAGTTACAATATTGTTGCATATTTATTTATGAGAGAAATGTTAATGGTCTAAGCAAGTTGCTAAAACATTGGAATTTGTATGTCAAGAGGTGGGCAGCATTATTAATAATTGGAAACACTTGAGGTAAATTTTCATTTAGAAATGTGGTTCTGTCAATAGGTATTTTACACTTCTAAGAAATTATCATGTTTGTATTTGCTAAGATGTAAAAAGTTAAAAAAGTGGAACAATCATATGTGCATATTATACAAAGCATTTCATAATATTCCTATAAGCTGTGGAAAACGTAGTATTGATTTGAAGAATATATTTCATTCAGGTATTAATATGATTGAGTGCATGCCAAAGCAAGATTGTAGCTTAAGATACAGTGAGCTATCCAGAAGTTATTTAGGTGGTGACAGAAAGAATACCTTGCTGACTGTGTTTCACTTATTCGATGTGCTCTGGTAGTCAATGGGAAAACTAACCTATCTGTATGAATTCCCTAGTGCAGAAATCAGGATATCAATTCATTTTCTTCTTGTTTGTTTTTCTCTCTCTGGGAGAAGCAGTCTTGCAAGCTCCACTTCCTATCTGTAAATATAAAATTTTGAACAGGGCCCTGACTTAACACAGTTACTGTGAAAACCAGTCATAACCTATTAATTATGTTGGTTTGCACTGAAAGCATACTTTGAACTCTCTGCTTCTTTCTTTATCTTTCATCTGTGGCAATTATAATTCTTAAAATCCTATCCAGTGAATTTAACAAAATACCTTTAAGTTCGATAATTCAAATATCTGAAACACAGCGTGTTAATGTATAGGTAATTTTCTTTCCTAGCAGTGTACTGTTAAATGCAAATATTTACTTATAAGTCTGTAAAAAGTCAGAATGGAAAAGGTGACAGTCCAATAAATATCAATATTTTTTTCTTTTTAACTGCTAATACTGAAGGCATTCATTACTGTTACGGCACTGCAAGTTGTGCAAATCACTTGCAATTGGTTTCTGACAGATGGTAGAAATATTTAATACGCCTGTTTCCAGTTTGGTTTCTAAGTCCAATATATGTTGTTAAAAGACTGGAGGCGGGCCAGGAAGGAGTAAAGCTGCTTATTTGTCTTGAAATAGACTTCACTTTGGGTTGGTAGAGGCTCTGGTTTGGACGCAGAAGGAAACAGTTCAGTCTGTGAAAACTCTTGATCATGAAAGGTTTGGAGAACCTGGGAGTGGATGTCTGGCAACACAAATGCAGGCTGAAATACCCTGTAATTTGCCAAGGACACTCCTATGGCACAGAGTTAATTAATCCATGAAGATATCTCTGAGGTGGCAGAGGGCAGAAAACTTTTTGCAAGGGCAGTTGATGTGGAGGATCTAACCTAGAAAGGCCTTAGAAGGTGTTGGTCTGTATCAAAACATTTCTTTTTCAGTAACCAGGAGTTTTCTTTGCTCTCAGATCTTCAAACCTTTCTCGCCAACAGATTGCCATTCTTTCGGCGTAAAGTCCTACCCTGAGCTTGTATATTATTTTAGTATTTCAGACACGTGGTGGTGGGAGAGATAATAAACCTTGAGTCCCTCAGTCACTTTTGATGTTTTCACTTTAAAGAAAAAAAAAAAAAAGGCAGAAGGGAGAAGGGAATAGTTGCAGTCAAAAGATCACTTTTTCTTTATTTTCGTGACAATATTTGGGAAAAAACCAATAGATGAGCACACAACAGTAGCCATGAAACAAAACTTTTAGCGCAGACAAAAATATGGCCTCATTCTGTTTTCATCCACATGTGCTAACATAATTATAATCTTTTATTTGGGGAGGATAACCAGACCTATTCATCTCTCTCACAGACTTACCTGCTTAAATAGGAATGTGTTTGAAAAAGATGCCTTCAGACTTGAGAATCTCTATAAATGTGCTATTATACTCAATGGGAAAGAATAAAATCAACAATGGGAATGTCAGGTTTCAAATACAGCAACTACTTTAACTTGGAGGAGATAATCTTCACTGGAAAACACAGAGGAAATTTTCCGAATATACATCCTTAACTCTTGTACAAATCTGTTTTTCTTTTAGGAAATTGTTTCAACAAATAGCGTTGGAGAAAACTGGAATTTTGCTACAGGGTAAAAAAAGAGTTACAAACTGAATCAAAATATTAATTTTGCAACTCCATGGACTAAATAATTAAGAAGGAAAAAATTTGGATGATAATTACATTACATGCTTTTATGTCTGACTTTAAGAAGGAAAATTATTCTTAACTGAGGGGCCAATTCAAAGCCTTCACAATCCATTAGATTACTTAAGTCCTCAGCAAAAGGCTTGTGTACAATCTTACTGGTCTTGTACTACTTATTTTCTTGAATAAACTGGGAAGTTAATGGTTTTCACATATAGGGAATTGTTCCAAGGGAAATTAAAACAGTGGGGTTTTTGTTTCTTTGGGGTTTTTTGTGATTTTTCTAGTGTTCTTAATTTTCAGGAAAGGTTAACTTTTTCTGATCTAATTAATTATAAATCCTTTCTGCTCTAATTAATTATAAAAAATCATCAAAGATAATTTTGAAATTTTATTGCTCTGTGTTCATATACATTCACCTTATTAGCATAAAATATCAATAGTATGATCATAAGCTCTAACATTTGCAACATGTAATACTTGGTTTATAATTCATTGCATTACTTCCCTATACAGACAATGGAAGTTTGTAAGTGCAATAGCACATTTTTATACTGGAAAAACATTAATTTTTCTCATGCTTGTGGTGTGTTTTTTGCAGTTATAGCTAAGTTTGTCAAAGTTTTCATCATAATCCATGCTTTTCAGGGATTTTTAACTAGTATAACAAATTGTCGTAATCTTGAATTTCACACAGGGTACACAGTTTTAGTGAGAGAGAGATTAATTTCATATTTTTATAATGATAGATATATTTGACAGTAATATAATGCAGGTATATATATTCAAGTTTCAAAAGGTCCTGTGATTGCTCAAAGCAATGGAGAATTATGCCCCTTTATTTTGACATCACCTGTAATGAAATGAACTTTTTGAGGCATACAGAGAATTTTTTGTCCAGGGCAATGGAGACCTCTTTATCTGAGATGATAGGAAGAAAAGAGTGGAAAAACTGGAGTCACAAATGCTCAGCAGGAAAACAAAGGGCCTGGAAGTTGCAAGTTGAAATTTTCTGCTGAAGGCTAACCCATGAGTGCCATCCAAAAGGACAGCAAAAGCACTGCCTGGAGTTGGTGAAAGACTCAGCTGAAACATTGAGAGTCACTCAGGAAGCCAAGCACGAGATCACTGCAGGCTATTGCTGTAGTTCATAAATGGGTCTGTAGCAATTGTGGCCACAAAGTTGAGGCAGAATACACTGTCTTCTAAAACACATTTGGATAGAGAGAACTGTTTCAGTTTTTATGGCTGAAGTGTCATTGGAATTTCTGTGCCTAGATGAAAGGATTTTGGAAGGATTTCCTAGCCATTCTTCTCAGACTTTTAATCTACTTTTTTCGATGTGTAACTCTGTCCAAATAAAGTCTTTTAATAGTGCTGTTGTGCAGGATCCACTAACATCGCCTAGTATATGCTAACATTTATTAATCACCATTCAGTGATATTTTATGGTGAATCTTTGTTCTTTTAAATTAATAAATGGCCTTAGTTTCACAGAGGTTGTACTCATAAAAAAAAAAACTGTGGCAGGGTAACATAGTTTAAGCCACAAAAAAGACTCCAGTCTCAAAAATGCCTTCACTTCTACCAATACTCAAACAAATTTCTTTTTTCACCAACAGTTTTTGTTCTCCTTAAGAAATTGCTGTTATAACTCAACATAGTGTAAGTCATTGGACTTTAATGAAGTCTACTTTCTTTCTGCTTTGTTTTGGTTTTGTTTTTTGTACTCTTTAATAATTTATTTATTGCGTTTTTTTGTATGCTAATTCAATTGCTTTTAACAGTCATTTTGGGTCAAATAAGAGTTATGTTTTGTTGTCTTCTTCACTTGATGTCTAGGGGTTTTTTTGACCTTTCAGCATTGCCTCTGCCAACGCAATAGTCAGCATTTAAATGTGTGCATGTACCAGGGACACAGTTCATAGTTTTAAGGATCAATAACACCCTTCCACCTCAGACATAACACTTCTATTTCATTTAAATAACCAAACAGATTTTTTTCATCCAAAATTTTTCTCAGTGAGAAGAAAGCACTTCTATGTTCCGCCACATGCGCTGTGCAACCACTATAATAAGTTTCCACGTGCAGTAAACCAAATACATTCAGATTTCCTGTGTCTAAATCAAACTAATCTGCAGGCAAATTGGTGAATCCTGCTTGCCCAGGATGCTTCACAGTGAACTGTAGTCTGGTTTCATTCTCTAACTTCATTAGCAGGAATTTTTCAGTGGCACCTCATGTACACAGGCAGTAAGTCAGATCACAGTGAGGCACTTTGCAGAGGTGATATCACTGATTCCATAGATAGAAAGACGAAGTGAGAAGAGGCTGGACTGGGGGAGAAAAAATTCCATTGACACAGACTTTATGGTTTAACTAAAGCTACAGACTATTGAGAGAAAGCTTAATTACCTATCAAATAGT
This sequence comes from Alethe diademata, assembly GCA_025584955.1. Lineage (NCBI taxonomy): Eukaryota > Metazoa > Chordata > Aves > Passeriformes > Muscicapidae > Alethe > Alethe diademata. Next base: position 56,314,225 of record JANRMJ010000054.1, on the reverse strand, counting down.
TTAAGTGTTCAAACAAGACCAAGGGACCTGCTGACATCCTAGCAATGCCCAGTTAAATACCATGAGTATTAGTGTTGAATTGGCATTTGCAGAGCAGTTGTGAGACTGCAAGTGAAAAGAATGTTGTACCTTTTAAAGAACAGCCATTTCTGTACAAAGAACTGTTATCTGATTAAATTTAGGAATATTGACAGGCTGAATGAATTAGTTTAGGAATGTGTTTGGCTCACTTTATTTAAGGCACTTTGTCTTAGATCTCTGGCAGTCTGGTACAAAGGAAACCTCAAAAGCAACTTCAGATGACTAGGAAGGCTCCTTTTAAACAGGTGTTATAATCGAACATGCCTTAAATTTTGTTAAGGGTTTCCATGCTCTAATTAGATGACTGAGCTGTGATACAGACTGCTCTCCAAGTTGAAAGCTTATTCACGTAGCAACATAATTGGAAATTTTAGCATAAATATACTGGAGGAACTTGTATTTCTCATTTTATCAGTCTGTGGATTTGGGAGACTAAAAAAGAAATTAAGGAGCTTTCATCCTTTGTCAATGTAGAGGTGTTCAGGTGACTGAAATACAGCAGGATAGCTGGGTAGGAAGTCAAACTAATTCCTGGCAATTACAGTAGGCAATATAGAAGAAAAAATTATAGAGATCTATTTCTTTCCCCTAATTATCCATCTGGTGGTAAAATTCTACTGTTTTATTTTTGCTAATTTAGAAATGGTTTGCATGTGATGAAAGTCTCAGGATTGTCATCACTTATTGATAGCTTTAGATGTACTTGAATGTTCTTGAATCCATTTAAAATATTTAATTAGTTCTCTGAAAAAATACATGTGACTGTTTTTTCTGTCTCATTCTCTATCCAGCTATGTCTAAGGCCATGTTTCAGTCACTTGAATCTGGCATCTTTAATTTTAAGACCTATTCATTGAAATTATTATAAACAAACAAGTGATATGGTTGTGACATAAATTATCATTCAATTAATATGATTCTGAGGAAATATTTTTAACATTTCATTCTTTTTCACAGTTAGCTGCTTATCCATTAACTCACAATTCTGGAAGAGGGAAGTATCTGTTTTTCTAAATGAAATCTGGTTCACTAAAGAAGAGGCAAGTTTGCATTTGCCTTCTGGTTTTTATATAGAATACATCATTTTTATATTTTCTATTTTGCTGTTGAAAAAGAGGCACTTGAGATTTTTAAATTTTTAATTGTCTTTTTCAAGTTGACAGTAGATGTAATCCTATGTGTGTGAACTGTGAAATACTGTTCAAAATATCTCTATTATTCAAATCCCTTTGTTTAAAAATAAGATGCACTCAAATTGGAAGTACTTTATTCTTAAGCAGCTAAAAATCATACTTAAAAATTCTGTTTTGTTTTTTTTTTCTGTTTCCCATGTGGTTTCTACTTTAAAATAAAGACAAACTATGGGAAGCTTAATTAATGCACTATGTGAAGAACTACAAATACATGGCAATAATTTAAAAAAAGAAATATTTACATTCATTGTTTTGTTGTAATTTCATAATTTCATTAATTTAATGTAGATATAGGTAAAAAGCAATTACTTATCTATTTTTAATAATACTTAATGCAAGGGAAACATGTCTTTTGCATTACTGTCTTTGAAAAAGCCCCAAAAATAAAAATACTGGAGCACTTATTTTCTGTAAGATCTCATTCAGTTCAGGTCTTGGCTTCTTGCTGTGAAGTAATCTTATCAATGACCAAAAAGAAATCATAAAATCGTTACTGATGAAATTTGTAAATGGTTTGAAAATTGAGAGGGTAGTAAATAATAAAGAGGATATATTACTCTACAAAGTTATCTGGATGACTTGACAAGCTGAACATAATCAAACAGTATCTGGTTCAATATAGCAGAAAGGGAAGTCATGCATTTAGATGCGAATAAATCAAATTGTATTTACAAAGTGAAACACTCCAGCCTGGAAAACAGTGACACCTACCTAGCAAGAGCAGGGCTAAATTCTAGTCTACCTAGGCTGGAGATGAGTCCTGGAGATTCATCCTGAGTAGAAACAATCTTTAAGTAAACACACCACACCTACTTTTCCATTGTGCCTTATATTCAGGTACAGAAACTGTATGGGTAGAGGGGGAGACCTGGTTTTTACATAATAGCCTTCTCACTGGAATACTCACACAGAACTGCAAACTTTATTTGAGGCTCTTTTTATTCCAAGGGTATTTGAAGCTATGGGCCTGAACAAGGGTCTGTGATGTATCTTAGGTGGGACTGAGAGTCATGAGCTAAGAATGAGATCTGAAATAATATCAGACAAGATTATAGTTGCTGAAAATTAACTAATTAGTTTCCTGGTCCCAGATCACATTATTGGCTCTGCTTTTTATACAAGATACAAAATGCATTGAATTTTCTGACGATAAATTTCAGATCCAGTGCTTAAAATTCTGGAATAAAGGTGGATGCTTTCCCACGTTCTTATCTGCCACATGGGGGAAAATTTTCAAGGACATAGAGGCCATGTATTTTTTTGTTTTGTTTTATTTTTCGGTTTTGTTTGGTTTTTTGGGTTTTGTTTTGGTTTGGTTTGGTTTGGTTTGGTTTTGTTTTTGCATTTTGTTTTGTTTTTCTGTTGTTAGTGAGATGGAAAGGCTCGAGAAGGAATGGATAGATTCTGTGGATCAAAATCAGTTTTCTGGACTGGTCTTGATAGCTTTCACAATCATGGATAACTCTCTGGGTATCAAGGACTGCTTAGAACAGATGAGATTCAGTTGACAAAAGTGTAAAGGGTTTTCCAAATGAACACACACAGAGCAAGAGAGAGAAGGGTTGGTGATCAGTGTTTGCTTTTTCCTTAGAAAAAGAAATGTGTACAGGTTTTGGGAAAGTACAGACTCTGGAAGCTTTGCTGTTCGTGCTACGGAGGAAATTTCACTAGATAACAAACTGCCGCCTCCTCTCTTCAGAAAGTTGCTCAATCTATAAATTTTCCCCCATGGTTTTCTAAGACAGCTTCAGAAACATAAGTTGTTTGAATTAATTTGAAAAATGAACTTCAATGAACTCATTTTGGCAATCTTTGCCTCTATGTCTGTGGGAGTTGGAGTTTTCCAGAGAATGGTAATCCCAGAGTGAGCATTTACCACAGAGGCACTTTAAAAGACCTCTCTTTCACTGTAAAGAAACATGAGTAGCTATGAAATGCTTTAAATAGCTTAATTGTATTAAATAATTTCTAGAAACCCAAATCTTTAATAAAATTTTTGAAAAGCAGATCACTGCTTTACAAACTGCATATAATCTAACAGACATCAAAGATTTTTTTAATGTTCTTGTTTTAATTTGATAACTATAAGTCCACTATAAAATTATTTTAAAGAGCAAGCTTGGAGGTTTGGCATTACCTAGCCTCCAAATCAACCCTATGGTTTAATTACAGTAAATTAATTCTATCCTGACATTTTATTATAATCTTTTCACAAGGACAATTAGGACCTAAAATGGGATAATTTATTTAAACTACCAATTTAATTTGAACCAATTCAACGCCCCTGTTGATAAACTGAAATTTGGAAAATTCAGACATTATATTTGAAAAGTATACAGTTGTGATTTCAGATTGAAAATGAAGATTAAATTGATAATATTATGTCCTTGGTTTTTTACTCTGAAAAAAAAAATCTATTTCTCTTCTGTTTTGTAGTATTTGCTTATTTGTGAAATAAATAAAAAACTAAAATACTTTCCTATTATAGATCAGACACAGAAGTGCATAAACCATTCACTATTTTTTACCAAAAAGTACAATAAATCTTCTTTTCCCGATCCATGATTTAGGCTTATTATGTCATACAGTAGATAAAATATTTTATGGAGTATTGGGAGCAAAAACTTATGGCTGTTGCTGCAATTAGCATTGACTGTGCTATACATTGTGTACATTTATATAAAGCTGAAGATAATATAAATATTGAGTTTTATATTACTACGATTTGTCTTTAAATAATATTGTACTGATTTTCAGCTCCGTAAACTAGTGGATCTCCACAGCTTTTAGTAAAACTTACTGAAATCTTCTGTCTAAGACTCTGGTCTTCATTCTGTGTACAAGTCCATAAAATTTCTTTAAAAATAAAATAAAACAAAATAGCAGAATAATGCATCACACTGTCTTTTTTATGTTTTAACCTTCATAACTTTTAATGGGTTTCTATTGTTTCCTTTTTCTATATTAACACCATTTAAAAAAAAATTAAACACATTCACAGCAAAATAAATGTTTAGTAGTTTGCTTTTTTAAGAATTAGGAAAATATAAACATCATTAATATATTTATAATATTATAAAAATATAAAATTATTTTTAATATTTTAGATAAACCTAATTTGTTTTTATAACCATGACTAGTTTTCAATATACAAGGCAAACTGTTAGCATTCAGGTTAGATACCATACTCCCTCTGACTTTGACACACTTCTATGGACTGAAATATTAAGTACACTGGCTGTACCTTTTTTTGTTTTTTCACCAAAATTAAGCTTTTAAAAGTCATAACAGGTTACACTTCTGCATTTCTTATTTTCTTTTGTTATTTTTTGGCTGAATTTTCTTGATGATTTGAATATTTTTATATGCCTAGGTACACATTTGTAAGATCTTTATATTTGGATACTGAATGCACCTTAGCACATGTCCACTGGATAGATATTAATAAGAATCATGCAGATAACTAAAGGTAACAGTGCTTTTAAGTTACCTCTGTAACAAGGTGGTCATTTTGCTACAATTTATGCAAATGTTTAAATAAAAGAAATGTATGGCACATACTTAAAACCCATGAAAGTTAAAATCCATTCTTCTAGCAAATAGTAGCTGTAAGGAATACAATTACTTTTAAATAAATCTCGGTTAACTCACCCACCTCAAGATCAAATTGTGTTTGAAGATGGGGGCTATGAGAGACTGCAGGGGAAGTATTCAGATGTAAACTTCCCCACCTGAGCACATCACTTAATTTTTTTTTCTGCAAGTAGCCTACAATTTCTGTGAATAAAGGCATGAAATGGCAAGGAGATAGAGATCAGATTGTTATTATACTATCGCAAATTCTGTAGAATAGGTATTAGAACTGTCAGTAGTGTTTTGCTCTTCATATTGTTATTAGAAAAATTATACTGAATGAAATGATGGAAACTATGCCTGATTGGAATTCAATTAATAATTTTAGCCAAAATATTAGCAATAATGGAGTTCAGGTTTAAAAAAATATACTTTATTTCCAAAATTCTCTAACAGATGGTGTAGAATCTCCATTTTTATAACTTACAAAAATAAATATATATATATATATATATATATTTCAGTTCTCCTGGCCATTTCCTTTATTTTGCAGGTCTTCAATTCAGCCTGAGCAGTGGATTTTAAATGATTCCATTGTTTACAGCACTCTATCCTGGAATCCAAACATTCACTTTCAACTTGCTACTTGTCATGATTTTTTATTCCACACTACTTTCTTTGCTACAATCATATTACATTTCATTCCCAAAGATTTATAAGAAGATTTCTTTTTTAAGTATTCACAAATACTGCAGTTGTAATCACACCTGATTAGTTAGTTGAGTGCCAACTACTTTATGTGGGAACAACTGTATAATGTGAGAGCAATTATATGATTAGTTTATTTCTTCTAAGCTTAAGCATTATCAAGAGACCAAAAACTTCACATTATATTTTTCAGCAACTTTATGCATTGCCACCATGTGATATTAACTATTTTACCACGTTGTTAAGCAATTGTACTGGATTCTGAAATAGGAGTCCAATATCTTTGGAATGACACATTTTTTACTAATATGTGCTGGCCTTAAGGAATATCTTATGGTTGTCTGTGCTGCAAGTGGTGCAGAGCTTTCCCAGCATATCAGAGAAAGAGTTAGCTGTAGACCTATAATGAGTATAGTCACTTTAGCAGAGCTGCAGCAAGCCAATTCCTTCTATCTTTGAGATGATTTCTTATGCTGTTGTATAAGGCTGACACTTCAATGCTGTTTCAGGATCTGAGCTACCATCTCCCCATGACAGTGTGTCACTTCAGATAGAGGTTTAGGCTGGCTGAGAGCTGGTTAGGGGATTTCCCACACTGTGTTACATTACACAGTGTATTCATGACCATCAGTTTCATTAATATTTTATTTTGGCAGTATGCGTACTGATACCCACTAGTGTTGGGGAAAGTTTTGCTAAGACTTTAAAACAGATTATTGGCTTTAAGATCCCATATAATATTTTTTATTTTTATTTTTATTTTTATTTTTATTTTTATTTTTATTTTTATTTT
>JANRMJ010000054.1:56294250-56307829 GCA_025584955.1 Alethe diademata | reverse complement strand
GTTCCTGGCAAGGGCACATACACAAAAATCATATGGCTTGGCATTTTGGTTCTTTCCTCATGTGGGATCCTCATTATAACTGAACTATTGGAAAAAACATAACATTTAGTTTCTGAGATGTGAGCTATTAAGAACTAGCTCAAATTTCCCAGTTTTCACTTGTAGTATCCATTTCAAAAAGTCTTTCGCATTACTGTGGATAGGTGGAGTCATATCTTTCAGTTAAAAAAAAACAAAAAAACAAACCACCCCAACTAATTTTCTGTTCAGCTTTAGTAGCAAACACATACTTGAAGTACAAATCAGACTGAGAATATCTTATTGATTTGAATTAACAAGGCTTGTACTATTTTCCTAGAATTTATAAATAGCACAGAAATTCTCTTTTCGGTCAATATAGAAACAATTTTCATACAGTAAATGTTACAACTACCAGTCATGTTTGCTCTGCTTTCAGTCTCGTTATTTTCCATCTATGTTGCTGACATTAGCAATTTCATTAGATGTAACTGAACAAATTTTCATGAATGGGAAAGGAAATTTACCTTACACTTGTAGCACTGCAATCACAAAAAAAGGATGAAACATCTATAAGACAAATCCTTTCCATCCAGTGGAAATGGAAAATTAAAAATATGAAAAATTAGGCTCTTTGGAATACTGTTTGGTAATCCTTACCTCACTAACATCTTTGAAACATTTTGACAGTTACTTTGTAAGAAGTAGGTACAAACCTACTCAAGGTTCAATGAAAAAAGATACCAAAAGCTAAGGAAAACACAGTTATCTATTGCAATTTCCAGCAAACATTGACCACATAATTTTACCCAATAAATGAATAACTCCTAAATTAGTATAGCAGAAATCAACATAGTAACAATGGTTCCAATGAATAGTAATGATTCAGCTTTTGGCTAGTCTATATATTTGTAGTCATTTATGTATGTGTTGTGGATTTGTTTTGTGGCTTTTTTTTTTGCTTTATTTTTATCAACTTTGATGACAGCAAATGGATTTAAAAACATAAATTATAGTAGTGGTTCCTCTATTCCATTTCTGGGGTTCAAAATTGATATTTAAGAATGAGTTATTAGTCCTAGAAGTTAATTATAACCTATGAAAGGAAATACCTACAACAATTTTAAGATAAGAATCTGAGGATACAAATATTTTCTTGACTACAATTTTTTTTATATATACTTTCAAGACAAAAGGAAATTATATTTAGAACTGTTGCTTATTGAGAGTCACGGGGACAACAGTGATGAGTGGCATTTCCAGAAGTCTCTATCAGGCCCAGAGCTGTTTAACATCTTTGTTAGTGACGTAGACAGTGGGACTGAGTGCAGCCTCAACAAGTTTGCTGACACCATCAAGCTGTGTCATATTACTGCATTTTCTATCTTCTCTCTTCCAGGATGGAAACAAACCAAGCATGCATCAGTCACTTGAGCTTTTCCCAACTAGAGCTGAGATTCAGCAGTGTCTTGTCACTTGTTTTATCAATAGTCAACAGAAATTAATGTTAATATTGACATTTGATAACTGACATTGTGAGAAAAAAAAATCAAATGTCATTTAGTTTATAGATGTGTCCTTTGTTTCTCGTATGAAGGTATGCAATTGTTTTACACAATTGAAAAAAAACAAACAAAAACCAAAAAAAAAACCAAAAACAAAACAAAGGAAAAAAAAACAAAAAACAAAAACCAAAAAAAATTAAAAAAAAACAGAAGGGAGGAAATAAAATCCAAACATCCCAAAGTCCATAGGTTTTATATAAAATCTTTGGCCATGAGAAATATTCACACACATAAAGTTTAATTTATATCAGCCATCAATGAGAATAATTCAGTAGGCAAAGAAGTTATACTGATGCTAGGCTAAATAAAAAAAAAAATAATTTCTCATGTCAGTAACTCCTACACCAATTCATCGTATCAGCTGAAGACAGGCAGCAGACTTGGTGTGCACTTAATAAATAAATGGTCTTTGTGTGCTATTACATTTCTTGGGCGGTAGTGATAAGACAGAGCATGAAAAAGTTTAATGCAAATATGTGACCAGTCTGATTTGCAATAAAGAACTGAAACAAATAGTATTTCATTGTACCTTGTGTTTCATTGAACCTTCTCATTGTAACTTTAATGCAAAAATCTATAAATAATAAAAAACCTAAAGGACATGTACTGTACTTGATCTCAAATTAAGAGATATTGCCACCACTACAGAAGATTGTCAAAAGACAGTGGTCTCCAGCTACCAAACACTGTAAACACTGAGGTGAAGCCAAGAAATTTATTTTCTAACATCGATCTTATGACAAATTTCTATTACAATGACTTTATTTCTAATACACCAATTAATAGATGCATATATAATAACTTTATGTGATGGATGTTGATGCTGTAAATTGACAGTAACTTGCAATTCTATCATTGCCGTAGTATGTATGGATTGGCTACAACTCATATAACAGGTACCTTGTGCCTTTCATGCATTGAAAGACAGATGCAGCAGTAGAAGCAGCATTTTATTGTTATTATTATCCCTTGTTTTTACAATTCATAGACTTCTTTTTCCATTATCTAAAGTAAATTTCTTAATTAATATTTCTGTTTAAAGGTTGAAGGGGATAGATTAATCACCTACCTCTTTCAAGGTACCTTCAAGATACCTTCTATCTTCATAAGCTGTTTAATAACAAAACATAGTGTGAGAAGGTGACAAAATAAAATGTACATTTTTTGGACCAAATAAGCCAAAAATGAGAAGAGGAAAGACAACTATCTGGGTAGACACCAAATCAACTCATTGCATATGTCCTTTTGTACAGGATTACTGATAGGGGAGAACTTTATTCCCTTGTATTACCAGAGTACAGGAATATCGGACTGTGATTTGGAGAAAAACAACTTCTGTTTTTTCTCTTTGACGGCAGGTTCTGAGGCTAGTGTGTACTGGAACAAAATGTACTCACCAATTGTTTAATCTCAGTATAATCCTCACTGATTTCAGTGAGATTTTGCATGGTATGTCAAGTTTTGCATCGGTTTTAATCCTTCAGACTACCATGAGATGGAATAGAAAGTGATGGTGTAACGTCTGATGACATCAATTTTTAACAGAAGATTTTTAAGAAAAATACTAAGTTTTTTATAAAATACACATTCCGTTTTAAGGAGTAGAAATTCAGGACAGACAATACTGAACTACTATGGCAAACTTGAGAATAATGAGAATTGTATTAAACACATTTTTCAGTTTTTAATGGCACTTAAACCAGTATCCGATCTTCTCACAGACACTAATTAATTTATGATCCCAATATTCTGTAAAGATAAACTTTTGCACACATTTAATAAAAGGAAATGCACATCAGTTATTAATATCACTTAACTTCACCCCTCCTAATACAATGGCTAAGATAAAACCTTGAATACAGAAATAAGTACCAGCAGTGGCACAACAGCTGCTGTTACTATTAGACAACTTAAACATGTTATATCCTCTCAGTGAACATTTCAGAAGTGTAGACTGAGTATCTTGACACACAGCTTCTGACAAATCTCATCATGGAAATCACTTCCACAAGCTTCAAAGGATATCTCATTCCATTTTTGGAGGCTGTAATTGCCCAGAAAAAGCGAGAGTTTTTACCTGATTGCATATAAGTATACATAACCTTTTGTACATCTCTGTAGATACTAATAGTGACTGTTTTTTACTGAACAATCTCATAAACCAAAAAAGAATTTATTTTTTTCCCTCCTCTCCTTCTCTCTGTGGGGAGCCCTTAGTGTTAGGTCTTAGTCTCTATGGTGGACAGGCATAGATCAGTTTTGTTAGGCTCTATGCAATCCTAATTACTTTTATGAAAGGTTTACTTAATGGACATCATAAAGAACAATAGCAAGAAATAGTCTTTTGACTGGTGTATGCAATGTATAGTATGAATGTAGTGAATTTCTTTATGGGGCATCTCATTGTTTATTTCCTGATCTTGCTGCTTATAAGTTGAATATGTTGAATACTTCAAAGGCACTTGACGCCAGTAGCGTAACCTGACCAAAAGAAATATTAAGAGATAAAGGCATATTCAAAGGGATCATACTGAAGTCTTTCAGAATACAAAACACCCACAATGACTTCAGCAGCAGTCATCTGCGTTGAATAGCTGCTTGTTAGGCATCAAAGAATTTTTTCTGGCCTATAATAATTTTTGTCCCTGGCTGTAGCAGAGGATGTTAAAAGCTCAGGGTTTCCTACTTGTGTCATTTCCTGCTCATTTTAGTAGTAGTATTTCTTATATTAAGACTCAGAACTAGCATAATAAATATAACTATTTTGAGCAGTAAGTAGTTTGTGCTTCTTCAAATAGTACACACATACATATTATTGCATCTATAACCAAGAAGAATGTTTTAATAGATTACTTTTAATTGAGTCTAGAATATTTGTTACCATAATCATCTGTGAGCCTTTGAATATGCAGACTAGAAGACTGTGCCATACATGAGACACCTTAAACATAAAGAACATGCAGATAAAATTGGTTTATATGCAGAGAGTAGAGGATAGATCAAGTCAATTTTTGTGCTGAAGTTTGGAAGGAAATGCATGGTAGGAAAGTTGATGTGAGTGACATGGTATGATAGCTCTCAACTGACTGAAAGAAACAGTCTGGGGATTCAAAGGTGAAATGAAGCTGGGGATCAGAAGCCAAATTAGCTTATGTAAAATGGCATGACAGGGGACACTCTTAGATTTCTATGGATCTGAGGAACTGAATCTGTGTGTTAACAAAGTCGATGATAACCACCATTGCATTCAGTGTATGCAAGAATAAGTGCCATGAGAAGGACCAAAATCTCTTCATTCACTTCAGCTGTAACTAGCACAGAGACACCAGGTAGTTATTGACAAGGAGACCTGTTCTATCTTTGAAAGCCATAAATTTACAAACAAAAGTTCAGAGTTAGCTCTGTAGTTTATCTGCTGCAGCTGTTCCCAGCTCCATCCTGAAAAATACACTGAGCAAAACAATGACCAGCATACTAATATTTTAGAGGCAATATTGCTCTTGAATAACCACATATTTGTAGACAAGCTTGGGCTTTTTTACTCAGTACTATTCAGCCTATATGCTATTGTCTTTTGCTATTGCAAATTTCACCATCAGTAAATGAACTTTTCAAATTTGATATGGAAATGCTATGAAGCAACACAAAAAAAGAAACCCCTGTAAGTTGGCTTTTCATAGTGGAATTCTATTTCAAGTTCCAAATGTAGCTCTGAAATGCATTTAACTAAACATATATTGACCGTTGGTCACTTAGGACCCAAAATTTGAAAGGGATGCATGAAAATTTAAAACAAAAAAATCACAATATTCTAGTACAGTATAATAATTAATATACCATTCAATGTGCCATCCAAAACTGTAGATATGACAATCAAAAATCAGAGAAAGGAAGGAATAACATAGAGATACAAATACCTGTCTATGTCTTGTCTGATTATTTCTCTGGTTTTATTTTGGCTTAATATTTCATAAACAGACACTTAAAAATGCACACAAACAGCAAGGCTGCTGTAATAACTGATTTCATTCACAAAAACTGACATAATTTTTAAATATTCCGAGGTTCTTACATATTTTAAATTGATATATTGAAGATGGGCATCAGCTATCACTGGGTATGCTGAGTGTTTGAACTAGAGTGGAAATGTAAGATGCTGACTCTGTAAAAGAACCTTGTTATGCCATAAATCTGACAGTAAGTGCAATAAAAACACAAGTTTATTTCAAATGTAATTACTAATTTAAAGAAGCAGAATGAGTAATGAATTCCAAATCTTTATTTTAAATCCAAAATTACATTAATTGTAAGTTAGGTATTTTTACTGGAATAATTTATTGCATTTGAAAGACTGTGTGTGACTGAATATCTTATTATTAGGCATACAAAAATCATAGTTTTAAATATGATCACCGCTCAATGCAGGTTTGGACTACTGATTTTCATTAATATCTCTTAATGATAAGTGAGGTTGAAAGAGTAAGTGATTTTCAGGTAAATAGCTGAAATTAATTATAAATGGACTTTCTGAATTAAAAAAAATACTCTTTTTTTTTCTGTAAGTATTAACTCTCCACATGGAATCTTGCTTATCGTCCATACTGGTTATTCAGAGTTAGTTATGAGAGAGCAGGAAAAGAAATAGCACACTAATTTCTGAATAATTATGATGTTGCTCTTACTTCGTATACAGAATCCTCAGACAAATTTGGATAAAGTTTTCATCCTGTTTTAAGATTACATTTCTCTTCAAAACCATGTATCAATTTTGAGCATAAGGACTTTTAATGACAGAACAAAAAAGTGGATACTGGGAAATCAAGCCAATTCTGTTATTTATGACAACAGTTTTTCATATTTTTGTGAATGAGCAGATACAATTGGGAGATACAGTCAGCACCTTTTTCCACCCCCCCATCCTTTTTAGGTGAGGATCTGGATCTTCAAGCTAAAGGATATCTCCTCTGTGCTTCCTCTTGGATAAATTAGTATTTCAACTTACATAATACATGAAGTGACGAAGTTCTATCATAAAGAAATGGTAATTCAAAATGCCCTCTCGCATACTAGTGAGACAATTTTTGTACAAGTTGACAAGCCCAAAACTTGAAAAGAACTTCTCAGCTGAATCAAAGGCAAAAATCGGCTTATATTGCCTCATATATCTGTAAAGTATCTTGTAGTGCACCCTGGACACAGTCTGAGTTGTTGGACAATAGAAGCAGACCAACACAATAATTTCTTCCTCCTGCTCTGTGAATTCAATTTTGGAATAGGATCAGAGAAATCCAGCTTAAACAAATTGAATTTATTGAATTCAATTGGAATTAGAAAACAGTTTAAAGTTTGTACACACAACAGCAATTTCTATACATATTTGAAGTCTGGCATTGGTAGACCTTGCCTGCCCTTTCCAATTTTTTTTTCCTCTTTCTGAAATGTCAAAAAGCAGCTGTTGGAAAGGTCTATGACTTAAGCATGCTCACGAAAGTAGTCTCAACTTAAAGTATGCTTCCTTTGCAGTTGTAGCTGAAAATAATATTCTTTTTTGTTTGTTCTTTGACATTCTATAATGCTGGATATTAGTAGTAGTTTTTGATTAATAATAAATATAAATAAATAATTATTATTATTTATCCTCAAAGCATTCCTACCTACATTTTTTTCAAAGAGCTTTAATAAGCAATACAGTACTAATGAAACAAAAATGCGACCCCTCCCATAAGAAAGTAAAAAACAAGAACATTCTACTGTTCTTTTCCATGAGAAAAAGGTTTACTTCACAAAAAAACCCCAGTATAAAACAGTGCTTTTGTTCAATGTACTCTATCCATCATTGTATAATAGTACAAGTACATATAGCTATCCAAAATATCAGTATTGAGCTAGTTTTAATTAATGTTCTTGTTAAACAAAGCATCAAAAAATAGCTCTTTTACTTCACAAGCATTAGATTAGTTTCAAAGGGAATTACTAGGGTACTCATAATTTAAAGGTGAATTCACAGTTTACAGTGTATTAGTCCAACTATTCACTATGAGCATGGGTTTTTTTCTTGTTCTGTAATGTAAATCTTTCTTCTCTTGGGCTGCATTTTGTTTTAATTATTAAAAAATAAAGGTTACTCAACATAGGCTTTCTCATAAAACAAATAACATTGCAACCTTTGGATAATTCTTTATGTCCTTAGTGGGGTTTCATTTCCTTTGAAGTCTATTCAGTTCAAGATTTTGCTGCTGACAGTTAAAACATGGTACCACTCTGATCAGAATAGATTACCAGCCAACCTTTCATATTCTGTTCCCCTTATTATTCTGATACTTGTCATCATGTTTTTCCCACATCCTTTTCACAGTTGCCTATTCTGTGTATGGCTACGTGCGTTGTTACATCACTATGCCTCATTCAGCAGCCAGCTGCAATAGTTTGGCCCTCAAAAGGAAAATAATCGTAATAACATTTATGTCCATTTGGTTAAGCCATTTACTATTATGTTTTGTGGTTTAGAGGAGAGATGAAAGCCAGGGAAAAATAGTATTAAGATGGAATAGACAAAATGTCCATGTGCTGTGACAGGCCTCCAAAGGAAGGCTACAAACCAATTTTGCTGATTATAGTGTACTCCACATGTCATTATGGAGCATGTCTAATCACTAAGTACGGTACCTTACACCTATCAAAGTGATAAAAAATATCAAATATTATAAGATTAGATAAAAGCACAGCAAGCAAAAGTACAGTATTTTATTAGGTTTATTAAGTTTACCTATACTAAAAGCTTAAAAAAAGTCTTTTCATAAAAGCTTATTAGTCTTCAGTTCCCATTTTCCCTTTCATTACAAGGAACAATATCTCTTTGGAGAAAGACATGAAAGGATGATTATTCCTGACAGTGCACTGGCACACCTCACCTCATAGTGCTTGGTCCAGCCCAGTGCATGCAAGAAAAATTAAGTGGAAAGAAATCCAGGATTGTGTGTGTTCAAATATGTGTGGGTAAGTAAAGGCCATCAATATGACTTGTACTTAGAAATCTCACAAAAGACAATAATCTGTTGCTATCATGCAGCTATAAACCGACATTTAAATAAAATAAAGCTATCTTTAAAAGATCTTTATTATAGAATAAATCAGACGGAAAGTAATATCTACCCACTGTCTCCTAAAATTGAGAACTTCCCACAAATTTGTAATCCATTTTCATTACCCATAAATGCTGGAGTTCTGTATACTGCAAGAGTTGGGATTGAAAACAAAAGAAGGTTGCAGTAAGTAGAGGTGTATGTGTCTAATCATGTTCATGGCCCCCTCCTGGACTTGCTCCAGCAGGTTCACATCCTTCTTGTCTTGGGTGGCCACAGAGCTGAATGCAGTAATCCAGATGGGATTTCATGAGACCTCATCTCCCTTTACCTGATTGGCTTGTTAGTTTGGATGCAGCCCAGGATATTTTTGGCTCTCTTGGCTTTGAGCACAGATTGTCAGCTCTTATTGAACTTCTTGTGCACCAACAACCCCGAGTCCTTCTCAAGGCTGCTCTCAATCCATTCCTCTGTTATCAGAAGACATTAAGTTATAACTAGAAAGGTTACACAATATCTAGAAGTTCTGAGAGTTACTAAAACTACTAAAATTATATTATTCAGAGTATGCTGTGATTTTTCTATGGTGTACTGTAACACATGAAAGAACAGCAACAGTGGCTGGACGAGACAATAGTTTTGTTGAAGAAACAAGGACATAACCAGGAGATTTTTAGACCAGTTTGTTTAATTTCATAACCCTGAGGAAAGGTCTTTGATAGGCAATTTCCATTGCAAGTCTAGATTTTAGTATGTGTCTCTTCTGATTAAATCTCTACATGTACAAATAACTGCCTTGTGCTATATGCAGAAACTAGAGGAGATGAAGGACTTAAAGGTTAAAGTCTTATGAATAGAAACTACTTGAAAAAGTATCCCAAAATGCTTTTTTTTTTTTTTTTTTATTGTGTTCCAAGCAATGATTTCAAACAGGTAAATATTAGTTTCTTTTGCTTGATATGCGGATAAGTAATACAGCTAATATGTTAATACCAGTCTTAAGATCTTTATACTATAGAAATTAGAGGAATAAATATCATAAGGAAATAAGCACAATGCCCCTTGCCTCACCTCGCTTCACCTAACCTGCACTTTGCCTCACCTCAGTTTTTATCTATACAAGGTTTTCCATTATACTAGGTTTTCTGGGAATAAAAAAATCTCCAATAAAGCAGAAACAAGCAAACACCTCACATCCCTGAAAAGACAAGAATGAAGCTTTTTGAGTGGACTCAGATAATTATATCAGCAACCACCCATTTTGCTTTTGCTTTAAGTAATTTTTACAGAGCTGGGTGTTTAGAGCAATCCAGTAAATCTCACAGGTACCGCCTCTGAACATGCCCCTGGGAACAAAAGCAATATTATTTTTAAGTGAGTTCAGTGGGCTGCAGGTCATGCTAAATATCAACAGAAACTTGCTGGAACTTGTTCTCCACCTTGCAAGAATGCTCAGCACATAGTAGAAGTGAGTT
Organism: Alethe diademata; assembly: GCA_025584955.1. Lineage (NCBI taxonomy): Eukaryota > Metazoa > Chordata > Aves > Passeriformes > Muscicapidae > Alethe > Alethe diademata. The sequence continues at coordinate 56,297,689 of JANRMJ010000054.1, read as the reverse complement.
CCATCTTCCTGTTTGGAAACACAAGGTATTAAGTAAATAATACCATGGTGTTATTTGGCCTATTAAGCTCTTAAGGCAAGTACAGGAAAAATTTACTTGGAGTGCAAAGATGCAAGAGTTCAGCATTTTTTTTTCTTTTTCTTTATTTAATTACCTACATCTTGCTAGTTAGTAAAGAGTTAATGGCAATTAGAGAAAAGAGGTTTATCTCCATAGGTTTTCTGGTAAGAATAGTGCTCTCCAATCTACTCCATGTGGCTTTGCACAAAGTGTGCTATCCATTCTGAGAAATCCAATCATTTGAGTCAGAAGTGTAGCATTTCAGAAATATGCCTTCCTGCCCTGCAGTCTCTATGGAAACATGGTCATTCAAACAAAGTCCCTGCTTAATCAATAAGATTATATAAAAATAAAAGCTAAATTAAACATTATAAAGAGTTGCAACAAGATATTAAAAAAATAAATAAATGTGTGCAATTTTCCCCATCTTTAAAGGATAACTCTGGAAGTAGGAGTTGTTAGTCTACCAAAATCACTTCTAGTTTCCTGGCTATCCATTTGCAAAGGTTTTATTTCTTCATAGAATCAATGAATGTGATATTATAAAATGTGTATCTTGTGGTCTGAATTCAAAAAAGTATTTATTCCTCTGCATACTTCAGAGAATATGAACATGAGGAGAGCTGTCTTTTGACACCAACATGCCATTGACCATGCAAGAATTAGAATTGTTTGGGGTGGAAAAGACCTCTAATATTATTGAGGTCAACTTAAACCTAACACTGCCAATTCCACCTCCAAGTCATATCCCTAAGTGCCATGTCTACATGTCTTCTAAATACCTTCAGCAATGGTGAGTCCGCCACTGCCCTGAGCAGCCTGTTTTAATGCTTGATAACCCTTTCAATGAAAAAATGTTTCTTCATGTTTCTGTGGCACATTTTGACCTTGGGGTTCATCATAACTCATTAAAGGTATTCAGCAAGAAACACATATTTTGTGTGTGAATGCAGTGAAGATGGGAATCACACCTGGAGTGCTGTGTCCTGTCCTGGGTTCCTCAGTGCAAGAGGGACATGGACATACTGTATGCAGTTCAAAGAAGGGCCAGAAGGATGGTTAAGGGTTTGGAACAGCTGACATTTATAGGAAGACAAATGGTACTGGAACTGTTTAACTTGGATGAGAGCAGGTTCAGCAAGGATGTCATCCACATGAATACCTTCAGGTAGTGTACAAAGATAGAGCCAGGCCCTTTACAGTACTGCCCACTGACAGGACCAGGGCACTGAGCACACACTGAAACACAGGAAGCTCCTTCTGAATGTCAGGAAACATTGTGAAGGTGACTGATCACTGGCATAGGGCGTCCAGAGAGGCTGAACAATCTCACACCTTGGAAATATACAAAACCTGTTTAGACATTGTCCTGAGTATTCAGATCTGCTTGAGTAGAGGAGTTGGAGCAGATGATATCCAGAAGTATCTTCAAACTTCAAACACTCTCTGTGAAAGTATCAAATCTAGCTTTTCCCCTCCTGACATTGAGGAAGGCATCCATTATTTTCCCCTATGTCATTTTAGTGTTTAGCACTAAAATTTTGTGCTCTGTAAATCCTTACAGATAGGGTCCTAGCAGATCAGAAAATCAGGACTGTGTGACATGCATCGAATTTGGGGGCATAAAATTAAAGCATCAAATGTGGCTTACTATTTAATGTACACCATTATATTACTGAATTAGAAAATGTCAGCCCCAATGAAAAATTTTTCTTGATGAGAAATTTTTGAAGTAAAAGCCTCCCCCATCTATGTAAGATTTGAAATAACGTACCCACTTCAGTGAAATCTCTAATTATATAGTATGAATTCCTTCATCAAAAAGCCAAGCAATTAATCAAGTCTATTACGAACTCTTCAAGCCACTCCAGCTGTATGTGAAGGAGGTGTGAAAAATTAAAGTTCAGTAATCTAAAAAAAAAAATGCTCCAGCTTTATTTCTTTCTTTGTTGGCTATGAGTAGTTCTGGAGGATTCACAGTAGTATTCACTCTGTGGGTGATTTTTGAGATGGGTTTTCTGTTCTAAACACAAATTGTATTCTAAAATTAAAACACAGGTTGGATTTCACATTTTCTGTGCCAAGAGTTTTCTGAATCAGACATACTAAGTAAGCTCCAGTGATTTTCTGAGTCACTTGCGTTTTTAGTATTTTTTATAATTAAAGTTTTTTGAGAGACACAGTCCTAAGCAGCTGCACTAGACTAACTAGCAGGTGCTCATGCCTCCACTTGAATTAGTTTCTGTCCTACTGTGATAGCTATCTGGGCTGGAGCAAAAATAGCATCTTTGAGTGAACATGAGACAGATGATGATCTTTTATGATCCCTCTACCAAAGAATGTATAATCTCAATCAAACCAATGAATCAGTTTGTGTAGCAGAGAAAGAAGAAAGCAGAGATGTTGGAGAATACGCAAAATATGTTTACCTGTGGGAACTAAATATTTTAGTTTAAAGTGTCCTGTTGTTTCTTTATATAGACATGTAGCATACATAGACATAAAATTCTGTGGTCTTAACTTGTCATAACAACTTTGGAAAATACTTCAAATATTTGAGGGAAAGCAGATAAGGTAGCAATGAAAATATCCTGAAATGCAAGCAACAAATAAAGTGTCAATAGACAAGGTAATGATCTGAGGAAAAGCATTTGAGTAATCAGAATGAAACAGAGGGATGAGTGGAAAATGAAAAGGGCAAAGAGCACCTTGGAGTGTATTATGCAAATAAGAATATAAAAAATGCAGCACTGATCAACTGTGTCTGAGAAACAAAGGAGGACATAAAAGATGAGAAGAAGAGAGAAATGGATTTTAGAAGAATATTTAGACAAAGGGTAGGGCAAAAAATATTAACAGCAAAACTAAGATCTGAAAAGGGGGAACACCAAAATTATAAGATAGTATACTCTGCACATGAGAGAAAAAACTATATGAAGCAGATGAAAGTTAAGAAAAAGTTTAATAGAGAAAACAGCACAGAAAAAAAGGGAATAAGAAACATGGATGGGAATAATTGTGAGAAAAATATGATTATATTTCTTGCAATATAAAATAGGACTATAAATTAGGAAAATGTTGAATATAGTCTCTACATGATCTATTATTGTATTTAGGGCATTCACCTTTTCATCTAGAATTAGAATGTCTGATCATCTCTTTTGCTTGAAGTCTCATATCCCCAAGCCATCAGATGACATTTGATACTTAGGGTCTGGTAAAGATGTTTCTCATCATTATCTCTGTCTTCTGTTTTTTCTTTCTCAACAAATTTGTTGACCTAGATTGTAAGGAAAAAATTAGCACAACTGTCTGAGCTTCTTATTCTTTCTTTCTCTTTCTTTCTTTCTTTCTTTCTTTCTTTCTTTCTTTCTTTCTT
>JANRMJ010000054.1:56240200-56294150 GCA_025584955.1 Alethe diademata | reverse complement strand
TTTCTTTCTTTCTTTCTTTCTTTCTTTCTTTCTTTCTTTCTTTCTTTCTTTCTTCAATCAAATTGATTCTTTCACCTGCTCATGAAACTGATGATAATTCAAGCCTTTCTCTGAGCATGACCACTTTATTTTTTTCTGGGACTTCTGTTGCAAAAGAGAATCCCATAATCATTGCTATTCTCTCTGCAACATATTACACAAAAAAAATATTTTCTATACACTTGATATGTCATATATAGACTCTTCCATTTCATCTTTCCTTCATGTATTAGACAACTTTATAATAAATTGACTAATTAGAGCAAACCAAAAGAATGAACCTATATTTCAAGCATCAGACAATTCATCACTGCTGATGGATGTTTCTTCAAACTGTTTTTAAAGACTTCCACTGGGGAAAACGCAACTTCCACAGGAATATACGGACTAAATTTAGCATATGAACATGAAAATAAGTAGACTGAAGAATTGTATTTTGGAATTGTCTGCCCTCAGCAGTTTTGGAGTACTTTGTTACTTGTTGCAACAGCGATTTAAGTATGTAAACATTCAGGTGCCAAATTTGTAAGTCTGAATGTTGTCAAAGTTTTAGGAAATACATCACAATGAAAAACTAAGGCTCCCTTGAGTCATCTAAATTTTGGCATACATAACTGAAACATTAAAAATTGCCTATCATTTTGAATTAGTATTGGCAACATTGAAAATGCATCCCTCAATAAGGAGAAAACAAATAAACAAACAAATTAAAATATCTTCCAGGAGAAAATGGTTATTGATGACAAAGCTTCTGCCACTAGAATAATTTATCTACTCAGTGAAAACTCCAGTTATTAACTGTACAGCACACATACATGGAAAACACACACAATTAATCAAGCTTGTTTCTATAAGCTTAAACTGTTCCAGCGGCACGTGAAGGAGTATCACTACTTGTAACACTAAAATATTTGTGCCTAACCAAACTCTCTCTTCCAGCAATTCCAGTTTCTATCTTCTTTTCTTAAATCCTGAGCTTGAGAAACAGATTACACCCTTCCTCTCCATATCAAATTTCTATGGATATGAATATGGTTCAGCATGTCCTTTCTTGATTTTCTAAGGAAAATTATGCCAATCCTTTCCATCTTTTTTTTGTATCTCATGTTTTCTAGATAATTCCTGTGTTTTTTGAGGGGATTTTATTTTCTTTATATCTCTCATAAAATATAATGCTTAAAATGTTGGAAGGTTTGCTCCTTATGTTTTACATGATAAAACACTGTTCATACCTCCTAAGAGACGTCTTAGAATGTTTGCCTTTTTCTGCTAATCAAAAGCCTAGTTTGTGAAGAGATAATTATTCTGTCTAAACTTATAAAAATGTAGATGTTCTTACTTAATTTTATCCCTATTTTCTCCAATTTATTTCAATAATTTGAAATTCAATCCTATCTTTCAACATCTTAACTGTCTATCCACGTTTCATGTCATCTGCAATAAAAGTCCTACTCTCTAGTTTATCAGAAAAGTTTTTATTGAAACATTGGATACTTTAGTCTCATGTTTTTTAGGACGTTATTATTTACCATTATTTTGAAACCAGGGAAGGAATGCTTTGTTAGTATTGCTGTTTCAGACTTTCATGCCAAACTACTCTAGACAAAGTATACAGACAAAGGATATACATGACATGGATTTATAAATTGGAAAGGATTAGATGTATATCTGAAAGCTATCAAGTTTCTTCTGTCACCTGAAACAACTGGTGTTCTTCAAAGGCCACAAAACTTGAAGTAACATAATAATCTTTCAGTCTTCTCAGGGAAAAAAAAGAAAAAAAGGAGAATATATAATGATGAAAATCTAACAACAAATATTAGTTAGATTAGTTAGATAAAGAAAATATTATGCTGTAAGTATATTATACTGAGAAGTCTGAGAATGTGCATGTAAATTTTCTAAAGCATTTTCTATATTTATTACAATACTACTTTGTTTTATTACAATATTCTTTACAAAAAAAAGCCTTTGGTTGAGATAGATTAAGAAAAGAGAGAGGCTGATAATCTGTTTATCTTATACTCATTGAATATTTACATGTGGGAACTTCTGGCAATCTTTTACTCTAAAAAAAATTGTGGGTGCTTCTAGCAACATATTCTACACTAACACTTCTTGGTCTCTTTGGAAAAATTAATTTTGTCAAATTCGATTTGATGGTGCATTTTTTCTTCTATTCTTAGATATCGTAGACAGTCATGCACACTAGTAGTATAAATTTATAAAGTATTGTGTATATCACAGACACCTAAACTCTCTATTTGGTCAATGGAAAGTAACATATTAACAGAGTGAATCATAAAACTGTTTGATGCTTACTTTACATTATGACTAATTTTTTTTCCTTTTTTCTAAAAGTTCTGTATCACAGATATCTACACTTCTTCTGGTTAAATCCTTTATTTTTCCATCGTTTCCTATTTCTACCCCACCTCCTGGATGAGTATGCTCAGATGATGTCAGGAGAGACAATATTTCTTCTCTGTTCTGGGAGTTCACATGATCCAAAAAGATTCTGTCAAGTAAACAAGAAAGTATGTGCTTTCTTGTTACCTTTTCACTAACATTTACAGAATCCATTTACAGAATCCATCCAGTAAACTTGAAGCAAATAAATAAAATGGGTAGATACTTTGGCACAGTGCTCTTAACTAGAAATTGCTACTACCTATTTATTGCATTTTTCCCCATTTGAAATATGAGAACTAAACGGGAACAAAACAAAATAAATTCAGAAATTCATTCATTTTAACTAAAATAATGAAATTGGAAGAGAGTATTTAATAAAAATCATAATAGTGACTTTATAGTCATAGGAGCTTACTTTTGCAACACAGTAAGTTATTTTATGCCTTTGAGTTTGGACATTGACAACAGCATTCAAGAAGATTCCACTGGTTTCTATGATGTATCACTTGTGGTGGTGGTGTTCTTTCATTGACAATCACAGAATTTAAACAACTCTCACTAATTTTATGATGATGACTTAAGCATATTGGTTGATGTCAGATATAGATACTAAGAGCAACTATAAGAATAAAATCTGGTTTTTTCCTCCTCTCATGGTATGCTTTTTACAGTGTCTTTTGAAAAAAAATGAAACCTGACAATATTAAATAAATAATTCAAAATAATAAGGAAAAGACACCACCACCCAGATTGTTCTAGCAGCATAGTATATTCTGTAAACATAAAGTTTCATTTCTCCTTTGCTGCTTTATCATGTAAAAGAGTTGACACAGGAAAGACAAGCAGTTTTGAAACATTTTTAAGCTGCAGACTACTATGTTTCACACTGCACAGACAGCTCACTCTAATCTAATGACATTCCATTCACAATTAGCTTGTTAAAAAAAAAACAAAAAAAAACCAACCAAACAAACAAAATGAACCAAAAAGAACCCAAACCAGTAGGTATTATCTCTGGCTTCTTAGAATCAGTTCCATGTTCAGCAGAAATTATCAAAATAATTGGTGATGGCAGTAGTTGGATTCTTCAGAAATATAAAAAGGACCCAGAAAAGCTGTTCAGTCACTCAAAATTATAAAAACTGAACTCCTGAGATAATTGATGACAAGGAAGATAAAGTTGAAGGGTACAAAGTCCAGAGGAAGAAATGTTCTCAAGAAAATGTAAATTAAAATATTTGAGCAGCATCCATTATCAGCAAGAAAATGTTATAAATATATCTTACTCTATATAATTGATAGTACAAAGTTCAACATTCAATCAAGTTTTGAGAAATGTCCCTAAAATTATGGAAAATCTTAACACACTCATAGCTCCAAACATGCCTGAAATGCAAGTTCAAGATGTGCTTCAGGTGTACAGTTCCTATTTCAAACATGAGTGGCTGATTACTCAGCTTCATTCACTGCAAGTTAGCTGTCAAAAAGAAAGATTGTTGAAGTCAGTTCAGAAATATCTTCCTTCTCTCAGCCAGATTGAATGTCAGCTGTTTTCCAAAGCAATGAAATTAATAAAAAATACTCCGTGGTAAAGGCAAGTAATGCAGCAAGCTCAGATGTATTCTCATTCACAAATCACTCAGTGTCAAAGACACAAATAAAGGTCTCTGTCACTGGGTGTCTACAGTCCAGCTGAACACTTGTGCAGAATTTGTACTTACCTAGCTTGATTGGTTGGTTGCCAAAAGCTCATTAAAAAACTTTGTGCAGAACATGATTCCCAACATGTTAGTTCTTGGTAAAGCTAGTTACAACAAATTAACAGCAAGCACTATTTTATATTGAACTTAATTGCATCCAATCATTAAATTAAATTAAATTATTAAATGTAATGTCAGTCTAGCATCTGAAGTAATTAGCCATGTTCAATTTATTATGGAATTTGCTTATGTTGCTAGATGTGTTATGTTAAAGATTGCAATTTTTAGCCTTTGACAGAAACACCACTAATTTTGACTCTAGTATTTCATTTCTTGGATATATCAGTGAGAAAATAAGTTTTGGGAAAAACTTCATAGGACACCACTGTTAGAGCCCTTTAAATATATTTTGTTTCCTGATTTCTTGTAAAACCTATTATTGCCTCTGATATCTTAGTATTCCTATTTTTTTCTTTCTGAAATAAATGTATGGGACAGAGATTTATTTTTCATAGTTTAGAATCCAAAGCATTCTTCTATTTCTTCTCTGGTTTTTGAATCAGAATTTTTCAGCAGCTGGTGTTTACTGTTTTATATCTATTTATTCTGATAATTTATCGTCCTATTATGTTTTCTTCCTTTTGCTTTGTCCTTTTTCAAATTTGTTTTCTTCATTCAAATGTTTTTCTGGTAATGTTGTTCCTCAGTTTTTCCTCAGATCAAAATGTCATCTGTGCAGACATCAGTAACCTATATGACATCAGAAATGTGTTGCATTTTTTTGTAAAATCCTTTGTGTACTGAACACAGCCCAAATGGCAGTTTGAGAAATGGTGTTTCCCAAAGGGGCTGTTCAATGTGCACGAATATATCCTGTTTTTCTAAGGGCAACTAGCATAACCCTGGTGATGTATGAAGCATAAAAAAGAAACAAACTTGCCATCACCCATCACCTCCTGAACACCTCCCCTTCAAAACAGGAAGAAAATATTAGCAAAGTTAATTTGGGGGGTGGAGGGGTGTGTTTAAAATCTGGTAAGTCTGTCAAAAATGTCAATTCTGACAATCTTCATACAACGGTCAGTGACAATATGTTTGATATACAGTGATTTCCAGAGTAATATTCTCATTCGAACCTTACACAGAGGAACTGTGGCATTGAGATGGAAGATATTTAACCTTCTTCACTAACTTTCTTCATTTCTGTATTTCTCAAGTTTTAGAAGACCAATTCAGAGAGTTTTTCAGGCATGATGTTACCTGATTTTTGTGATGAATTTACTCTTGATTAAGCACAGAGTATAAGAAATTTTTATTTCAAAACAAGAAGTATTTTAATAAAAAATCATCTAATATTGTCACATTGTCATAGATATATATTTGCTCATCTGTGTAATTCATAGTGAAATGAAGCTCATAACTGTCAATTCTTTCTCCTCCTCCCTGGCCATTTTGTCTATCACTGGTGGTACACAGGCATCATTTTTCCCTTGGATTTCCACCTTAATATTAAGGATGTTTGATTTACTTTGGTCAGTAGCACATTCATCTTCTTCCTGTAGTATTGGTCTTAGCTCAAATGAAAAATTTCTCTAATCTAATTGAACTGCTATGTTATGAGATTGCTGGTCTTTGCAAGTGTGTCATATTAATCTAATAAGTTCTCATGCTTATGTTGTGTTTCACAATGTTTGTTTTTGAATTTTATTTCCAAATAATTAGTATTATCATGTTAGGTGTGATTGAGTGTCATTTCTTTGGATTTATGAGTCCTTTTGTGGGCTTCACTTGCCTGGCATTCTTTTTCCTTACATCATCTTCTTTATGGTTTCACATGAAGGCATTTTATCAAAGTTAGAGTGCAATTTTTTGTTTAAAATGGGTGATCTTTTGTGCTTGGAAAATTATCACTGTCACCTGCAACACCTTTATCCCTCTCTTTCTCACTGAATTACCTATGACAGAGAGTCAAAGCTTGGTATGAAATTTTAATGCTATAATGCTAGTGTTACCTTTCTAATACATTCCAGGTGTTGTCACTGTCCATTGCTGACATTATTGTATAAAACAATCTTCACAGGTCTCTCTATTTCTGGAGTTGCAAAACAATTGGAGATTGTAGATGACCTGGATTTTCAATAAGGCTGTTTTCATAATTGATCCTATGTTCCAAATCAAGGAAAGCAGAGCACTGTTTCAGTTAGTTTTTGACTTGTAGCTTATTATTACAGCAACATCTTAGCTATCATAGTACTGAAAATATTTCTATCTAGTATATGCCAGAGATACCAAAATGATGCCACAAATCTTCTCACCGCTTTTTATTACTTTCAAATGCTGCTGTGATGCTGATAGCCCAAACAGCTTCCATTATTTCACACGCAGGGAACATGCTGCTATTACATAGCACACAATTTGAAGAATTGGAATTTGTGAATGGAATGAATACAATTCACAGATGTGTGAATTGTGTTTATATTTACAATAATTTTTTTTGTATTGGAATTAGAAACAAAGGAGTGTTTTTTGGGGGGTTTTGGTTTTGGGGTTTTTTTGTTTGTTTTTTTTTTTTCCCTTGGTTTATTTTCTCTGAAGACAAATTGGAAAACAGATAATAATGAGGGACATGCTGGGAACACATTGCCTAATGCAGCCCAGGACACCATTTCCAAGCTTTACAGCACATTGTTTCTCCTGATCACCTGTAAGTGTACTGTACCCTACAGGTCTTCTGCCAAACAATTTTCCAGCGGGACAATGCCCACTATACATTGGTGTAGTGACCCTTGCAAGACTTTGTACTTTTTCTGGGCTCCCATCAGCCCATTTCTACCACCTTTTGATGCTGCTTTAGGGGCTCAGTACAGCCCTCCAGAGTATCAGCCACTTCTCCCACTTTTATATCATCAGCAGGCTTGCTGGAAGTGCACTCTGCACCTTCATCTGGCTCGTTAATGAGCATGCTGAGCAGGACTGGACGCAGTACTGTCCCATTTGGTGCACTGCTGGTTACTGGCCTCCAGCCAGACTCTGTATCACTGAGCACCACCCTCTGGGCCTGGCCATGCAACCAGTCTTCAGCCTAGTTCTGTCTGCCCATCCAGCCAACACATCAACTTGTTTACTGAGGACCTCAAGAGAGAGAAGGTCAAGGACTTTAATTTAAATTGGCCAAGCATTTGTTGCCCTTGATGTGTTTGCTACTCACGATGATTTTCTCATCAGGTTTTCAGCTTTAACCCCTCATGGTTTTTACCTCCCCAGAGTTTTTTAAAGACTCTTATGGCTTAAGGCTATAAGATGTACCTTACTGCATGCCCTACATGCCATTGGCCTTTCCCCTCCAGTATCTTATTTTCAGGATTGGTGAAAGGCAAGGAGATTTAGGGTGACAACAGAAACCTGATGATCTTCACTGTATAATACCCCATATAGTGGAATTGCTGTAATAAGGGGAGTATTCTTCCTTGCTTAGTCATTTAGTAGACACATGAAAACTCAATTAAATTTTCTTTATCCCTCTACTTGACAACTTCCCAAATGTTTTCCGGAGTATGGATAAAAAGGCTGTTCAAACACCAATGATATCTCCAAGATGAAACTCTGTTGCTACAACTAAGTAACAGAAAACACTGCCTGCTAGATGTGTGACACAGAATTTGGATTTTTCTGATGGCTTCCAGCTATGCAAAGAGCCATTACAGCATGAAAATTACCCATAAATAAAAGTATCTCTGAAAGAGAGAAATCAACACCAACTGTGCTTTAAGATTAGCTCCTCTGTATGTGAGGGAGACAGTATCTTACTGAGAGTCTACTGATATCAACTTGATACTAATATGACAACATTTTCACCTGGCACAGAAGATTTCCTGGAAATTCAATTCAAATAGAAGAGAAAACTAAGTTTGTAGATTAAGTACAAAAGGCAAAGATTTCAAATATCTATTTTGTTGTTATTTTCTCTATTAAACAAACAAAAAAACAAACCAAAAAACCCCACAACTTTTCCTTATGCTGTTCATCTTTGCCCTTGCTTTCTTTGATACTTTTGCGGCATTTTTTCTTTAATTACAAAGTTCAAAGATAGAATGTAATAAGAACATTAATCTCCTATAAGTAGAGTCATGGGGCCAAATTGGTCAATTCAATTTTTACTAAGATATGCTCAGCATTTAACTATGATTTTAAACGTGTGAGAGAATAATGCAGTTAAGTAATTGTTTATTTTTTATTTTATCAAAATCAATCTATTTAAACTTTTATTTATAACACCAAATAAAATGAAATAAAAACTAGCATTAAAAAATTGTAAAATATGGTGAAAAAGGGTAAACAGCGTATTTGAAATGGTAGGTCCTTTCTGAAAATTTAATCCCCTGTGAGGAATAAGTCAATAAATTAGTACAACCATTGAATAATGAATCAGTAATGAGACTAAAAAGAAGGAATTTTTATCACATGAAAATTATAAAATAAAATCTACTCAGCAATTTACAATTCATATGATACTACTGATTGTATCTGGCATAGGAGTTGTAATTAAAAGCTTTTTCCTGAACTTATTTATTCAATTAGTTATTTGTTCAAATTATGTTTTGATTTAATTTGTTCTCTTTTAGAAACAAAATTATAACGTTGATTATTTATATGCATTTTTTCTCCTTACATTACAAAATAATTTCCTTTCCATATTTTGTTATATTACTTAATTGTGAAAGGTGTATTTTGGAAAAAAAGATGTTTGGGGATATATTTTAAAATATTACTAGTGAAAAATGAAGTAATTTTTTTGAGATATTACTGTAAAATAAAAATGGATATTCTACCGGTCAGTTGTTGAAGGTGTAAGTCATACTCAGTAGCTTTAGAGAAGAGTTTATTCACTTAGAATTATGTATTTTTCTTGCTATGTTGGCTACATAATATTTATGGAAAAATGAGAACTTTTAGCATCCTTGTGGAAATTGGCCTGTGAAAACTCTAAGTTTTTTGGCAGAACAGCTTATCATAAATATTAGTCTCTTAGTGTCTTAAGGAAAGCACAGGAGCCCTTACTAGAGGGAATTTTTTTTCAGAGCAGTGAATCTTATCAAAATTTTTCATTCTTCTATCACAGAGTAAGAAGGTTTGTTTAAACTTTTACACATTTTTTGAAAGCACCCCATTTCCTCATGGGACCTGCTGTTTCTAAATGTCATTATCAACAGGCTAACTGTACCTCTTCTGTAAGAGTTCTCTGAAGGTTTTAAGGCCATGAGACTTCTGAGCACATGCATAATTTGAAAAAATCTACTGTGCTTGATATATCAGCCACGGATTCCTCAGATTTCAACTGGACAGCAAGAGCTCACTAAGCAAGATTTTGAAACACCAAAGCTCAATTATTTCAAGAGATAGATGTCAAAAATCTCTCCGTGTGCAGAATCCTGTAAACAAAAGGCATATTCACATTCTACAGAGACTAATATTATTGTATGTTAATGTTCCCTAGGGGACACAGAGACACCTTATCCCTGTGTGACAGGATAAGGTAGAGAAGTTTTCTGTGAGCAGCATAAGCATTTCAGACAGGAATTGAGACAGATGATTTTAAAAATTGAGTTTGTGATTATCAAATATTTCACTGAAACTATTGCTTGGATACCAAAGAACCTAGTGAGACTGAGATAAACAGACATATTACACCCCATCCAAATTTAATGAAAAATTATGTTAGCTATTCATTTATTTCTGAAAAGACATTTTCATCTGTATTTTCAGAATAGATTCAGAAATTTTAACTGACTTGGTATATACATGCATAAACACACACACAATCATGGAACCATAGAATCATACAGTTTGGAAAAAACATTTAAGATTATTCAATCCAACCACTAATCTAACCCTAACAAGTCTGCCACTAAACTGTGTCCCCTTGTGCCACATTTTTTAAAAACTCCAGGGTTGGAGTTTTTTTCACTGCTTGATAGCCCTTTCAACAAATACAATTTTTCAAATATTGAATTTAAACCCACTCTTGCCTATGATCAGAGCCTTCCAAATTCTACCAGTGACACCAGGTGTGGAGCTTGTGTCTTCCCTCATCATTCCCAGCAACTGAAAGACTTCAAGAGAGCAGTGCTGGTCTCCTGATCCCATAATCTGTACTCCCAAGGTCCCGAGGTCCTGACTGCTCACAGACTTCTTTTTTGCAACTTCATTGCTGCCTACAGGAAAAATGATAATGGATAACAGTTTAGTGAGGGGCATACCAGGGTGGAGTTTCCTCATATCTCTTTAACCTGGACTCCAGGGAGACAGTAGAATTCCCTAAGAAGTAGATTTGTTTAGTAAGTTAATAAGCTGGATCTCCTTTTTCCCACAGAAGAGCGTGTCCTGTGACAATAGATTTTTTTATTTTCTTTTTTCTTAATGAAAGCAGTTTTGATTAAGGGCATAGACAAACTTAAATTCAGCAACACTTCCAACCTGGATGAACCCTCATCCTTGTCACTGCTCAGTTCTGCTTGCAGAGCCTTGTGCCTAGTATGCCAGGGCACCTGGGAAGGTGGGATGGTCACAGAGATGTGCCTGCTGTGCGTTCCAAGAGCTTGCCACCATTGCCTCCAATCCCTTAAGTGAAAACATTCTGCCACGTGGGGAGAGGATAGGGAGTCCTCCATAGACCATGTCCTGTCCTCCCGACCCAGGGAAGTCAGGGAGCAATTCTCTCCCTGTTAACTCTCAGCCTACTCACCTCTGCTTTGTCACGGTGTGGAGGGGTTTTTCCTGGGTGCAGCTCCCGGGCTGTGCTCACTGCTGCCGTGTGGTACTGGTGCAGGAGCAGGGCACACCCTGCAGCCCAGCACCTGGGTGGCAGCGTGTTCCCATCACAGCTCTGTCTGGGAAGTTGCATCAGGCGTGGCATGTGCAGAGTTTACACAGGGTATGGTCTTCTGCCCTGTGGGTACCCTTGCTCCCTGACCAAGCTGGCTGAGTTGCAGGGCCCCTCCTGCACACACTTCCACACGAACTGACATGTCCAGGCTGATGTGCCATTAAAAAAATCAGACATTTTCTCAGATTTCTCAGGCTGAGACTGCTGCTGAAGGAGTTTTTAAACTTTGCTTCATGTGATGCTAGCTATTTCCCCTTACTCCCTCTTCCCAACTAGATCACATACTAGGAGCTCTTCAAGAAGTAGAGAGAGAGAAAGAGCATTGCAAAAATTAAGTGACACAGACAAGCTGTTCTTCAAGACTGTTCTGAGATTCTGCTGTAAAGAGCTATACACTTTGAAGGAACTGAGACAACATCAATTTTCTTCCATCTTTCCTTACAGAAAAATACTCCAGAACAAAAAGTTTTCATTCCTACACTTGTAATAGGAAGGAAGGTTTATTTTTCCTACATCTTTGAACACTTTGTGCAGAATGGTGAACGCTTGCCTTCTATGTACAAATGAATTCTGATAGTCAGAAATAGGCTCTTAATATTGCAGATACCTTCAGTTAAATTACTGGAATGTTTCCTCTTCAGAAGAAAAAAACAGTCTCCAACTTTTTCACATACATAAGAGGGTGGTGTTTGACTTTGTTTCAGTATACACAAAGTAAAGATTTATATTTAAGATTAGCTGAAGAGAGCTAAAAACCTCCTAACCTTCCTAACACCCATGTCCTTTTTATTTTATTTTATTTTATTTTATTTTTAGTATTATCCACAAGGGTCATATAAGCAGTGAACTCTTAAGTCTCCTGATCTTTAATTGTACATACTATGTGAAGGCAGGACTAGAGCTCAACAAATGAAATGAAGTGGCAATAATATTAAATTTATTACACAAAATTGGTAACAGACTTCTAAATTAAAATCAAAATTGTGCAATTCACCAGACCTGATGAGTGGCAATATTATTGTACACTCAAAATACTACCCCATTTGAATGGGTTAGACATTAAAATTAAAACAGTGATTTCTACAGAAAATATAATAGACTATTCGTTTTTTTGATTGTTCTTGGTTTTTTTTGTTTTTAAATTTTTGTAACGCTATAACCTTTGCAGGAAATTTAGAGGCTGTTTAGACATTTAATATTTTCTTCTTTCTTTCTTTTTTTTCCCATTTAACTGCATTAGATAGCAAGCTTTCAAAGAGAACAATTCTATGCAATTAAACTGCAGCATAAGATAGAAATCTCATTAGCTATTACCCATAGTGAGAGGCTGATGGAAGTTTCTTCTACACTAGTTAAGCTAAACAGTAAGCTAACATTTATCATAATTTCCCTGTGGTTCACTCTATTTATAACACTCAGGATGAATTAATATTGTGATGTAAGTGCTGCCAGAAAATGAAGCAATTTATATTGAAAATCAGAAGCACAGAAGAAAAAAGTTTTTAAACTGAAGGGGATCTGTTTTTATAATCATTATACATGAATGGAATTTTAATGGGGTATCTTCCTTTCAAAACAGAGTATTTTCTCATTGAAGATAATAAGAAAGCTTGCATAATCCTGGCATATTGTATTCCATACTCAATAATCCATGTTTTCAAAATATAGTCTTCCTGGCAAAATCTTTCTAATTAACTCGTACAAGAGCCTAATTTGTCACAAAAGTTAAGACAATGATACGACTGGAAATTAATCATATAATACGCTGAGCTTGAAGGGACCAACAAAGATCGAGTCCAACTCCTGGCCCTGCACAGGACCACTGTGGTAATCACACATGCTTAATTGCATCGCCTTATCCAGGAAATCTTCTCCCTTGTTGGTGCAAGAAAGGTGAATCCCAGAAAAAAATTTTCCCCTTATTCAGTTACTTAGGCATATGCATAGTCATCCAGTACCATTTCCAACAACCTTGATGCCTCAGACACTCATTCATACAGGTCTGTCAAGCCTTGGAGGAGCCCCATGTCTGAAGCAGTTTTTGGAGGCTAGACCTCAAGGCAAATAAAACGACATCAGAGTCTGTGTTTTTGCTCCAGATTCAGAACATGTTAAGAAGGAATATGAGAATTAATGCATGTTGTCCCAAAAGGATAGCTCTCAGCACCACTGCAATGATTATTCTCAACATGCAGCAGCAGATGTCCTCAAAGAAGAAATAGAGTGACCCTTTTTCTGCAGTGTGGAATACAGACTACCAATTTAAACAACAAGCTGCAATTTTTTCCCTGTTTTTTTCTCCCTGTCAGATACCATTTGCTCTTTCAATTCTCAGCATGCATGCCCTTTACTTTTTCTAGCTGTGTGTGAGGACAAAACTTTAAGTTTTCCAGAAAGTAGGCATGATTTTTGTCTCTGTAGGATTTTTCTCCATCCTCCATCTTGTTTCCTGTACTTACTGAAAAGTGCATAGCTTTTTTTTTTTTTTTACTTTTTCATAGCAGAAAGTGCTTTGAACAACACAGTGCAAGGCTAGAGCCCCAGAGAATAAAATTTTACAATACCTTAAATGTCAGCATGTGTAATCTGCAAGATCTCCATTGTTTTGTTTCATCTGCTTTTGCAGGCATGTTGCTTTATGCAGGAGAGAAAGCTTATTAATAATGATATATAAGAAAGTAAGTGAGACAAGAAAATAAATGAGTATTTACCAATGAGGGAGGGGAACAGCACAATCCTTACTAATTGGTTATGATTTAAGTTTAATAAGCCATTCAAAAAACTGCATGCCTTGGATTTGCCTTGTCAGCTGAGCTCTAGAAGTTGAGTGGCTCTTCAATTCCCAGGATGGACTAATGCTTAAAATGCAGTAGAATTGGTTGAAAATATATAAACTTCTTTATTGGAATATAAGTGCAATATGACAAATGAACTATTACAACTATTAGTGAATGCATGGACTGATTATAGTTATTTTAGCTTTTAAAGAATGTCATGCAAAGGCTCAGCTGGTCCTTCAAATAGCTGGAGTGAAATAAGAATGTCTGTGCAATACACCTTCTTAATACTCTACAATAATGCTCTCACTCTCTTATTTAATTTGCAACTTAAATCTGCAACTTAAATTGTGAGAATATAAATAATACCGCCAAGAAATAGGAGTAGTTAGATTTAATTTCTTCTGTCTTCATAAGCTGGAAGGTCTCTCTGAATCAGCATGGCTCCTGTATGCAGCTTTACTTTTCAATATGCACAAACCACACTGTCTCACCGACTACTGTGAGTTTGTGGAATCTCAGATTAGTTACCCTAACTGGGAGAAAATCTTCTAGCTTACAGAAATGCACCGATATTATTGTCTAGACAAAATTTTTACAAATATTATACTAGAACCGATATTCTTAAATATAATAAATTATCAGTGATACATATTATCAAAAAAAACCAAAACAAAACAACAAGACAACCAATTAACTGGAGATCAAAGGTCTCCTCTCTGAATGCTATTTAGTGGATTACTGTCTGTAGGTGTTAAGAAGAAGGATTCCAGCCAGTGCTACCCTGTGCTGCAAAGAGCAAGAATTGTTACAACCATAATGTCTTAAATTAAATTCTGTCTTAATGTGTTCCAGAATTATGGATCTTTCTGTTTCACATAACTGACTCATAATTGGTTTTAAAACCATCATAAGGCAAAGATTTGCCTTTAAAAAGAAGAAAAAAAAAATCTAGTCAGCTAGCCCTCATTTGCACCTTAGTTTTGATATAACCATTGAATTTCTCTGTATTCTCTGACTGAAACTCCCTGGATGTCAACTCATTCATAGTAGACACAGAAACAATGAGTTTTGTGCATACTGAAAAGTAAAATCAAATTTGAAATTCTCTGAATTTAAATTTGTTGAATTTTGGAGGAATTTGCTAAATCATATAATAGTCTTGAACTGTCCTTGAAAATGTCTGCCACCTCTTCTGCTATGATGTAATCAATCCAGGAAGGACGCTGAAGTGCTGGAACATGTCCAGAGAAGGGCAAAGGTGAAGAGTCTGGAGCAAAAATCCTATGAGGAGCAGCTGAGGGAGCTGGGGAGAAAATGAAGGTCAGGAGTGACCTTATGGCTCCCTACAGCTGCCTGAAGGGAGGTTGTAGCCAGGTGGGGTCAGTCTCTTCTCCCAGGCAACCTGGGAAGAGGATGTTGTTTTCAGCTGAACCAGGGGAGGTTTAGGTTGGATATTAGGAAGCATTTCTGCTCAGAAGGCATGATTAGATACCGGAGTGGGCTGCCCAGGGACATGATGGAAGTGTTTAAGGAAAGACAGATGCCAGTGCCACGGCACTCAGTGCCATGGTCTAGTTGACAGGGTGGTGTTGGGTCATTGGTTGGACTTGATGATCTCAGAAGTCTTTTTCAACCTAATTGATTCTGTGATTCTATGAATCTCTTTACATATTTCATCCATTCAAACTATTAATGAAAACAAGGCGGGGGTAGGTAGATCCATGAGGAATGACACTTGAAACACCTTCCTAGGATAGGTAAGCCTTTAATAACTACTTCTCCAGCCTAAATTTTAAGTGGGTGATTATATCTGAACTGCATTTTCTTAGCTTGCTTATAAGAATGTCATGCATGACAGTGTCAAAAAAACATAATAAAGTCAAGTTGTACCTAACCTCCTGCTTCTTTATTCACTTGGCCTGTTAGACTGTCAGGGAAAGAAATTAGATTAGTTTGACATGATTAGTTCTTGACAAACTCATGCTGTCCTTTTTTATCACCTTATTATCTCTGAGGTACTTAGAAATTGATTTCTTAATAATATTTTCACAGAATCCTACCAGAAATTGGAGTTAGACTAACATAACTGTAATGCTCTGGGTTATTTTTTTTTCTTTTTCTTATTTTTATTCGACATATTTTTTAAGATTCAATGTTAAGTTTATTCCTATTAGAACTCTGGATACCAGAACTCCAAAACATCATTTTCCAGGGGTCTAGACATTTTAAAAAATTAATTGCTTATGTAAAAAGATAATTTTAAGATTAATTTAGGATTAATTTAGTCAAGATGCACAAATTGCATTTTCCCACTCTGTGTTAAAAAGATAGTGTGTACTTTCTTTTTTTA
This sequence comes from Alethe diademata, assembly GCA_025584955.1. Lineage (NCBI taxonomy): Eukaryota > Metazoa > Chordata > Aves > Passeriformes > Muscicapidae > Alethe > Alethe diademata. Next base: position 56,277,986 of record JANRMJ010000054.1, on the reverse strand, counting down.
CGCATAAAAACTCATAAATTTTATTTCTTTATATGTAGAGTTAAGGGGGGGGTGTTTATTTATTGTGGTGTTTTTTTGGTTTTTTTTGTGGTTTGTTTGTTTGTTTGTTTGTTTTTTTAGCAAAGAAGTAGTATTTATCTAATCCAAAATTTGTTATGTATTTTTGCTTCTTTTTTTCTTACTTATAACTTCCTTCTCCTGGGGCTCTTCTCTTCTTTGCAAGTGGAAAGTCTTTTTTGCACCTCAGTTTCCCTGATTTTTTCCCATTTTTCCCCCCCATTCTTAGAAATCTGTGCTTCCATTTTTGATTTATTTATCTAATAATTATTTTCATGTCATTGAAGAATTTCTGGTCCTGTATTGCTTTCTAAATAGGCTTCCTATCTTAGCTGTGGAATTTTATATTCTGCCATTATGAGTCTCAGCTTTTTCATTACTGCCAGATCCTTCACATTTCTTCATACATTACGCTCTCTCTCTGAAGCACCTTGTCTCAGTTTCCTGAGTTGCCCATGTTGGATTTTCTGAATTGTATTATCTTTACTTTTCTTCTTTTCTTCTACCATCAATTCCTTAGAGAATTAATCAGTATTCACCTTTAAGTACTTTTTATTCAACTCACGTTATATCTGTAGTTTCTGAGTCAGTATTTCTGTATGGGTTAGAACAAATATTAAAATAACATTTTCCCTACCAGCTTTACAAAGCAAAAGGGAGTTTTAATAGAATACAGTTGTGACGAAGAAATCTGAAATGGTTACTGCTGTATTTTACTGCAGTACATTTGTTCCCTGTTCATTAGTATCTGGCTGAGCCTAAACTCAGCTGATAGATGTGAGAGCAGCCAAGGACTGATACTCCTTCCCTTATTACCCTGTGTGTTAAGACATCTTCTGATCAGGCCATGGCAGTACATGGTGAATTGTCAATATCCCCATGGGGAAACAGCAGGAAAACTGTCAGGCATTTGGCTGAGACTCTCTCACCTATATGTAAGCCCAGATTTTGTCCCTGGAAAGGAATCAGTGCAGATTAGTACTTTTTCCTCATAAGAAATCTTCTGACACCCAAGACACTTTGTGTTCTATTCTGAGAAATATGAGCTGTTAGATTTCTTAGATTGAAATTCAAGTAAACTTTTCTCCATTGATTTTTCTGTAACAATTGCCATGCAGTGCATTTTAGCAAAAAGGTAAAATTTCTACATTAGTCTGACTCTGTTCTATTTTGGATCTAAAACCGGATGACACTTATTCAATTTCTATTTATATTCATCAGAGATTTGGTCAAAGAAGGTCAGATTACCACAGGATAAAACTGATGCTTCCCATATGGTGGCAAAATCTGATTAGAGTAGCTGAAAAGATTTGCCATCAATGAACCCGAAATGGTAATATAAACCCTTTTTTGGATCTGCCTCTACCCATCTCTAAAGCATAAGCATAGTTAATATGTGAGCAGCCTAGTTTGCTGTTAAATATCCTAATGTTATGTTCCAAGAGAATAATTTTGTAAATTCATACGATGATTTCAATAAGTCATCTCAGATTTGTACTTGAGACAGACTCCCTTAGAATGAACACACAGCTATTATCTCTCTCATGTCTGTGGCAAAGTCTAAAAAAAATTGCTGTAAGTAATGTAAGTGGAATGAACAGAGAACCAATTGCAAACCACAGAAATTATTTCACTGTCCGAGTCTAATTATATGAATTATGGTCAAATGCAAAATTCGAAGAGTGTTATTTTCAATAATCAAAGGAGGTTTGTTTTTTAAAAAAAGACGGTTAAGATAGTTAAGCATGTATACTTTTTAAGAAGTTAGTTGTAGCTGCCTGGGCTAGGGAGGTTCTAGCTTCGGGCTGCTACAGGGCTCAGATAGCTCCGGGGGTCCCTGAGGCAGAAGGTCAGCTTCTCAGCTAGCCAGGAATGAGACTTCGGGAGTCGCCGTAGAGGTTCTGAAGGTAGCTTTATTTCTTCAAAGGGTTCTACCAGCAAAATCCAGTTACATAACATAGCAAGGGGTTTTTATAGGGTTTAGGGGGATTGAAATTCTAACCAGTAAAATTATAAGTTGAAAACTATCCAATTACTTTGAGATTCTAGGTGAAAAAAGACCACTCATCTAGTAAAGTTAGAGACCAACAGAAATCCTAAATGATAACAGCGGTTTTGGTAGGGAGGGGGAGCATTTCTCATGAAAGGTTTCATTGTCTCAGGGTACGAGATCCCAGGGGCCATTTTCAGGGACAGTTGTATCATCCACAGTTAGTTATGAAGGCAGAGCTCAAAACAATTGTCACTTCATGACTACTACAAATTTTTTCTTGTTTCTTAATTTTTTATAGATCCATCAATTTACTTAGCATAATCAAATTTATTAAAAGGTGCTGTTTTCAACTTACTCTAAACACAACTATGTGGCTGCTTGTACCCCATTTCAGTCTATCAATTTATAGATTTTGGTGAATTTACTAGTACAAGCCTTACTGTAAAACTGCAAATAAGAGATTATTGACTCCAAATCTTTACTTCCTATAAGACATCCATAAATGCAAGCCTTTGAGAAAGACAGCCCTTATGAGAGAACATAGAAAGAAAATACTCATGCCCATACTCTCACAAATGTGTTCTTGTATTTTTATGTTAATTTGAACTAATGTGACAGAAAGCTTGTGCACTTTTACTGTAAAGAGAAAATTATCCTCAAAATGCTCCTAACCTACAAAGTAATATGTATATAAGAGTATGTATGTGGATGCAAGATTAATGTAAAATGGTTCGTGAATCTTAGTTATCTATTTGTCTTACATATTAGACTAGACAAATAACAGTGTATTTATTTGCTTGTAACACACAAACAGTCTGTGATTTTAGATTGTCCAGACTCTGAAAAATATGGCCAATTTATTTCATCAACAACTTCTTTTAAAAAAATAACAAGGAAAAATAATCAAAAAAGCAAAGAAAAAATTTTGAAATCTGTAAGAAATGTCTAAGTATTGTAAGCACTGAAGACAGCCAGTTTCCAGAGAGATCAAGTCTCCCTTTTATGGTCAAAATTGGCCTAAAAATTCAGTCTTTTACTGTCAAAGGGGTTGAATCAAACAGAAACAGAGCCCTCTTGGTTAATGTATGACATCATATATTCTGTATCAAAACCAGAACTTTGCAGCTTACAAATTTGACAGTAATGAGCATGTCTGTTTTCTTGTGACTAACAGCATAAAGATTCAGCTGTAAATATGGATCAGCTGCATATTCTACAGTGCAAATCACTTTGTGCAAATCTCCTGCCCGTGTATAGTCTGTGTACATACATATTCTGGACCATAACTGCTTTATAGCCCCTTTTGCTGAGAAACAAAAAAGCCAATTACATAACTAAAAACTGCAACATTTTTAAGCAGATTATACAGTAGCATTGAATTGTTGCAGTTTATCACTGAAACCTACCTGAAGAATATACATTTCTATTTTATTAATTTGGGTTTCCTTGAATGCAGAATCATGTATTGGAACTTACAATACTAATGTATATTATATCATATTCTGAATAGTTTACCTGGCAAACTCAGTCCTTCCAAAATAAGGTATGGATTACAAATTCTAGCCCAAGTAGAGATATTACACATTGTTGGAAGAGGAAGCAAAATCGACTAGCAGTTGTGTCATGGATAATTTAGGTCAGATGATTTTGCAAATTTTAATAAAATTAAAAAGTTTTCTTTATCCACAGTGGAATTAACTCTGAAAAACAGAGAGAAAAAAATATATTGAGAAGCTATTAAGCTGGGATAATCTACGTGATTCTAAGCTGCTCAATTCTTATAAATTCTTACCTCTACAGAGTATAAAATATTGAAAATAATAAAGCAAAAATTGTGTGCCATTTTGGTCCTTAGTTGCTTTCTGTTTTCTTTTTGGTATAACTTAGCTGATGAAAATCCCTCAAAAACTCAACTAAAAGCAAACAACATTTATTATATAAAAATATACATATATTGTGTATATATAATTGTACATTTGTTCATATATATGTGTATATGTTTGTGTAGGAATATATGCATTTACAAGTAACCTGCTTGGGAATCTTTCTAAGGAAACATGGTTTAGTGTTAAGATAGACACAGATTTGCTGACCCAGATTTTCTTTCTGTGCAAATACCTTCATGACAGAGAAAACGCATAAAGAAAATAAACAAAAAGCTTAAAATATTTACATTTGTTTTTGCAATACCTTTTATTTTGTTTTGTTTTGTTTTTTTTAAATAGGATTTTCCCAGGCAGGAACCTAGGTCGGCAGTATAATGAGACTCCAAGAAGAGTGAGTCATTAACATGGTTAGCTTGCTCTGTGTGAGGTGTTATTATGGTGATGTGTCCTAAACTTGTGTCAAGGTTTTATGTTTTTCTCATTCTGATCCCACCACTAAGACAACAGGCTGGGAGTGCACAATAAATTGCTCTGGGACACAACCAGGGAAGCAGCCCCCAGTTGACCAGAGGGATAACCCCAGCATATGGGGTGTGCTGAGAAAAAAAAGCTCAGGTAAAGGTGGAGGGAGGGGGATGATTGTGGTTGCAGTTTGTCTTCCCAAGAACCGTGTGCACTGAAGCCAAGTGTTGCAGCAAGTGGTTAAACTTCTGCCTGCTGGTGGGAAGTAGAAAATTAGTTCCTTATTTTGTCTTGTTTGTGTGAGAAACTGTCCTTCACCAGTTTAACTGCCTTAATCTCTGCCCATGGGTTTTCAGCTTTTGCTCTTCCATTCCTCTCTTCCATCTCTCTGGGGGCAGTGGTCTGAGCAAGGCACCAGCTGGGCGCCTAGTTGGTTGGGCTCAACCACGATATACAGATAGTGTGGATACCTAGGGAGAGAGAATGAAAACATTTTTGAAATTATTTGCTCCAGGAATTACATGCTTCATGACACAATCCATCAACAAATTGAAAATCACTAAGAAGATGTTTAAGCAATTAATTTGTAATAGTATTTCATAAAGCTTATAATACAAGGTTGTAATGAATTTGTGAGAAGTTGTTCTTAGAGAAGAGGCTGCTGAAGTATCTGCAAGGAGAGGGTCATTTTACTCTTAGTTTTAATACTCTTAAAATACATGTTACATTGAGCAACAGTTGTGGAGATACAGACAATATGTCGGTAAAAGGTTTTTAAGGAGAAGGTGCACATCCACAGAGAACAAATTCTGCCACGTTTTGAGATACACGTCACAGCACCCACCATATTTCTATGCATTGCTGCTTTTTCTCCGACATCTCTCCAGATTAATAATGAGGATTCATACTCAAGAAGAAAATGGGGAAGTCAAATTCTACCATTGTTAATCACTGAAAATGTTTTGATGTTTTTTTCTTACAAGAATAAAGATGCAGAAGAGCATAAACAACATTCAATTACATACAAAAGACATTAACACACAGTAATTCTTAAAAGAATAAAAGGAATTTAAAACATCTTTGTGGAGCAACATTCTGCAACACAGCCATATGGCAGATTGATAGTGTTCTCATTCCTTGTAGTTAGGCAGTTCACAGACATAAATCCATTATTTCTAGAAAAATGTTTGGACAGGTCTCTGTTGCACAGATTTTTGATATCTCCTATGAGCTGTCTCAAAGTGACAACATTCTGAGGGACAATATTCAATGAATTATACTGTTGTGCTTCACTCTTCCAATCTTAGGAAAAATGCTTCCAGCCTGGCTGCAGAAAGGTTGCTTTATACAAAGAACAGGAGGTTACATGAGGTGCAAAGTGATATATGTTCAATATCTTAATTTTGAAATTCAACACCTTGCATTCACATGTAAAAGTGCACATTAGGGAAATATTGTGATTTTTTTATTCAAAAAAAAACCACCGAAGATTAAAAACTAGGTGCTAGAAATTTAAAGCTATGTAAAAAATGTGTGAGCTAAAATGATTTGGTTTTCAAATTAAATGTGACAGGTAATTATTTTCTAAGAATGATACCCGCTATAATTACTTTTATTATTTTGGAAAAAGAGAAAAAATACATCCTGGAACATAATGTGCTATTTCATTTTGAAGACAACACTGAATATGAATTGAGTGCTATAATTACCAAAACAGCCAGGGGAAACTTTGTATTTGAATTTGCTTAAGGAAAGTAGGTGGCTTTGCAGCAGTGTGACTATGGACCAATGTGTCAACTGTTGCTGTTAAGATACATTAGTAATCACATTTCACATCATTGTATTGTCTCAACAGTTAATAGTTTAACTGGTAATTTATTCTCAAGAGTAATAAAACATGACTCCATATATTATACATATTTCTGTTATCATCATTCACACAAATTAATTTAACTACACAACTCAAATACACTGTTGCAGAACTTCTTTTGCATCTGGCTGTGTCAAGTAAATCCATGGCAGAAGTTAGATATACATATGAAATATATATTTTCTTATGGTACTTAAGAAGGAGCTGAAACATTTCAAGGACGTGGAAAATGATGGCCGCAATAAACTCTACCACTGTGTCTGCAATGCACAGAATAAACCCTATGTATCAAGAAATTGATGTAAAAAGACCATAAATGCCACACAGGGCTATTAAATGCTCTGTGTGAAAATCATTGGCAGTATATACTATGAAAGTCCAAGAGCTTTTTACAGTACATTCAGTAAAACAAAAATCCTGCAGCTTTTACTGTAACAGAACTAATATCACTCTCTAAATGTGTCTTTTAAAATACATTTTTGGCAAGAATTTAGAAGTTTTTTAGCATGCATTCAGATTAATAAATAGGATCTAGTAAAGTATTGCATTTAAATATACTAGTAAAGCATATTATTTAAATGCTGACAAATTTGTGAATATTTTGACTTTTTTTCAAAAAATGCAATACTACAATACAATAATGTTTACAACTATAAGTACATAATATACAAGTGTTTATAATGTATTATATTAAATATAATTACAAAACATATACTCATCAATTTTTTTCTTTAATTATAAATAAGTGTGGATGTGCATAAATATAAGTAAAGATTTTACATAAACCAAGTAACTTTTAATTACTGCACCTCAGTATTCCACAGGAAGTTTTCCATGTATGGAAATATATTCCTTTAGCTTACATTTATCATGATTTACAATACTCTGTTCTTATTCAAGCAATTCCTTAGTCTTTTGGGATTACTTTTCTCCTCTGGGATCATTTTTTTTTCCATTCAAAATATAAAACCTAAAGTATAAGCAGGAGGAAATCCCTCATTTTACAGTTAATTTGTCCCATTACACAAAACTGCTGGAAATTTAGGTGAGCTTGATGTTTCCTAAATCTGCCCTGAGTGATAGAGAAATTTGTTTTGATGGCATTTGTAGAGCAAGTTGCCGAGAAAAGGAGGCATCACTGCTCTGATGAAACTTCTTATTTAACGAAAAATTAAAAAAATAAATAAAGAAGTAAAAGTCTAACAAATTAAAAGCCCTTTAATTTGTAATACATATGTGTTTTAAATTCAGTCAATAAGCTTTTGCTAACTTTAGAATAATATTTTTCTTCCTTTCTTCTTGGTGAAGCTTTTTCTTTGCCTGGTTAAAAAGTGGGTGCTCCATTTCCTCCTCAGCTTCATGTATTTTAGAAACACAAAAGCAAACTTCAAAGCAAGGAGTGTTCCTGGTTCTGTGAAAACAGAGATCAGTGGAATTATAGGTGAAAAGGTCTAATTGGGAGTGGCTTCCACAGACAAGACTACAGAATATTTAGTGGTCAACTTCATCTAAGTCAAGGATAATGCTGTTCAGAGGCTTCAAATAGTCTCAAAACACAGCAAAACTTTCAACTTTAAAGTTTTAAGTCTGGTCCTCAGCCCTACTCCAATTCCTGCTCAGGTATCACTCCAGTGACCAAGATAGGGTATACAAATGTGTTACATATAACACTGGGCAACTGGTCTTTATGTATCACAGTACTGCATTTCTGGTGTTGGATTTCCATTAACCTGACAATTTTCATATGTTGTTTCACACAATGTAGATGCATTCCTATTGAACAACAAACTTAAATAGCTGTTATCCTGTCAGGAATATTGGTGATATTGGAGTCCACTTAGATGTGAAATGATGTGCATGATCTGTGGATCATCGTCCAGAAGTCTGTCCTTTACTCAGATAAAACAAAGGAAAAACAGTACCAGAATTATTAACAAAGGCTCTGTAATAAATAGGAAACTTCACTGCACTGCATTATAAAACCAAAACTTTAATAATACATTTTTTCTGATCATCCCAACTTAAATGTACTTAGCTGGATTACAAAAATCTCGAAGTAAATCAGATGAGCAGTCTTCCATAACCCACGAATGTTGTGATTTCTCTGTGGTTCTTTGCAATAAGGTCATTCCTCCCTTTGTGACTGCCTTTTTGTCACTTCTAATTTCAATCTTCATTTAAAATATGAATTTATCCATCTGGATCTCTCTCCCACCTTTTTTGGATATTGGTCTCTGTATAGAGAAACATTAAGCAGCCTGGGAACTCTTTAGTGTGGAAAAGGTGAGGGGAGCCATGAGAAGGGCCTACAGAATCATGATGGCGTGGTACAGGTTATGAATAAGGGATGATCTTTTAGTGTTTGCCATTAAATAAAAAATAAAAAAAAAAGAGACAAGAGAATATCTAGTCATAAGAACAGTCAAATTATTTTAAATAATGCATGATTAAACTATGGACCCTGCTGCCAGAGTATTGCAATGTTTAAGATTGATAGATTTGAAAAGAAAATTGATAGAAAAGAGTTATATTTATGTTGGTTAAATATGGTTATCTGAACCAATCTCCCAGAGATATGCTGAACAAAATTCAATTTTAATGTTATGTTCAGAGATGCCTAAATATGATCTCTACTATAGCCTATTTATTAACGGTGTGTTTCCAAGGGTATTTCAGCTAATGTAGTACAGAATAAGGTGAATTTCAAAGGAGTCAGCCCACTACAAGCTCCAATATAATTTGTATATACAAAATCATATAGTTGATTATTTTCAAAGAATTACAGTATGTCTAGGTTTTAAATAAGAGACTCCATTTTGGTTTAGTTTTTATTTCTTTAAAAAAAAATCCTTTTTAAATTTTTTTTTCTTTTTTTTTTCCTTTTTTTTTTGTAGGATACACTGCCTCCCTTCTTATTGTACAGTTTTTGCTGTAATACATTTTAAGTTTGCTGTCTTTCTTATTAATAGCAATGAATATTTTCTGTTATGTTCAATGGCTTTGTATCAAGAACTTACTAAGAGTGTAAGAATTTTTAAATTATTTATTTTGTTTTCAGAATCCCAGAATCATTAAATGATCCTTCAGTTCTTATCTGCTACTACTGATAATTTTGGGTTTTTCATCTATCCATGAATAGATCATGTCTCTGAAAACAGAAAAAATAGTATGTGGTACTTGACATGCACCTAAGGTAGCAACAGATATAGTCATATCATACATTCACGACATAAACTAAATAGCAAATATATGCAAACATTAATTTAAGGACCCTGGCTAATGTTTATTCAAGCTGTAAAAATATTTGTCATTGAGAAACAATACAAAAATAAAGAGAAGGGAAAAAATGTTTAAATATTAATTACATGCTGAATAGAATGTAGAAAGATGGAAACTGGTTGCTTAGTAAATCATATGTTAATTTTCCAGAAAGGCTTTATACATACCAATGAAATAGTAATAGCCATGACAAAGGCAGGTATCTTAGAGATTATTTTTTTCACTCTCACCTCACAGTAGTAATAACAACCTTCAGGCATTTCTAAGATGCTTATTATCCTGATATGCATGTACTTGTTATGCGACCTTGTCATAAAGCATTTACAGGTGTGTAGAAAAGAATAAAATCATCAGAACAGTTTCCTGATAATAAGGACTAGATGCATTTATTTCTTTTCTTGTGACCAGTGAACCCCAGGAAACATCTTGTTACTCAATTGCAATTGTTTAATTTGCAAATAAATTTACTCTATCCTGCCTCCCACCAAGACCCTGATGTATTAGAGGGGCAGTTGTTGTATCAAGAGGTTATACTTAATTTTAACATAGACATAAGAAAGATCCTGGGTTTGTTCCTGTGCAATTAGTCGCAGATCATGATCCACCCTCTCTTTCAGGTTGATGAACACTTCCTGATCTGGTGCTGGATCTTATATAGCTTGTAGGTGCAGGGCTCTTCCTCTCTTATCTCAATTACCCCACTTGTTCAACAGATATCTGTCATCCAGAAGTATAGATTAGGTCCGTGTGTTCCAACTGTTCATGATATAATACAGTAAATTTAACAAAAAACCTTCCCTGCTGTGATATGAACTGGTATGTTTCTGTTCAACTGGTGTTTTGTGTGCCCACAGAGGTGGCAACAGGCAGCGATGCTGTGCAGTGCTCAGGTTCCATGAACAGACATGTGCATGCTCTTGTGAACTGGGCAGTGTGGGGTGTGTGCTGCACTTGTGACCTTCTGCCTCTGCCTGCCCAAGAGGAGAAGTGGACCTGTCCCTGGTGTGAGTCCTGAATGTGGGGGCAGAGCCTTGCCTGTGACTCTCCTGCGGCTTTGTCTGTGGCCCTTGGGTCCTCTGTGAGACACATTCAGCCTCACTGCTGGTTGACCTTATAAGCAGGAAAGTATCAGCTGCATCCACCAACCTTGGACGGAGACCTCCAGGTCTCAGCTACATCCATTGACCTTGGATGGAGACCTCGAGGTCTCAGCTACATCCACGGGCCTTGGATGGAGACCTCCAGGTCTCAGGGCTGGACACAGGGGCAGGAGAAATCCCTGCCTGGAGGCAGCAGAGGTTTCTAGCATGCATTAACACATACAAATTGAAAATATAACATTTATATGTATTATTACGTTATCCTGGACTGACACATACTGTGTGTTAATGGCGCTTTTGGTTACATTGGTTATCTGTTTGCGCATAGGAGTTGCAGGATATGAATATCATAAAATGAAGACTTCAGAAAACATTCTGCTTATGCAAAACTAGATTAAACATTTAATAAAAATGATACGCAATTATAGATTGCAAACCAAAAGATCTTTTTAAAGATTGTACTTAATGGAAAATTCCATTTGAACTGATCAGAGGATTTTTATTACACAATAATTTGATGAGGAAGGGCAATGTTATCTGTCTTATGGAGAGTTAAAAGATAGATTATAAATCACGGTTTTCTTCTCCTTCTTAAGCTGTTTTTAACAATTTCATTGTTAATATTCCTTTTCTCTTGTTTTATGTTCATCTGAAATATACTCTTATCATTCCACAGTCTAAAACTACTTTTTGGTCTGTTTGGTTAAGTGGAATCAAGTATTTTTGTATAAAGCAGATCTGTAGTATTGATATTCATCTCTAGAAGCCTTTTTTTATTTCTATGTGAGTCTTTGCTAAGTACCAGTCAACTATTTACTGCTACGAGTCTAAAAATTTAGCAAATAGATTTGACTACTTTACTACAGTAGGCTAATTGAGTTATATTAGGTTAAATCTAAAGAGGGTAAGGTAATTTAGCTTTCTCTTCTGTCTGCACTAGCAATTGATACAGACAGTTTCATACTGATAAAAATTGACACATTACTCTTTCAAAACTCCAGTGATTTAACATGATAAGCAGTGTTCATTACCTGAAAATGTTGTTTCTAAGTATAGAGTGACATTTTGCGTAAATAAACATGAAAATTAAGTTCTAATAATGCACCCATCCTGAAATTACCTTTGCTAGTTTGAGGTAAACCACACATGCTGCTTGTGAAAAAAACATTTTACTTTCTGAGGTGGCAAATATTTGCCAGACATTAATGTTGAATTCCCACTACCATGGGAAGCAGAACCAAGGACTCTTCCTGATCTGCACATGAAGGACAGTGTCCTGCTGCACCTGCACTGGTTATCATGAATTGTATCCTTCCCAAGAGGAACCCTCTTGATACATACTCATGCTATTAAAATGCCATTTGCAAAGGGCAAATTGCTCTGCCAACACAGCACTTGCATCCTTCACCTTCCAAAATTCTTACCCAGCTCTTTACATGAGTCCAGACAAACTGCATTTAATGTAATTGATTTTATGCTCTGAGCACATCCATGAATGGACTTATATAAATAACCTTAAGATAAATATAATAACTAGTGAATTAGTTTTTCAGTTTTGATTTGTAACTTGAAAAGCTGTCTATACATACTCTGAAAGATGTAGAGTTATGTTTTGGGTGCCTGTACGATTGATTTTACCTGAATCTAAAATACTCTTTTTTTTTTCCCTTTTATTGGGTGAAATTTTTTCACCTTTTAAGGGAGAGTTAAGCAATGAATCTTAGGAAAGCATTTTAATTCCATTTATCGTCAGTGGAGGGATAATGGTGAGCAGAAATGGCAATTAATCATATCGAGATACATATTTTTTCTTTGAGAAATGGTCCACTTGGAATTCTACGATATTTATTATGTTGCAATCACTCGTACACAGGTTCTGATCCAGACACTGGTGTTTACCTCATTGCATATGTGGCATAGTAAAAAATATAGGGTTGTTTAGCTGTCAGTAAAAGAGAAACTGGCTACCTCAAGCTGCTCTGCTCTGTGTGTTGTACCCCTGCTGACAGTGCCAAATCCTGTACAACATACCAGAATTATCCTTTAATCTCATGTAGTTTGTTAGGCACAGAACTGTAAAAAACCCAAAAAAACAATAAAGATTCAACCCTGAAGAGCTGAGAAAAATCGAGTAAAATAAAGAAAATTAAGCCTTTGTTTAGAATATTTTTCTTTTTTGTACTTTGAAAATGAATAGAGTCATTTTACAGTTCTCTTGCATGTGGATAAATGCAATAACTGCTGTGTGTGGTGACTGCTCATTTTGGTGTTCAAATCAGTATCTGTCTGAAAATATTTCAATGTATTGTAAATCATTTTTAAAGCAGTGTAGATCACTAATTTCCTTTGGAAGAGAATCAGCCAATATGTTATTCAGGGCACACCTGGAGGGCAATTTGCTTGACTCAAGTTTTGTAAACGGAAATGACACAATGTTAATTTGCTTTTAAACTCCTTCCCATGTATAGGAATTAAATAAGCAATTGGATGAGACCAAACTGAATGCATTGAGATATCAGCCATTCAGTCTGCTTATTTTGCCTGATTGTGATGGAAAAGTCTTTTATATCAGCAGTTAGCATGTTCACATTTTCCACACTGGGCCTTTTCAGAAAACCCAGTGACAAATTCCTTGCAGATTTATATTACACTTGCATTTGAACAAAACATGTCTCTGCAGTTAGCTTTAAATGTTTCTCATTTTTTGTCTATGTATTGTAACAGTTTTTACTACTTTATATCATTATTTTGGCTGTATGAGGTATTGGAGGAATAAAAGTTCTATAGGGAGGTATATCTGCAAATAAAATCTATAAGAACACTTAGGCTCAGGATCTGAATAATCTGTGTGTTTACAAACATTTATATTCAAATATTAATATGCAATTTATGCTATTAATTTATTAATTGATCAATTAATACATTGCAGTTATTTGCATAAATAGGATCTCAGTCTGTACCATCAGTAATGTTAGCAACAGTCGTAATAATAATATTTAATTTATCTTTTGGTTCAGCTTACCTCCATTCAGGTGTTTGTAACAACCTCTGGAATGCCATCTTTTATTATAGGAGATTTCAGTGCAAAAGGTAGTAGTTAAATTTGACTAGGATGCCCCCATAGCAGATCATTTTTTGCAAGCTACTACCTTAATGCTAAAGGATTTTGGCTACCACCGCCAGCAGATTCAGGCCAAGAAATCCTCCCACACAACCTGGTACCTGGAGACTTGTAGGCTCTGGTCAGACCAGGAGATGTGGATGCTGTTATCAGTTCAACCAGTGGTGAGTTTCACCCAAACATAGAGAGGACACAAACAGAGATGGTCACAAACAGAGCCACAGATGAGGCTCTGCCCCCACATTCAAGCCTCGCACCAGACATCGGCACACAGGTACACATCCCCTCCTCCTCTTGGGCAGACAGAAGGTCACAAGTGCAGCACACACCCCACAAGGTCCACAAGCACAGACACACTGGCAGATGCCCTGAGCTCCAGCACGGTCCCTCTGCCTGGCCAACAGCCCTGTTGAGATCCTGGCCCTCCTTACCCATCCCGTGGGTCCCTGGCTCAGGGGCTGGTCCCACTGGGTGGTCATTGCACTCACACAGAACTCACACACTTGTCCCCTGGGCACCCAGTCTCTGGGTCCTCCTGAATGCCTGCAGAGACTCTCCACCTTCCTGATAGCCCTGCCCACACCCAAGGCCCCTACTCCCCAGCTGGTCTCAGCTTGGAGTTTGCCAACAACTCATACTCACATCCCACACAGAGCCAGTTAGGGGGCAGGAATAGACACTTCCCTCCAGAGGCTGGCACCTGGCCCACATGCTGTAACTCACAGTCCCAATACAGCTGCCACTGCTAAACCCCTCACTCTCCTCACTCATACCCACCTCAGTAGCTGGTTTTGGGACACACACCACACCCACCTCAGTGGCTGGAGGTTAATGACCCCATAACTCCAGCAGCTGACACCACAGGCCAAGGTCACCCACTGTCAGACCAGGGTATCTGTTTACAGAGGTTGGTACCTCTTACCAGTCCCCCCAGCACCTGGCACTGACACACATGAGATAGGGAGTGAGATTGCTCAGAGAATTTCTTAAAAGAAGATTTAATAAGAAAAAAAGACAGACTGAAGTGTTCAGGTAAAGGGTTCTGCTGCTGACAAATAATGCTGACCAGCCCCATTTAACACTTGCCCTGCTCCTTCTACACTGCTTTCCTCCTATTCATTTCTCCTCAGACTTCTTCCCTTAAACTTTCATTAATAAAAGTTAGTTCCACAATCAATCTCTGTAGTATCCCAGTTGCCCATATTCCTTCTCTTTCTCCCCTTTGTACCAGTTACTATGGTCAGGTTGGCCTTCTCCAACGTAGTTACTTAATGACCTTTCAATAAATGATGGGAAATCTTGGGACACTTTGCATCCATTAGTCCTTGCCTACTGTTTGTTTGTCTTTTTGTGTTGTTTATCATTTCCTTCATTACTTATTATCTCCCTTTGTATGGAAAAATATCCTAAATCTGATAACTGGAATGAAGCTGATGTTCATACATTCCATACACCCTTATATGAATTAAATATTTTATTCTAGGCAGGAAAAATCTATCCCTAAACAGAGAAAAAGTATCCAATACCATCAAGCATATATGTATTTTTGAAATATTTTGCCACACATAACATGAGGTAACATATTTCCCATTGTCCAGATCAGTAGTTACATGCTGCTTCTGTCAGTAAAACTCTGTTTATACAACTTGAGAAAATGTTATAGAGTACATCCTAAAGTAGAAAATGATAAGTCAATATACTTCACCTATGGTCTCATATAAGGTCACTTTGACTTTCTCATTATAACAGGTAGGTGGTTAGCTTAATGGCTCTGAAAATGAGTAACTTTATTACTGCTGCAGTATAAAACCTGTCAAGATTAAATTTGTAATTATACTGTGTCAAAAGCATTTAGGAAGTAATTATTTTTAAAAAATATACTAGAAACATACTATTATGCTATATTTCTTATTATTACATGTTTTACTGAGATTTCTGACTGAAAATTTTTAAGTTGAAGAAAATGTGTAGAAGTAGTCCTTCTGGTTACACATTATATCAGCCTTTAGCATGTAAGTTGCTGTGACATAATGCAATTTAACATTTGACATAGTGCTCTATCACTAAAAAGTAGTCTAAGTGTAATGTAGTGTAATGTTACCAGCAATCTGCAGGCAAAAACAGGCTGTAAAAAATCACACACCCCCCAGTCCTGCCAGAAGATAAACCATTAAAATTATAAACTACATCTTTTAGTTGAACCCCATTGATTAATCCTGGCTGCATCCTCTGCATATTTAAAAAACTGCTCAAGATGTTTGTTAAATAGCACTAAACTTTATGTAGATTTTAAGTTACTCACACAAAACTAAGAATTTAGCAGCACACAAATATGCTTGGTTTCTCTGAGGCAGACATATCTAACATGACAGTAGGTTTTACACCTGGTTAGTATGGTGTCTTCAGATATCTGACCAGCTCTTATTTGTACAGTCATTGATTCAGTACTCTATTTTTAATTTCTACTTTTATTTAGATACTTTCATTCCTTATAAAAGATCTGAAGTCATTAAGCTAAACTTTTACCTGAACACTTCTAATTCTATTGCATCCTATATTGTCACTATTGAAAATAAACACTATGGTTTTCTAACATAGGATTTACAGTACTGGGAAATTGTATGCACAGAAGGGAAATAATTTATTTTATAAATATGAGAGAAGTTCATGGAGGGAGGAATATTTCATTCACATATTGTAATGTGGTATTAGATTACAGAAGAAAATTCAGATAGATTTCCCATGCGAAGGTATGAGACCGCAAATCAATGTATCATGATATTGGGAGAAATTAATTCCAGTCTACTAGCTAAGTACCTGCACAGCAGTTAAATAAGACAAAAGACCAGCTGTAATAAAATATGTGCATACCACAAATACATGTTAATTTGAGATAATAATAAATAATTACTTTGTTACACAACTGCATTCAGTAGCACGGTAAGATGGAGAGACCTATAGTTCATTATTAGATGAAACTACAGTCAGGGCCAACACCGCTTATGTCTTCCTAGAACAAGACACACATTTGTAAACATCTTATCTTTGAACAAAGTCAAAGTAGTGAATGTAAGAAAACAAAATTATTTCCACCGAATGTCCTGGAAAGTTATCTAGAAAACTCCAATCTGAAAATGAATATGTCCCAGGAAAAAAAGATATATCATATATGATTATTTGTGAATCAAATATTTAAATGTATGTGAACATACATATATGTATGTTGATATGAGTATCATATATGTAATATGTATACAGAAATAAAATCATGTGTAATTTTTGTTTTAGTATATAATGAAAAGATACATGATAGAGAGATAGGCTGACCCACACATACATACATCCATACATCCATAGCCAGGTAGTAGTTAGGTGGACAGATAAATAGCTGGATATAGAGGTACTTACAGGTATATGCTTCAGTAATTGATAGAACCTCAACTGTGGATCCAAAGACATGAATTTCAACATTACTCAGGTCTTGAAAGTAAGACTATGTTTCTTCCAGCATGCATCATTGTAAAGAGAGCAAATGATGCCTAGGAACACTTCCCATGTTATTCTTTTTGAATCTCTGGTTGCTCAGCATGCTACTTATCCTGCTCAGTAATTGTAATCTTAAACAAGAGAAGACTTGTAGGTTTGTAACAGAAATAGAAATTAAAGTATGAATATATATGGCTAGAAGGAGAGCAAGAAAGAAAAAAGAAAGCCCAGTGTTTTAGGAATTGCGAAATGCATTAGATAGAATAGCCACAATTCCTGAGCAAGTACAACATAGAGAAAAGGTAGATTATTAGAAGAGTAAGCCGAAGTTCTCTATTGTAAAGGGAACAATTTCCTGACAGCTTATATCTGAACTGGCATTTCTCTTGAGGATTAGTGGCACATCATTTTCTTTTTCTATTCAGTCTAGCTGTCTCATATACTGAACATAAACATAGACAAAATTTTTATTATTCTCTCTACATTCAGTCTGTCAGCCTGCTGTGAGCAGGAACAGTAACATTCTAAGAAGAAATGTACTTCTTGAATGACCACGGTAATATTACCTGTAATTTACTTTTTAACTGCTTTTTCTTACTTCTAAGAACCCTAATTTCTAATTGGAATTGACAATGTCATTTAATTAGGAGCTTTTTCCTGCTGGTAAAAACAAGACAAGTTCCTGCTGAGTCTCATACACACCCATTTAGGTTAAAGAAGCCGAAATAAATAAGCCACATTAGCTTACATTTATGTTTCCCATGGCAGGAAGACAATTAAAAACCCTTATTGCAACCAGAGGACAACAGAACTAAAAAAAAATTTTTAAAAAAATTACTCTTCCATCAAAAACAGATGCAGTAACAAAGTAACAATGCAGATTTTCTGTTAACAGATTTTGAAGGTTTGGTAAAGAGTTCAATAGGTGACTCTGAACTGTCACATTCTTTACTAAGTCAGTTTAAAAGGATAATCACATGGGCACTCTTCTGTTTTTTAGTTTTCCTTTGTGAAGGCTTAAGCTAAAAAAAAATCACCTCAAACACCTCTTTTGCCACTTATCCTCATGGTAAACTGCACTAGCGTTCACTCTGAACCCCAAACACATTTTTTACCCATTGTATGCTTTGCTTCATTCCTCATTTACATTTAAGAAGAAGGAAGAGGGAAGAAGAAAGAAGAAAAACTTCAGATGTTACATTTCCCCTAAACATACTGCAAACTGAACTGGCTCAAATAACTTGTCCTTTGGACCTCAGGAAGACCATGCAAGTACCAGACACAGTGCAGCAGTGGCTTGTGATGTCTGAAAAATGCTCAGCAGGTTGGGTTCTGGATCTAGTTTCTGTGGCATCTGTATCTTTGGTCTGATTACCTCACCCTGGGCATCAAGAGATGTTTAAGCATCCCTGTAGTGTCCAGTTCTCCTCCTGTGGACACTCAGTCCTATCAGCTGGCTTTGGGACATCTCAGGTCAGAAAGGTTCCTCAGATATCACCAGCTGCTTTTTTAATAAGCAAATTATCCAGACTCTGGCTTTTTTTCTCCCTCATTATCTATATTTGACTTTTTTCCATACTTTACCTCTTTTTATATATAAAAAAATAATATTGATACTACTGTTAGAGTTTTGCCCAGCCTCATCAACTGTGTGCTCTAATCCATATAATCATTTTTAGTTATTTATGGCAGCTGCATTTACTAATGTGAAGGAAATTTGGAAGAAAAATGTCTCAAGCCCCCTTGATCTAATTCTGTTCTAAAAGACCACAAAAAATCACAGTGAGATGTTTCAAGGTTCCCAGAGAGACAAAACAAGTGGTGGACCAAGGCAAGAGTCAAATCAGCTGTTTTGACCCTATCAGACCCTATCAGTTTTAAAGATTCTTGGAACTTGCTGGAGCTGGGCAGCTGAGCATTTTGATTTCTGTCAGGAAAAAGAAAAAGGCAAAACAGTAAAAAAAAAAGTAAATAACACCAAGGGACAGAAACTAGATCTGAGATAAATAGAAGAACAAAACATTAGTGACAGGTATTCCTGTTGCAGTAGAGATAACTGTGGAAAATAGTAGAAAAATACACAAAATGAATGAACTTAAGTCTTACATCCCTGAAAACAGCCAGTAATACAAATAACTATGAAGGTATAGGGAAAACATAAATTTATCACTAAAAAAAAACAGATTATCCTTTAAATAAGAAAGAGGAAAAATTATAGCACTTTCCTGAATTGATGTTTTATGTATTGTCACTTAATATTAAATGGCACTTTTAGTCTGCTTTTAAAAACAAGAGATATCTTATTTTAAATAACTGAAAGGAACCGAAGCCTCAAAATCAGTTAATTTCACTTTAATGGAATCATAGAATTATTTGGGTTGAAAGGAAGCTTAAAGACTGTCTATTTCCCAAGCCTCTGCCATTTACAGGGACACCTCCAACTAGACCCAGTTTCTCAGAGTGCCATCCAACCTGACCATGAACACTGCCAGGGATGGGGCACCCACAGATTCTCTGGGTGGCCTGTTCCAGTGCCTTACCACTCTCACAGAAAAAAATTCCTTCCTACTGTCTAAACCAAAGCTATTTTCTTTCAATTTTACTTTGTGGGGATGAGTAAGAGGGTTGAGGTTTTTATTTCAAGGAAAATATGCTTTATACTATTACAGGTTATGAAAAGGAGAAGAATAAAAAGAAAATATTAAAAAAGGTAAATACTTCATATTCCTACTAAATTACTTTGGAAATTGAGGAACAGAAATAATCCTTCTAAGTCATATTATAAGTTTCAAACCAGCTCTTAAATAACATTTCTACAATACTGTCTGATACATATTTACTATTATCCTTACAAAAGAGTTATTTAAGAATATCTATTCAAAAACTTTAAAAAACATCTCCTATATCATATTTACTTCTTCCTTTGTCCATTATAGTAGTTGCCCTTGTAAAGATAGTAAGCTAGTTTTACACAAGCTTCTTCACAAACCCACATCAGATGGTTTTGCATACTTTAGAGATGCTACATAGATATTTACAACAACTACTTGCTTAATAATTTCCTGTACTATTCTTTTGAAAATCAGTTACACTTTTTGTTTTACACCCTTCTAAATCCTTTCTCCTGCTTTTTCCACAGATAGATACTATGTTTGCTTTTTATTTTTCTGTACCTTCTTCAATCCTCAGCACTTTCTTTATTGCTAGATGCTGCTTCTACTTTTTTCTCAAATACTTCTGGGAAAATTTCTCCCAACTTTTACAGCAAATTTCTAATGCTTGTTTAGATAATATTTTTCCTGTAGAATTGCTTGAGACTCTCTTTACTTATGAACACACTCTGTATGGGTCTTCCTTTTTAAGACCTTGTAAATATAATTATTTTATTATCTGTCATAACTACCATTTTTAGGTTAAGAAAATATAGAGAGTCCATATAAAAATGATTTTATAATTTTGACTATGTTTTCCTCAATATGTTTATAGAATCATTATGTTTTCAATTATGCTGTTTGATATTTTTAATTCATGCCTTTATCTTGTTGATTTTTTGCATCTAAGGTTTCTAGGTTTCTGTAATTTCTACTAGTGTGCACAGATCCTCTTTTTAATTTATTTTTTTTTTTTTTTTTTTTGGCTTCCGATGTAGTAAAGTTGTCCAACAAAGTGTCAGGACAACTGTATCTGTGCTTTCAGTATAGTCTCTTTTAGAAGTCGGTAAATCTTTTTTTCCACTTAGAAACAATTCCCAATGGTCATTACTTGTCAATGCTTTGAGTTAGTTGAAATTTACATTTTGGGCCCTTTCTCCCATTCTCATGTAATTTTCTTTCCTTCTTTCTTTTATAAAATTTATTTCACTGGTTTGTAAATGATTCTGTCTAATTTGTTTTTTGTATGCAATGTCTGAAATAATTCTCACTGTTTAGGTGAATCAAATTCAGTCTCGTCAAATCTCTATTTGTATGCTTCTGTTTCCTTCCAAAGAGATTCTTTGACTTTTCTGCCATCAATCATCTGTTTCTTCCAGGTATTTTAATTGTGCACATCTAAGTCCTTGTGACATTCTTTCCTAGATACTGAGCTCTGATTTACTCCCTTGATTTAGGAGCAGCCAATTTAAAAGACACAGGTAATATTCAGAATTGAAACTACTATGTAGACAGCAATTGTTTCTTTAATGTATATATGCTAAGTCAATGAATATCTACGTTTATATGTATACATATATTCATTAAATGCCTGGAAACTAAACAGGAGCATAGGCTACTCAATATGGAATAATACCTGGTGTCCTGGTTTGGGGGCCAGTGGACTGGAGTTTAGTGGCATTTTTATTCTACATCCTCCAGTCATCACTGGGGCAGGGGTGTCAGTAGGAATATCAAGGTGCCCCCCTGTAAAATGGACTTTTTTCTTGGTTCTCTGTAGTTGGAGGATGCTGACATAACATGTCTCCTGCCATACTGCCTCTCTTTCCAAAGGCACTACAGGTGGAGGGCGGGTACAGCACCTTACTGCCTTTGTCTTGGGAAGCCATGGTATGCCACCTACAGGGAGTGTCTGCCATCTTATTTTTGTTCATGGCAGTAAACAACTTTTTTTAGGGAAAAATGCCTTCTCTTTTTGTATAATTTTGCTGGTTTTATTGTGGATGTCTTATTCTTGCTTTTTTCTTTCAGTAAATTGTTGCTTCAACCCATAATGTAGGGGGTTTGTCCCTTTTTTACTGCAAGGGAGGTGAGGGGAGAGCAGTGGCTTTTTTGGAGTTTTTTCTCTTTCTTCTTACTTTTTTTTTTCCTTACTTTCCTTTTTTCCTTTCTCTGTCTCATTCTCTCTCTCAAATAATATCAAAGACTTTGAGCCTTTAAGTATCATTCTTACAACAAAATAGTGTGAAAGAAACAAGGATGTGCAAGTAAGTACAGGCAGAAGACTATGAGTTCTTAAGTTGTCAGCAATGGCAACTTCTGTTATGTTAAAACAGTGCAAGCTCTATATCTCAGAACTTTAGCAGATATCACATGATAAATCTAGCCATGGCATTTCAAGACATTGATCTCTAAGATATTGTCATCCTTTTAGAACAGTTAACAGAGTAAGGACATGTACTTAATTTATTTCTGTTCCTAACTGTCAGTGAAAATATACCTTTTTATAATTTAGCTCATATTCTAGAATATTACAGTTCATATTTCAAACTATCATGTGCAAAGATTAATAACAGTATATGATTTCATTTTTGTATTTTTCATCTGTCACTGTTTGGAAGTATGCTCATGAGACTTGGTGTAGTCAATAGCAACCATATAAAAAGGTGTGTCATCAGAAGCAATTTTTAAAATTTGTTAGTTTTATTCTATTACTTTTTAGTTGAATGGTAAAGTTAAGGATAATTTTTAAATTTTCATTGTTAATAGTAGTTTTAATTTTTCAGACGGTTCTATTAGTTAGAAAATGATAGGTTATATAACTACACTTAAAAATACATTACACTTTAAAGTGTGGTAATCTCTTATGGTTAATCTAGTAATTTGAAGTTTCCAAATACTAAATTAAAACCTCAGGATATTCTGGAACACATTTATTTTGATGTTAATTTATGTTATCATTAAAGATTATGTGAACAGTATATTACAGGATGTTCTCAACAATTTCATCTCCTCACCTTTCCCTTTCTTCTTCTTGGCCCTCCTACATACCAGTTGGAAGATCATTAGGTAGAACACAGAGGATTTCAGCATCCACCTGTCGCTTGGGGTATTCATTGTTAGTCCACCCCATAAAGATATAAACCACACTTTAAGGAAAAGATTCTTTCCCCTCACAAACAGTGCAGAGACAGTCCACATTTTGCTTTAAATAATTTTCCAGTAAGCCTCCAATAAGAATTGAACTATAATAATTATTTGTCTGATCATAGTCAATTCAAATTCCAACTGGCAGAAAACCATTTTGCTGAAATGCCAAGGGAATACATTTAGTTTGATCATTCAGCTAATACCTAGCAACTAGTTACAACAGAAAAACTTTACTGTGTGTCTGAGATTTTTGGCTTTGGTTTCATTCCCACTAAGTTTAAAAATTCAGTATTGCTCCTAAATTGAGGAGCAATATTAGACTTACCATGTTAGACTTTCCTTAATATTACTAGATATACAAGATTTAATAGAAGATTTGGACTAGAGTCAAGAAACTCCATAGGATTTTACATTACTTTAAATTTGCACAATACAGACAAAAAACCCCATACTCAGCATGAAGTCACCTGTGTTAAGAAATAACTAACAATTTTAGGCAACTGAAAAAGATTCTTGAGAATCTCTTAGAGCATAAAACTGAAAGATTTAAGAAGAGCCGAGAAGTATAAATAACTGAAATAATGAAAAAATAATCATACTCAGAAACACTGGGTAATGTTAGTGAGGGTCTGTTACCACTTTAGCAATGCAACATGCATCTTAAGATTAATACAATTGTCACATACTGCTATATAATCGCCACCTGAAAATCAAAAATTACTGCTCATAAGAAGTCATAAGCATCTCAAAATTATGTTCACTTCCATAACATTTTATCCAATTAAGGTATTAATACTGAAAATATAACAGACGAAATCCTACTGATACAACTATTCATGTTATTTAATAAATATTACTATAAATAACCAAACTATATAAAAATTTTATCAGCATAATGTAATGTAACTTAGAGAAATTTAATGTGTTCTAGCAAAATACTTGAGAATAAATTATTTTATAGATCCACAAAAAATACAATTTTTCTGTCAGTAAGAATAAAATATGTTCGATGACTCTTACTTTTTATCAGTGACAATGTTTTATTAACATTATTCCTCATCTTTTGTTCTACTTAGTAGAGAAGATTCAAGTAAAAAAGTGTATTTACTACTGACATAGGAATATTGCTAAGTTACTTTTTTCTGTGTGTTACTCAGAACATCCAGATGCATTGCTCAAGGATCCCTTTCCAGATCAGACCACTGCAAAGGAAAACTGGTGAGATGAAATATGTCTCATTTATAAAACATAAAAAAAATATCTCTGCATTTCTCTGCAATGGAGTATTTTATTTTATTATTCAAAGTGCTTGAGAAATTGACATGGTTCTTTTCTCTTGGATTGCATTATAGTGACCCAATACATTCACAGTTTTTAGTTGTTAGACTAATGAGAACTTCTTGAGATTTTAATTTTTCACTACTCCTATTCCCCTTATGTTCAAGGAATCATGTCATGCTGATTAATATTGTGCCAGTTTCTGTTCTCATTAAAATCTGTGTCCAAAAATGAGGTATTGGAATTTTTCAATTCCTAGTCCATTATGTTAAATCAGGTGCTATGTTCATGTATTGCACTACTGTGACCTATTTTGAATTTTAATTGCTTAGCCAATTTTGGTTTTTTTCCCCAACAGGTTACTAAGGTATAAACAAGAATTGTCCAGCTGATGAAAATGCATACAGGTACCAGTGATGGTGTACACTTGTGGGTCACAGTTATTTAGTTTAAATATTATGCAAAAGTGGCATTATATCTATTTCATATGAAAGGCTTCTAATGAGAATTAATAGCAGGACACAGTTATTTTCTTCTTATGCAAAATTCTGAAATAATAAAGATTAGTTAAAATCTAGCAATATCATTATGGTCTTCTGGAATTATGTGAGTGATTTTAGTATTTTGTTTTCCTCATTTTTAAGTGAGAAAAATTGTTCCACACATAAAGAAAAGACAGACAGTACTCTGAATTTGATTACTGTCCATTTCAATGAACATATCTGACAGAATTTTGAGATGAGGTGATGAAAAGATATATTTCAAGGGTGAAATTTTAATAATAAAATGACACATATATTTCTTTATGTCTACACTCAAACATTATATCCATTTTGTACTACTCATAGTAATATTTTACAGTAAATTTACATAATCTTTTTCATGCTAACACAAAGTGGATAGCAATATTTTGTATTTATTATGACCACAAAATAAAATGATGTTTAGGGTTAGAAGGGACCTCTGGAGGTCATCTCATCCAACCCCCTGCTCAAGCAAGACTATCTAGACCTGTATGTCCAGGACCATGTCTAAATTGCTTCTGAATGCCTCCAAGGTGGAGTGAATATCTCCACAGCCTCTCTGGGCTCCCTGTGTCAATGATCAGTCACCTTCACAGGAAACATGTTTCCAACATTCAGGCAGGACCTTCTGTCCTTCAGTGTGTGCCTTCTGGTTCTGTCACCAGGGATCACTGAAAGAAAGCTTGGCTACTTCTTTAGAGCCCCTCTTTGAATACTTTCACATTAACGAAATCTCCTCAGAGCCTTCTCTTCTTCTGACTGAACTGTCCCAGCCCTTGTCTCCTCCATCCATATGCTCTTTGTTGGACTCTCTCCACTATATATCCATCAGTCTTGTAGAGAGAATCCCTAAACCACACACAGGCTCCGTGCGTGGCCTCACAAATGCTTATTAAAGGAGAAGGACCTCCTCTCTCAGCCTGCTGGCAATAATTTGCCTACTGCAGCTCAGGATTCCTTTCACATTCCTCAGGGTAAGGGCACATTGCTGGTTCTGTTTCAGTTGGGGTTCCCCAACTTTTCTCAAGGGCATTTTCTGCCAAACCCTTTCTCATCTAGACAACCCCAAGCATATATTATTGCATGAGGTTCTTCCTTGCCAGGTGTAGGACTTTGCAATTCTCCTTATTGAACTCCATGCTTCCTGCTGGCTAGTTTCTCCAGTCTGCTGAGGTCCTTCCAGACATAATCATGACCATTTGGCATATTAGCAATACCTCACAGTTGTGTGTCATCAGAAAACTTGCAGAGGGGTACATTCTGCCCCATCATATGGATCATTAATCAAACTATTAAACAGGACTTGACCCAGTACTGACCCATGTGGTACACTTCTGCTTACCGGACTCTGACTAGACTTAATGTCTTTGATCTTGAATGAACATACTTGTTTATGAGCGTCTCATAGGAGACAATGCCAAAGACCTTCCTGAAATCCAGCTAGACAATATCCACTGCTCTTCCCCCTCTACCAGTTATTTCATCATAGAGGTCTATCCAGATGATCAAGTATGACTTCCCCTGGTTGAATCTGTGATGACTACTCCTGACGACTAACTCGTCCTTTATGAGCTTGTTCTCAGTCTAATCTGTGGAAGGTTTCTTGAAGTGAATAAAACCACTTCCATTAACTTAAAAAAGCTAATAAGGCCTAATCATCAAGAGAAAATTTGGCATAAAATGAAATTGTACATATATGATATCTGAGTAGCAAGCAATATCAGAGGAAGTAAACCTTCAGATACATGACAGATTAGGGCTATCACGAGGAGCAGTTAAATTTCATAGTATTTAAACCTATGATTACTTCACTGGTTGCATTTTGTTCTTTTTATTTTTCAAAGACACTAAAGAGCAATTAGAATATTAAAATATGGATGCCTTTATTATGATGAAGTCATACAGCTGAACACAGAATAAATGGATGGTTCAATGGGCAACTTGGCAAAACTGTTTCTCTGGGGCTGCTCCATAATTAATTTAGTTGCACAATGGAAGAAGTAGCTAGACAGTATGTTTAAGTTATTTTCAATATGTCCTTAATAGTCAGGCTGTATATGAAAATCATTATGGTTGATGTAAACGACATTTCCAATAGTCTGTACTTCAAAGAAAGGAGCAGGGCAGACCCTACACAGGCGTGTTGTACACTACAGATAAATTGCTAGACATGAAACCTGGCTGATTTCTGCAGCCTAAAAGCAGTATTTTAGATCCTTCATCTTGAAGTGTTACTGTATATTGCACCATCAGCATGTTACAACTTTTCATCCTCAAACATACAACTTTACCACCATGTCTCATATATTTCATGAATCTTGGCATTTGAGAAGAGATAATGCTTTTAGGAAAACAAATAAGAAAAATAAAGAAAACAAACAAACAAAACAAACAACCAATCTTTCTCTGTACAGAGACAAGATTAACATACTGAAAAGGCAAACACCAAATATGAATAAGAAATAGTATATGAAAATACCCATTTTTTTCACTCATAACATTTTGCCTAATAAAGGATATTATCTTTCTGTACAGACCTTGTTTCACATCCTTCAGCTGTCTTGCTTACAGCAGTATTAGTATTTGCATTTGAGGAAGTACATCATAGCAGCAGAAATGTGAATATTTTGAAATTATGGTTTCAAGCTCAGAATTCGTTTTCTCAAAAAAAGAAAAACACCAAAAAAACCCATTTTCAGGCTTATTAACATTAACTGGATGTAGAAAATCCTGACTCAGTCACACGATGGAAATTTTCGAAGCTGGCCATGGAGAAGACTCTTAAACTCATTGGAATTGCATATTCTACAAGTAGAGGGTGATAGGAACTTCTTATATATTCTTATGTAATAATTACCTAATGAAGAATGTGAAGAAGAAGGTAATTAATGCAGTTCAAAAGTTTGACATCAGTCAAGCTTATGTCATCAGATGAATCTTAAATCATAGAACATAGACTCATAGAATATTTTGGGTTGGAAGAGGCCTTTAAAAGCCAGCTAATCCAACATCCCTGCAACAAGCAGGGACACCTTCAACTAGATCAAGTTCCTCAGAGCCACATCTGACCTTACCTTGAACATTGACCACTGCTCTGAGCAACTTGTGCCAAGGTTTCACCACTCTCACAGTATTTTCATTTTAATATATCAAATTTGAATCATCACTCTTTTAGTTTAAAACTCTTGCCCCTTGTCCCATCACAACTGGCATTGCTAAAATCGTTATTCCAATCTTTCTTATCGGTGTACTTGATCCAATGCTAGACAGGAAAGAGTGAGTCAGCATATATAGGAGTTTATCTTTTACATACCAGGTGAATAAAACAAAGGAAAAGTGTGAGATGTTTAATAAATTAGGGAATATTAATTTGTTTTTCTGGAGGTATTATCAAGGTCAGAACATAATAACAGCTCATCAGAAAATAAAAACTTTAAAGATAAAATTTCTGTAAGTTAAGTCTTTCAGGACCCCTTCTGGTTATAAAGTTAGAAAAAGTAGTGCAAGACAACAACCAGTAACTTAGTTCATTGTATCAAATGCAACTACTTGTTACAGTGAGAATTTTCATGGCTCTCAAAATATGTCTTGCAGGAATTAGATGTCTTTCTTTTAATCTTGTATGTGTCCCTGCTGATGACAATTCATGACCCCATAAAAACAATTTAAGAAACTACTCAAAACCTGCTTTAAAGCAACCAGAATTTATCCTCAGTAGAGTTAAAAGACAGTTTAGAATCGAGCAACTCAGAGCCATAAGCCAACAAATGGACTCCAGAGAGCCCAAAAAGCATACTGACCTTTGATGTACACTCTCTGGACCAGTATGCTTGCTGAAGTCAAAAATAATAACTTATGTTTAATTCAGTTCAGCTAACTGTACTAGCTGAAGGATAGCTATCATTATTTAATCAGTTCCTCTCCATATATATTCCCTGGTCAGCCATTTAGGAATGATTATAGAGAAAATTCCTTGAATATCATTATCTGCAATATATTGTGCTTTGGTTTAACTATCCCACCTGTCTAAGAACTTGTTTTATTTTCTGAGAGAGAAGCTCCTTGAAGTGAGGAACAAGAGGGAGTTAGTACTGAAACAGTTGTTTCACCAAGCATGAAAAAGAAAAATTGAATAAGAGGTGTGACAGCTAAATTTTCCATTTCACACTTTTGGTTTATGTTTAAAAGAAATATGTAAACAAGTATGTGTTTTTAGATTTAAAAAGAGAGAGTATGCCTATACAGACAGTACTCAACAAGCATAGAGGATATTTCTGGAATAGATCACAGACCAATAGAACTTACTAGCATGGTGTTTGTGTATGTTAGCAAGCCTTGCCATGTTAGCACGGATATGTGAATTCAAAAACAGGGAAGTCTCTCATCCTGAAGTGTTTTAATAGTGATTGAGCAAACACATAATCAAGGATGAGTCAAAAATATTTGCTGTTATTACAACATGAATGATTATTTATTCCTTTCTGATTTTGCTGTCTGAGATTTAGGTTTCCAAGCCCAAGGTAGCTATGTATTTACCCTTTGTCGTCATAAGAGAGCACTCTGTCACAGGTCACTTCCTCATGTTAAATCTGTATCTGGTTGGGATGAATTGCCATTTCTAAGAGCTTTCTATCTTAATGAATTATTATACGACAAGTTTGACATAAGCATTTTATGCCATCCTATCTACCTTAAAGCAGCTCTCCCTGGTCAGCAGCTGCCTCTCCAGAGCTTGGAACTTACACAGACTGTGTCATGTGTCATCAACTGGCCTCCTAATCTCCATTAACCAGCATCCCAGGGCGTCTAATATCAAGAGCTGGAGGAAGGCAGGATATTAATTTGTACCTGTACAGCACTAGGTTTCAACACATTATGGCTCAAAATATGGCATTGACACTGCTAGTAACAGGACACGTTTTGCACAAAGCCTCGGGACTCAAGCTTGTTGGACCTTCTCTCTCTGATCCTTTATTAACCTGCCTGCAGCTTTGTTTCACTTGGTTTAACTGGGACAGCAATTTTTCTAATTAACCAGACAATTTAGTTTCCTTTTGAATAACTTATGAACAGTGTCACCAACATTTTAGGATGAAAACTTAATGATAGCATAGAGAAAGAGGTTTCTGGTGCTAGAGTACAAGCCTTGTGTCCATGGGGACACAGGATGAGGGCTAGAGATGCATAACTGTGGGATCAAAAGGGATGGGATATAAGCTAACACTGAAGACCCCTCAACTGTAAACCATGGGCATTTATTGTGACTTTTTCTTCTGTAGAACTATTCTGTCTTTTTCTGCAACAATTGGATCTTAAGTAATAATGATTCTTGGATTAAACTGCTAAAATTCCAATTAAGCTAACGACAAATTATTGATTATATATATAAGGTGATTCCTCCTTGCCTGTAAAAAGTATTTTGATCATTAACAGTTTTCAAAGTTAAATTCTTTTCCTGTGGGCAATGAAGACCAGGTGGTTGCCCAAGACCATCTTGACTGTAGATGGTAACCTTTGGGTAAAACAGACCATTTCCTATGCAGCTTGATTTACAGATATTTACAGAGATCTATGATGTGGGGCTGGCAAACATGGCAAGAGGGAATTAAGTAAGTCTGTAGATTTCAGCAGCAGCAGCTGCAAGCCACAGGAATTTCTAAGCAGTCATTAAAAGCCCTGCAAAATATGTTTACATGACTGAAAACAGCCCACCTGGTATCCACTGTGACAACTAGGCTAAAAAAACTTTGTAGGGTTTAAGGATGAACAAAGCAGTTCTTAGGCTTTCTCTTTTTCCACAGCATTTTCTAGTATAATGAAGTTCTCAAACATTTGGAGGCAAGTCAGATTCTGAATCATCATTTTCTACTGATAGTCTTATATTCCTTTTTTCCTTGAAACTTTAAAAGATTGCTTCTGTAAACAACCTGTTTCAAAGTTTTTGATATTCACACTGTGTGATTAATCAATAATTCCTTTTTATTCTACTATACACAAATATCATGGTGATTACTTCTAGATAGACACACAGTCTGAGAAAGACCATATTTGGGTAACAGGAGAAGAGAAAAAAAAAAAACAAACACTGATACCTAACTAGTTAATCAAAGAAAATTATTCAGAAAATGTGGCATACCGAATGTTCTTAAGTATAGTTTACACCAGTATCTGCTGAAATCAGTATCACTTTGTTTATTGTAAAAGTCCATTAGGTTATGTGATTAAGCATATGGCATGCTCTTATGATAGTGTCATGTACACAACTCTGTAACTTTAAACTGCCATTTTATTCAGTCTGAGAGACTGCATAAGTGTTAAATAAATATTAATTTGCTTAACTATCAT
Organism: Alethe diademata; assembly: GCA_025584955.1. Classification (NCBI taxonomy): domain Eukaryota; kingdom Metazoa; phylum Chordata; class Aves; order Passeriformes; family Muscicapidae; genus Alethe; species Alethe diademata. The sequence goes on along the minus strand of JANRMJ010000054.1, from coordinate 56,246,784 downwards.
ATTGTCATATTTGCCTTTTTACAGGGTCTGAGTGTGTATGTGAATGTGTTTTGATTTCTTTCCATTTTTAATTTGAGACTTTCTAGAGACAGTCTAACAGCTTTGCAAACTTCATTAAGATTTGCTCATTTAGGTCTATTCATCTCCATTGGAATACTTCCATCTTGTTACTATTTTGAAGCATTCTTGAAAATAGGATCTGACTAGGTATATGGAAAACAATGCAAATGTATCACAGAAATTTGAAGAGCTATATTGAGCATCCACATTGTAGACATTGACATAAGACAATCTTATATATGTGTGCCATTTCTAATTAGTGGGAAAAAGATGACTCTTTTAGGGTACAGCTGATCTAACTGATCTTAGGCATTTCATTTAGGATTAAATAAATCATCCCTGGAAGTGTTTACTTATTGAGTGTGAACAGAGTAACAGAGTCTATCGGGATGAGCTCAGTCACAGCCAACAACTACAGTTCTTTTTTTTTTTTCCCCCTTTTTATCGGATCAATGTCACCCTTTTACATGATTTTTGGGTGGATTATTATGTTCCACTACAGCATTATTATTTCCTTATTTCTTTCTTGAAGGACTAATTCATCTTACATTTATTCAACTGAAATATGGCTAGCACAGAGACAAACTTTCATTTAACTTTGATTGCTCAGATATAGTTACTTCACTTATCTATTTATTGTAGTTAATGTTTTAGGGAAAGAGAGATTTAAGATTTTCAAGAAATTCAATATTTATTTCCCTTGGTTTAATTGTCATAAATGACACAATTTGTGCATGTGGACTTCTAAAGGTACAAGTTAGGCTGCATTTCAAATATAAGTAGTAGTTTTTTCTGAAAAGTCTATCTTACATATACATCCTGAAATTCAGGAAGGAGCTCTTAGTCTTGTTACCAGAAACTAAAATTATGCTTCAGTTATAGTAAATAAGTACTTCTCATAAGAAGTACTCTTTAAGAAAACTATTTTTTCTCTTTAAGAAAACTATTTTTAAATAGTATCTGGCTGAGACTATTATCTAGGTTTTCCACAGAATTTCTATTCTCTGAAGGTACCTGGTGTTAATATTTTTAATCAATAATGAATAATTCTTTCTAGGTTTATGGAAAAAAATAATGGTTAGTGTGGCTTAAAATGTATTGAACTAAAAATAATAACAAACTTCTTACAGAGAGAAATCCAAGCCTAAGATCTGTAGAATTTCAGCTAAAGCCCCCAATGCTACAAAGAAAAGAAACTGAGAATCAAACAAGGGTCTTGAACTTGAAAAAGCTGGACTACAAAAATCTTGAGAAAATATCTTTTGAGTGTTTTTGGCAACTAGGTTTTGACAATGGATGAAAGTAAGACTTCTAGCAGGATATAAAAGCGTTTATAAGGAAAGTGGGACTAGGTGTGAACATATAACACCAGCTTTCATCCACATACATGCAAAATATGAATTTATATAGATTGAGATAAATATACATATGAATGTGCATATAAATCTGTACATACATCTATATATGTATGTATATCTATAGATATACATATATGTTCATATGGAAGTATACATGAATGAAAAGAATTTAAGATACCCCATATTTTTCCTAGGAGGCATTACACACAACATTTCTGTACATGTCACAAATACTAATCTTTCTTTTAAAGCACATGACAGCGTGGTTTAGATTACGTGGAAGATGGCAAAACAAACAATCAGAGTCAGTACTTACTTTTCAGAAAACCTTATGTTGAACAAGACTAAAACATGAATAAGTGCCACCATATAATTTCCTAAAACTGGACTTCTGTAAATATTTCAGATTCAACAAATAAATGTCCAATAAAAATTAATTCATTGGAGTAATTTTGACCAAAATATTTTCTTATGAACAAAGATGAAGTACATGTTACCAATCCATAAATATACACATAAACATAAAGTTAAAGATTTATTAGTAGTACAATTTCAATTTTATATTTCATAATGATCAGTAGTGACAGGCTGATCTTGAGTTTTGAGTGTTAATGGCAGCAGAGAAAACATTTACCATCTTTATCATTATTGCATGACTATTTTTTTTTCTTTCATGAAACCACGTTGTATGTGGAGAATTATCAATCAGATAATAGTAATCTTGAATGTTTGAATATGAGAAAAATTTGGTACCTTTCTAAATACTTAGGTTTTTTTAACAGCCAATATGATCCATCATAATTTTTTTGGTTCTCTGCTTCTGCATTGGGATTTTTTAATGTTTTCCTCTTAGACACTTTTTACTATTTCTTACTCTTAGAGGGTCTAAAGATTTGCCCTGTCCAATCATATACTAGGTGATATAATGGTAGTAATTCTTAAAGTGCTTTCCATGATATTTCTGTAAAGAATACAAAATCTAAGAATCCTATCCTGTAGCCTACAGTCAAGTGGGAATTGCCTATGGAATTTAATTTAATAGAGACTAAGATGTTGAGAAAAATGGTTATAATTGTAAGACTTGTGTTGCTCAGACGCTTACAGTTGGGAGTTCTGATCTTTTCCTTTTCTGGATAAAAAAATGAAAATAAAAATTATAGATAATGATAATACTCAATGGTGATAAGGAATATTAATTCAACATCCTGTCAGAAGATCTGAAAATCTACATATATATCAACTACAAATTCTTGTCTGAAAATACAGCATTTGTCCACTCTGAGGAGAGATACAATATCCTGAAAGAGACCATGATCTTAAAGAGGACAAGGACAGGACAATTTAAAAGTCATAACAGAAAATTCTAGGAGGTCTAAATTTTAAATTGAGAATAGAAAATGCTTGTTGAAATCAGAAGTCCTTGCATTTTTTTTTCCAATTCTAAAGGAACAATTGTTGCAATAATAATTCTGATCAAATCCTGCCAAATTTCAAGAAAAGACACCACATCTGGATTACCATGCCCAGTTGTGGAATCTCCATCCCTGGAGATATTCAAGAATTGTCTACATGCAATCCTGTGCAATGTGCTCCAGGATGACCCTGTTTGAGCAGTGAAGTTGGACCATAGACCCACTGTGGTCACTTCTAACCTTACACATTCTGCAGTTGTCTGAAAGGCTCATTGATTTTGTTTATTTTTTACTAAAACAGACTTTAATAGGAAAAATGGGGGTGGGGGGAAGGAGAAAGGAAAAGCGAGGAGAGTTTCAGAACATGGAGACAGCAGATAATCATGGTAATTTCAACCCCTTTGCTGCAGTTTTATTTTTTGACATCTCGTCATCCAGCAGGATAAATACAGAAACTCCTAGGCTTCATGTTCTATTTGTTCATTCTTTTAGCACTGTGTAGGAGGTGAACACTCCAATTGGTCCCAGGAAAGGGCATTTAACACACATATTCACCATATTGTTTAACATTCATTAGTTACGTGTTAGTCATCAACTAAATATCAGAACTGCTAATCGTGTATTTAATTTGTCTAATTATGTGGCATGGTTAAGAGATATTGCCTGAGATAGCAATATATTTATTACAAATTAGAATACTAGCAAAAAACAGCAATAAGGAAGTTGAGGAAATTCACTTATGTCTGGTCTCCCTAGTATTAATGATCATAATTTTGTTGTTCCTTTTGCACAAATGACAGCAGTTTTTATTTCTAGAGATAAATACAATTTCCTTCTGCATCTGTAGTTACCTTAGTGACTAAGAAATTATTAATTCAGGAGCAAGAAGGACCATGGTTAGAAGAGTAGAACAAAAGTCAGAAATTAATTTTTTAACTGGGGAGCAGATGAGAATAGCCATTCGTTTTTTCTTGATAATGAGATCCATATTCTGGTGTCTAGGCAGAATCAGTGTAGTTGGATGTTGACTTAAGTATAGATTTTTCAAAGCACAAAAATGAAGATTCAGAGAATATATGAGGGAGTTAAAGAACAACATACTAAGTCTCAAGTTATGAGCATGTGCTCAAAATTTACTCTCTGTAGTGTAAAAATGCACAAAGATCCAATAAATTCCTTATGTTCACTAGGTCATTAGTTTCTTTCTGAAGTGGGTTCTGATTTTTGTCAAAACAGGAAAACATGGATTTTTCACCTATTTTTTTCTATTGTAACACAATTTTTAGTGCTGTCATTTTATATTCAGTCCCAAAGATCCATTAGTAGCTAATGCAGGTGTTTGGAAAGTTAGCCTCTGAAAAATTCCTGAACTTGATTTGATCTTGATTCCAATTCAGTTCATAGTCATGTAAAATGAATAGCTTTTAAAAGACATTTTATTCTTTGAAAATTCAATATATACTATAAAGAACTGGAAAATCATCAGAGAAGTTCATGAAGCATCATTGCAAAAAGATGAAACAGTGACTTCCATTGACAGCATATAACAAATATAGTTAAACATTAAAATTCATTTCTAACATTAAATATCTTGTACGTCTAGAACTTATGCACTTTACATATAAAACACTTTAAAGGTCAGGAAATCAATCACCTGTGTTTTACTTGTCATCTCTATTAGTTTAAGCCAATATAAAATAATGAATACTTCTTTGTATTACAGCTCTGTCTTGGCCTGATTGATCCTTTATAAAGCTATTATAAAGGTCACAATATGATAAGTCAAAGACTATTGAGGAACAGGAGGGCACGAGGTAAGATAAATATGTCACTAATTCAGGAAGGGAGTTAGGTTATTTCCTATATTTGGAAGTAAATGTTAGCTAAACCCAAACCACTTTGGTGTTAAAGGTCTTCCTGCATTTCCATTGTGTAACTTTATTTTTTGCCATTCAAACATGTGTGTAGCAATATTATCATTGGGTTGGTCCTTCTAAAATGTTAGATTGGTTGTTAAAAGTTAATATTCTTAATTACTTACACAATATGACTGCGTATTGAATGCTTATGCAATCATTCCTCTTAAGCGCATAGTAGGCATTTTAATAATTTGAAATAAGAGTAAGTTTTAATTTAACTTTAAATCAAACCATGTAATTATTTATAGTGCACAAGAGCTATGTCCAATATACTGAATAATTTTTGTTATTTACATACATACACATATTTATGTAAAGCCACTATATATGCACATGAATACAGTATTTACATTAGTTATATATGTAAAAGAGATTGGGTAAATAGGTAGACTGAGACTAACAGATACATTATAAATACGATTGCAACATGAATGAAGTAGAAAAATGTTAGACTTTATGGTGTTACATTAAAATTATTAACTAAATTTATGCCAATAATCACAAGTCATGTCAATAATCACAAGTCATGTCAATAATCACAGAAAACTTTTACTATTTTTTATTGCAGTCCATATGAATTAGTTTAGCATTCTATTAACACTGTTGTTTCATACAATTAATTGCTAAGAATTATATTATAATATAACAGGTGGGGTTTTTTTCCCCCTGAGACTTATAATGTGATCAAAGCTGTGTAGTGAATAAGAAATAAAAAAAAATTATTTATTAGCATTGCAACAGACTGTTCTATGATAAAATTCCATTTCAGGCCACATCTATTCCAATAATGAATATTTTGATTTTATGACAAAAATTAAATACTGAAGAAAAAAATTGATTAAATGAAAATTAGATTTTGAAATTTTCTAAAAAAATTTTTTGGATGCTATGAATGATGAATATGGACATAAATAAGCACGCACACTTGAGCGTCATTGTGTGGTTTTACTGAGCAATTTAAAGTTTTATTACTCTCTGAAAAATAATCAGTCTTGGAGCAGTGGGAGCAAGAGGGAAGGAGAGAGAGAGAGGATTGTGCAAACAAGTTTGTTAGATAAAGTCTTTGATTTCTAGTTAAAAGAATTTGTTTCATGTCCCAATTGAACTTATCATCTTCAATAAAACTTATGTTGGAGTGAAAGCAAAGCTTAGTTTTGTAAATGAACACCTTAAAATAATTTTCTTCAAGAAAATCTTGAACTGAAAGTACTGAACTCTGTAATTTGGACCAATTCTGCAATGCTGTAGTGTCTTTTAAATGCCATACAAAATTAGAAATTATTTGAGAAAGTTAAAAAATAATTTAAAAATTTTTATTACTTTAATTCCTGAGCTGTTATTTCCATGATTCTGTGGAAAATGTCATTCATACATACAATGAATACAATAAAATATTTTAAAACAAAATGAAACACCCATAGCTAAAACGCCAACAAAACATATCAAATAAAATGTCCCCCAGGAATTACAGTAAAATTGAAGAGCTCAGGCTTGGTGTCTAGTTTTTGGAAGGGATAGAGTTGTTAGCCCTTTATTATTAAGATATACAGTTACAACTGCTCTCTTGTTTTAACTGCAAATGGCCTTAGACAAAAGAATTGATTCAAATTTTACCTTCTAGGGTCAGAGATATGAAAAAAGTCAGCAGGTACAGACTGGAATTTCAAAAGGCTGTTTAATATTCATGGCCTCTCCACAAATGCAATAAGTATATGTGAATGTGTCACGCAAACTAGAAGAAAAACTTAGTTGTTTTTTGGTCCTTAAGTTTTCCATCTCTTATAAAATGCCACTTTCTTGATTTTTCAATCAAGATTTTTTTGCATGTATGTATG
>JANRMJ010000054.1:56228172-56240100 GCA_025584955.1 Alethe diademata | reverse complement strand
TATAAAATGCCACTTTCTTGATTTTTCAATCAAGATTTTTTTGCATGTATGTATGTATTCCAGGTATTTTTCAAAGTTTGTAGAAATTAATTGGAAAAAGCCTATATTTAATTTACACTTTAAAATATTTGATTACTCTATTTATTATATAAGTTATTATATTAATTGAGCTATTTTCTATACAATTTTTATATCTTTAATAATTTTCTGAGGAATTTAGTTTTGTTGAGTTCCTTTTCCAAGGGGAAGAGCTTATTTTTTTACTGAAGAAAATCTAGTTTGGTTTTGGACAAAAAATCTAGAACCCCTGAACCTTTGTTCCATTTGGATTGTAATACATTTTACCATTATATGTTTTGACTACTTCCATTATTGTTTATTTCAAATTAATAAATATCTGGGGATGAACAAAATAGGAAGAGCTAGGCTGTGTTACAAAGAAAAGTGTCTTTTTGTTCATCTATTGTTTTATCTCATGAAGGTCCTCCTTTTAGTGTTCATAAACCTTCCAGAATGACTTCCTTACACTTTGTATAAGATGCAATGTGGAGAGTTCACATTTTAATTGTATCAATGTTATTACTGGGAACTAGGAGAAGACAACTTGAGAACTTGCTTGGACACAGTCATGGGCAAAATGGACTTGGGTAACTTGTGGACAGAAGCAGTGGAACTGTGTGAGAAGCAGCTTTTACCTCTACCTCCTCAGCAGGCTGCCACTACATTTGGCATCTTACAGCTGGAGTTCTGGGCATCTGTTCATCCCTGTGAGAGCAGAACAGAGGTAAAAGGCATAAATACTGCAGGGGATGTATTCCTGAGGTTCTGAGTACTCAATCAAAACCAAAGAAACAGGCAACTCCAAAAACATACCCAGGGGAATACCTAGAAAATCTTATGGGGATACATGGATGCACAGTGCAACTATGCTATTGCTGTTACTCAGTGCTTGGTGTTTAGGCACTCCTCTTGTTTTACAAACAAATAAACTGCCACAGGCCATGATAATAATTCAAAACAGACTGAGATTTTAAACTAGTAATATAACTTTTTTAAGGAGATATTAATCACTTGATTAAATTATTTTCTAGCCTATTAAACAATCAAAATTAACTATTTAGAATTATGGTGTTAAATCATAATTAATATAACATATACAAGTATATTATGTTAATTTTCACAAAAGTGTGATCACTCAGTGGTGTATGCATGAAATACAGAATTATCCACAGGAGATTTCTTGTACTTCTTAAAAAGACAAAAACTTATCTCAACTATATGAGTATGGTAGTTATGAGATTAAATACTGACACTGTGACACTGCAAAGTAAAGGCAGACCAAAACAGGACACTGCAGTGTGCAGACTGCATCAGAGAATCCAAAGCTTCACTATTTTTTGAAGGTTAAGAGCTCATTAGTTCCAGGTCATAAATCCATACAGGTTAAAAAGAAATATTTCTATATAATAAAGCTATTTTTATTACATATCTCTGAATCATAAGAGTATAGAATTGATTACTCTGTGAAGCATTGCAAATTCCATAGCTACCCCCAATCAGTGCCTCGATATATTTTTTTCTAACATAATAAATACAATGTAATAAAAGTATGCAATTTAAAAGTCTATTTTCAAAAATGGAAACATCTAAGAAACATATGATTAAAAAGAACACTCTAAATTGATGAACATTATAAAATATACAAATTTTTAAAAATTATTAAACTCTAACTTAAAAGCATGACAGTTATATCTTGAATGATTATTTTGAAAGTACGAGTGAATTCAGGCTGAATTAGTCATAGCTGAAGCCTGCAGTAGAACACTCTTCGCTGCAAAAGACCTTGATTGCATCCTCCCAGCACTACCTGACTAATATGAGCTGGAAAACAAGTAATAGATGGACTTCGTTTTGCCACTGCTGCTAACACTGCTGCAAACACTACAATTAAACCATATTAAACAGCAGGTGCACATAGGTTTAGATCTTGTTTATTACAGTGGCCAAAAGTAGATGTTTGGGGGAAATCATTGAATCGTTTGTGTTGAAAAAGACCCCTAAGATCATGGAGTCCAACTGCAAAACTAGCACTGCCAAGGCTACCACTGAGCCACGTTCCTAAGCACCAAATCTACACAGATATGAGATAAGGACAAATATATGATGATAATGCTCAGAACGTTCTCTAACATCACGCAGCTTTTGGCTCAAGAACTTCTTCATATGATTTTTATGTAAGTAATCATGTTCCTTGAATTATTTTTAATGAAATTTTCTACTTTTTTGTTGAAAGCAACTTTTTTTATAATTTTCAATGTCTTGTAAGAGCTGTTTATTAGAAAGGGATCAAATCTGTATTTTAAGTCTGAAATTACATAGATTCATTTCAATGACCATAGATTTTGTAGAGAGAGTTGTTAAATTGTACCACACATCCTTCAATTACATCTTTCTCTGGGAAATTTCTTGTGTCCTTTTAAGTAAATGGCTTCACTTTTGAGAATTAATTTCTGTCTTCTGTCGCATCACATTTAAATTCCCATATCTTCTGCAAATAATACTGAATAAGACCCTGAGATTAGCTCAGTTGGTTAGAGTATGTTGCTAATATATGGTGCTGAGGTTGATCTCCATATGAGGCAGCCACTTAAGAGCTGAACTTGCTGATCCTTGGCAGAACCTTCCAACTCAGAATATCCTGTAATTCTGTTTTTGTGAAATCAGGTGTCTAGTCTATATAATTTGTTTCTCAATTTTATTTACGTACTGAATAGATTCTGCCTGAAATACACACCTAACTTCTCCTCAGTGAAGGTGGCCTGTAGAAAAAGATTCAGTCAAGTCATACATTTTGATTTTAGTCCAAAGTTAGGATTTCAGCTTTTTTTTTTCCTGTAGCATTTACTTAGAAATCTAATTTCCATACTTATAAACTTGAAATACCGTGTTATGTACACTACTTGTGGGTATTCCATACAGATTAATATATTTGAACTTGAAAGAGATATTTCAAGAGAAAATTTAATACTATTTTGACAAACATTATAAGAGTTAAAAGGATGAATATAATTTATCACATGATAATATTCCAACATTCAGTGTTTTTATCCACTAAGTACTTAACTCATTTTCAGTCATATGACTAAGTTAAACACATGAATTTAAAGACCTCAATCACTAAAATGATTGTATTGTAGTTAAGGGCGAAAAAAGGGGAGAACAGAAAGATGATAAATGTTTTTAATTAGTCACATATTATGTCACTTTTCTCATTGAAGAAAGATGTGCTCGTGATAGTGATTATTTCTGACTTTTTTCTGAGTGTTTCTTTTGACACTCAAATGATCATTTGAAAACCAAGGTCAAATATCTGTGGGTGCTTTGAGAATGAACAGAAATACAACTGTGATGCTACAAATACACTTGTTATCAGTAGTTAATAAATCCTTAATCTCTGGAATTTCATCTACTATATGTAATAGTTCTTGGGGATTTTTTCCAGATTTTTTTTGAGGGGGGATACTAAGATTTTTTAAATATTTTTTTCCATCTTGTACCTTTTTTTCTTTCATAAAAGTGATCAGAAATTTGAAAAGGGACACCTAACCAACATAACCTATTTTTTTTTCACTGTTCTGGACTCACTATTCAGTGGAACTTTAAATTCTGTGTATATGAAATTCTGTTCCAATGAAATTGCAGAAAATTTTGTTTAATGTGCATACACAAGCTGAAATACTGTATTTTTATCGCTCTTTGTGCATTTTTTTGTTTATTTTTTGTTTGTGGGGTCTTTTACTCAAATGTCAGTTTTTCAAGAAGTTTCCAGTCCAAGACTGTTGGAAAAATGTGAAAGGCCTTTTTGCTACGGCAGTTTAAAGCTCCTGTAGGATGCTGACATGATTTTTGAGTTACAATTATTGTAATTGGAAACAAAATCAATATAGTGTGGCAAAATACTTCTATGGAGTTAAATTTGGGAATGTTTGACTTAAAATACAGTCTATTTCAACCATGGACTTGAGAAACGTCACATTTTGATGAGTTGACTTCTTGGATGTTGTGTTGACTATTTTTTCAAGATAAGTGAGAAGAAGAATAAACTTAGTTTTGAAGGATTTTTAGGCCTTTTTTTGGAGGGTTATTTGTCAAATCAAAAGTTTTCTTTTAAAATAAAAGTCTGTCTCCTTCATGAGCAAAATGTCACAAACCTGTTCAATGCTTATATCTTCATAACAATATGTTCCTTAATGTGGCTGGGCACCCTCCTCGCCTTTCTGTATTGCATGAGCCAAAGAAATTAAACCATAAGTTTCTTACACTGTTACCTCAAGTAGAAACATTTATTGCATTTATATTTTTACAGAAACCTGAAAAAACAGAAGCTTAACATCTTATTTTGTTTTCTAAACCAATATTCATTTTTTTTTGCTTCAATGGAATTCTAATGTGAATTTGATTTCTGTCATTTTTTTTCTTAAATTGCAGCATTGAACAATATTCAATTTAAAATTGAATACATTAATTTCTCTATTACTATGCAGGGTTTCCCTAGAGCCATGAAAGATAAGCTGGAACATTGATCCAGTGTTCATGGAAATAATATTCTCAAGTTTTACTCTGAATTTATACATAGAGAACATCATAAACAGCACAGACATCCCTTTACTTCCCTTGCCCTTCCATGTCAATATATATGCACACATACAAATGCAGTTGTGTACACAAACAAGTGACAAAATTACAAGAGTTTTTTCATTCTTAATACTTACAGTGAGGAGTATCAACATCCATGGCATTCAATCACTGTCAAGACCTACACTTCATAAGAGAATACAGTGATGGATTGGCATCAAGCCTTTTATCCAAAACACTTGAAATTATCAAGGTCTTAATTCCCACCCTTTGTGCACACTCATAATAGAAAATGGGAAAATCTGAGGGTTTTTCCACTGTCCTGTATATTAGACAGCATAACTGTACACTGTATTTCATTGTCTAATAATGACATAATCTAGAGAATGGATTCTTATGCATTTTTCCTCAGAACAATAACTTAGATTTCTGAAATATTCTATATAATGGATCATTCTATTATCGTGCTGAAAACAAAAAAAACAAACTTATTTTCTTTATGAAGGCTATATTAATACGTCTTTTAAAATCTGACAAAGCTGTGTAATGCCACCATTCAAATCAGCAAAAAAATAATAAAAAACACAGCAAACAAACTTTCTATAACTAATGCTTTTGTCTTCATGTGAAATACCTTGAATTGTAATTAAAAGCTATTTTCATAAACAGTGAGAACCAAATGACAACAAAAAATTGTTAATTTCTGTCTATTTTTATTGTTGCTAGTCTATTGGCTTGCTTTCAAAGCAACGTAATTCACAGTAGTTTTCTGAGTGTTTCATGTAAAAATTTGAGAGGATGCATTGTATTGATAGCTGCTCTAAGCAATGTTTTTTCATATTAGAATGTTGTCATATTCACATTTGGAGTCTTCATTTGTTTTCTAAGATTTATGGTCAATGAAATACAAAATACTGAAATATGTGCCATAGATATTATGAATTTTCCTATCAGTCTATAACCATCTATATAACCATCTAGAATGTCCATACTTTGGTTACCCACATGTACTTATATATGACACAAATTCACCAGAGTGCTGATATATCTCTAGCAGCAAAGTTCGTGATCTTAAATACCTTTGAACACCTATAAATGATCACTTGAATCGGGTCTCTTTGTCTTCCAAACTTTTGCTTACACATATTTTTCACATAAGCATTTGAAAATATCTCCTCTTAAACTCTAGTCAAGATGAATAGTGCTTTGAGGAAATAGAATTAATTTTGATAATATGGGACTTAACAATCATGTAAAGACATGCCATCTAACAAATATCATCAACATATTTACAAATCAAATAATCTGAAATCCAAAACCTTACTTCTTTTCCTAAGAAATAAAAAAAGAAATAATTTATTTTTTGAGGTGAAGTCTGAATCATTACAAAAATAATTTAAAATCTCAAATTCAGTTTTTTACAGAGAAAAATGACATCTACTATTCAGTACAATATTTTTGTCACTATTGTTTCTACAGTGATCTCTAACTTCTTGTAAGCTTTTAAGATAATCTAGACAAGTTTCTAAGATATTGGTGTTGAAAAAAACACAAAGGTGATATAAATATATATGTTCTTTTAAAATTATATGAAACCATGACCTAAACATATTATTTGAGGAAGATGATATCTAATAATGGTTCTTAATATAGCAGAGAAAGCATAAATAAAAACAGTATTAGCAGCTGAAGCAGAAGAAAATTAAATAAAAGAAAATGAATACAATATTTGTAGTTTTTTTAAGTTGGATAATTAACCATTACAGCAGATTGTGAGGCAACAAGGCATAATCTCTATGTCTAGTAGATATACCCTATTTCAAACAAAAGCATCTCACACATTGCAGGAAAACTGTCCGCTACTAGAAAAATCAAGTATTTTTTTTTATTACACAGTCCTTTTAGCCATAAAATTTATGAAGTCTTATAAATTATATACAGTGTTTAAAAACTCTGTCAAAGACAAATTTGGTAAAACATAGAAGCAAGTGCTACCGGCATTTATAAAAGTTGTTTTAAACTTAACTCAACTATATTTTAAATGAATAATATTTTATCATTTTTGCATTACCTTCATAGGTACATAGACTACATCCTTGTATTTTCCTGCCAATTAAATTTTTTCATATTTTTTTACATGTGTACAGATCACATAAATGAGTATATCTCATGATTTTACAATGAAGTTAATAGCCAGAGCTTAAACAGATTGCAAATGATTCACTACTTGTGCATTCCTTTTAATGTCTACATTAAGGTTTTGATTCTTCTCAGGAATTAATTATAAAGAACTCCACTGTAATAAGCAGATTTATATGAGCCTGAGAGGAAGAGATGTCTCTAAATAGACATGTTTCAGGTATTGATCTTTATGAAGTACTTAGATAATATGTGCTCCCTATGTATACTAAATCTGTTTGATGTGTTCTGGAGAGCAATCAGGCAGAGAAAAATTGAGTTCAGATATCTTGAAATTTTGCATAAATATGTAACTTAATAATGCTGCTCAGAAACATTAGATGGTTTGCCAAGTAGATCACAAACATTCCATTAATATCAGGCTGACTCAGCTTCATAGGCTGGGAAAACTCTTCCTAAGAACACCCCTGGTACTCTTAATAGCTTATTAATAAATCTTATAAAATAAATCCATAGCATTGGACTTCTTTAGTCACAAGGCAGCCTGACTTAGTGGAAATAAATAATTAGACCCTGGTAATTGCCAAATTTGCATGAAAATTTGGTATTGCAAATAAAATTATACAAGTGTATGTGAGGTTTCCATGTGACATGAAAGATCCATTAGACATTAATTAAGACTTCTGTAATTTGAAAAACTATTGTTTACATGGTCAAGCATAGAATACATTGAGGCAAATTGATGCAATTTGCACATCTTTGGTAATTTTGTCCTCAATCGCTCTTGATATTTGTGGCCACTATACCTGCTGAATAGATCTTTTGTTGAATACATCGAAACACCTGCAGGTCTTGGATAAAAAAAGCTAATGGAATCCAGATAAAATGTTAGCTTTATGAGGAACTTGCCTGTATAAGGAAAGAAGTGACCTTCTGGTGCTTTTCATGTCAGTCTGAAGTGGAGTATTCTTTACCACACAGGAACAACACGGGCTATGGATTCCTTTTTAATATTGTGCTAAAACTCCTCAGCAATATTTCAGACTAAATATAAAAGGCATTTTTATCTGTGCTAAAGCAGAGTAATAAACAGTATCTTACACAGTTCAACTGTTATTACCACAAATAGAATTAAAAATTGGTTTATAGATTCAGACTACATTGTTGTTGTGTCTGTGTTAATGACAACAGGAAAAAAAAAAAAAAGAAAAATATGGATTTTGGTTTTGTCAAACATTAAAACTGTCAATAACCATGTGCTTAACAAAACCCCATTACTACAGAAGGATCATTTCATTAAGGAAAAGCATATGAACTATGCCTCACTAAATCAAAAATATGCAACATTTATGCATTTGACAAATTAAGAAATATTCTGTTTTCAGTGAAGAAAAATAAGATCAAGGGTGTGAAAGGGAGTTTCACCTGCCCTAATACTGGAATTATTTAGAAGTGGAAGTCTTCATCTGAGAGAGCAATTTAATTTTTTATAGAAAATAAATGAAGAAACAGACAAATAGGTTACCCTCAGGCATGGCTTATCTGCTTTATTTTAGCCAATTATTTTTGAATAAGATGAACTGCAACCTAGAATGGCTTGTTTCTCTTCATTATTTGTAGGAGGAGGCTGTGAGTCAAGAGATTTGCTCAGTTTGTCACAGCATTGTGCTAATAACACCAAGGTTGTGTTCTTGGGGGTTTTCAATCCATGTATGGGCCATTCACTTAAGAGGTGGACCTGATGATCCTTGTGGGTCCCTTCTAACTCAGAATATTCTGTGACCTGGAGATAAATATTAAAGATTTCTGTAATCACATACAGTCTCCATACAGTAGGTACTGAAATTTCTGCAAGATGATCCTATCATGAGGTATAGCAGCAGTAAGATCTTGCTCTGGGAATATTTTGCTGAATAAAAAGAGATGCTTAACTTGCCTCTACCTTGACCTAGACATGTGAAAGAATATAATTTCCCTAATTCTTATTTCAGCTGTAGTGAATGGAGAGAAAACCAGAATGTTGCATGATTTTCTGTATCGCATACGTGAAAATGGAGTGGGTGAAAGTTATGATAAAGGTAAGGAAGGCCCTTACCCCTCTGAAACAAAGGACATTGGAATAGGGAAAGTGACTGTGCAGATGCTGCAGTCTTGCTGAATTAAGGTGCCTTTAAATTAGCCAGAAAAAAGCCTTGTCCCTCATCAGACAGAAGTGCAGCGCTATCTGTCATATTCCAAATGTCAGAAATGTCAGGATGAAGCCAATGTTGCAGTGAAGTATTTAATGGTCACTAACTTTTATGGACCACTGAGAGTGAATAAAAGATGTATACATACTGGTTATTCTGTACAATGCAATATAGCCCCATTAAATAATGGTTTTGAAACCAGATTAATCCAAACCTAGCAAACAATCAACCCAAAGGGCACTGCTGGGGACGCAAAATCAACAACACTTAAGTTTACAAATGTTTTATCTCTCCTGACTCAGTCAATGCTCTCAGGTGCATGTTATGGTTCTTGGGCTGTCCTGTGTAGAGCCAGGAGCTGGAATTCATGGTCCTGTGGATCCCTTCCTTTTTAGGATATTCTGTGATTCTCTTCATTAAGTATTCACCAAGACTGGTCTAAAATCTCTCTGCAGTGAAGCTTCTTCCATTTGCAAGTTTCAAATTAATATCTTGCATGATAAAGAGAACTATTATGTCATCTTTAATTCAAATGGAGATTTGTATAAATATCAGCATCCAAATCAAAAACAAATCCAATATCTGTCTTCTGGTATGATCAAGGAACTGATTACAACTGATCCAAAAACTTATCTAAGAATATTAATGTCTATGTGTGTTAGGGAATAAATATCCACTTTCAGTCCAATGCTAGGTTCCTATGTCTGTAGTTTAAATTCAGTTTAAAAGTGATACAGATTGTACTCAGAATTAAATTTAAAAGGATGTCTCTATGTTCCCCTTACTTAGTTCTGCTTCTATCTCAATGTACAACAATGAGGGAACTGATATGCTTTTTGCCTTGGGCACTATAACTTGTGCTTTGTTTAGAACCAGTCTGCATCCTATTACTTTAACTAAATACATGTCAAACTTAAAAGTAAGCATAGTGATTTTTTGAAAACACATCAGTACTTCTTTTTTATAGACTCCCTCTTTTTTTTTTCACACCACCCAATCTTTAAATTGTGCCAGTCAGAGTATACAACATAACAAAAATGAGAATTCAAGCCAAGCTTTTGCAAATGTCTTCTGACTTCATGAGAATATGAAATCAAATCAAAGGTAAAAATAAATGTTGTATTCCAGGCACAGGACTAGGGGCGGCTAGTTGCATTACCGAGGTGACCCTAAAGGTCCCTGTGGGAAGGTGTTCAGTGAAGAGCAATAAAGCAGCCTTTGTAAGCTAATTCCCAGAGCAGCAGTAGCCTGACACTGCCCAACAGCAAAGGCAAAGGAGGAGGAAAAAGGAGAATAAGAGAATCAGTATATTCTTACTATAGAAACAAGAGGGATTTTTAATAGGAGTTAAAAGTCAGATCATGACAATAATAATTTGTTGTTGTTGTTGTTGTTGTTTTTCTCCTGTTTTTATACTTGTTTTAGGGGAAATGGTGATAGAAATCCTACATCATGAAAACTGGAATTATAGGGATATGTTGATTTGGTAATGTCGTTCCTAATGAGATTTGCTGTCATGCTCTTGAAGACTCAAAAAAGAGCAGAGATGACTTATTATGTGTAGATGTTTACCTCTTGTCTAAGTACTATTTTTTTCTTGCTTGGCCTATATCAGTTGTACATGCCAAATGTTTTGATCTATTGTCTCTTAGTACAGTACTCTTTCAGTCAATTACAATTTAATGTTTTGCACTAGTTTTTTTCAATAAGACTTAATCATTTTCATGAAAGATTTAATTATCCATCTTCCTTCCAGGAAAATAAATCTATTTTCCTGACATTTAGCTAAATTAAGGCATTGTGGTTTCAATTAAAAAAAAAAAAAAAAAAGTGCAATGCAATTTGCATATTAATCTGAGACTGAATGTAGAACAACCTTTGTTAAGAATGAAATAATCTGTTTTAAAAATTAATTAAGGCCACACACAGAACCCTTTCTCTTTGGTTTCTGTATTGGTCTTGTGTGGCCTGGTTTTGGTAGCAGGAACGGAAAAAGGGTGTTTTCTGTGAGAAGCTGCCAGATGCTTCGCCTATGTCCCCCAGAGCCAATGCCAGCCGCTCCAGGATGGATACACTGCTGGCCAAGATCAAGCCAATAAGAACAGTAACACCTCTGTGACAGCATATTTGAGAAGGGGGTACAGAAATATTGCACAGTTGTAATTTTTAATTGCAGTTGAGACGAGCAGGCTGAATGTGTGTGACAGGAACGGCCCTGCAGACAGCAAGGTCAGCACAGAAGGAGGAGGAGAAGGTTCTCCAGCTGCCAGAGATGAGATTCCTCTGCAGCCCATGGTGAAGACCATAGAGAAGCAAGCAGCCCTCCAGACACATTAATGGAAGTGCAGAGATCCACCTGCAGACTGTGGAGGCCACCCATGCCTGAAAGTATGCTGTGAACACATGGGAAGCCTGTGCTGGAGAAGGCTCTTGGCAGGGACCCGCAGACCTGGGGAGAGAAGAGTGCACATTGAAACAGGTTTGCTGATAGGACGTGTGACCCCATGGGGTACCCTCATTGAAGGACTGCACCTCATGGAAAGTGACCCACCCTGGCACAGTTCATGGAGAATTGTTGCCTGTGGGATGGACTCACATTAAAGGAGTTTCTGGAAGACTGCCTCCAATGGAGGGACTCCACATTGGCTCTCCCTGAGCAGCGGGAGAACAATGTGTGACGAACTGACTGTAACCCCCATTCCCTGTCTCCCTAAGCAGTTGAGGAGGAGAAGGTAGAACTTGGGAAGGAGGGAGGAATGAAGAGAAAATATTTATTAAAGATTTATTTTATTTCTCATTTTCCTGCTCTGATTTTGATTAGCAATAAATTCAGCTGATTTCCCCAATTTGAGTCTGTTCTGCTTTTGATGGTGTTTGGTGAGTGATGCCTCTCAGTCCTTAACTCATGAACCTTTGCTATATTTTCTCTTCCCTGTCTAGCTGAGAAGGGAAGTGATGGAACAGC
>JANRMJ010000054.1:56190005-56224842 GCA_025584955.1 Alethe diademata | reverse complement strand
AAGATTTTAGTAGCTGAGAATCTTGGTTTATTATACACAGACAGAGGAAACTCATATCTAAATGTGGAGCTCACATCTTAGAGAGATGTGATTATAAAACTCCATTTGGGAAAAACAAAACCCCAAACAAAGAAATAAGTGCATAGCAAACTTAATTTACTCAAAATATAGTCTAATTTCTCTGAATACACCTATACTGTATCCTGTTATATGACCAAAAAAAAAAAAAAAAAAAAAATTTGTATTTCACTTTTCTCAAAATCACAGAATAATCAAGGTTGGAAGAGACTGTCAATATCATCTAATTCAACTGCCAACCTCACACCACCATAATCACCTCTAAACCATAGCCCTAAACGTCACATTCACACACTTTTTGAACATTTCCAGAGACTCAACCACGTCTCTGGGCAACTTCTCCAGATAACCAGGACAACTGATAAATGACAGCTCCTCCATTACTCTTGGGTTCACCCCAGTCAGGCCCACAGTTGGATGGTGGTCTAATTGGCATAGCAAATTAGCACTAGCCATTTCCTCCAGGATTATGAGGCTACTAACTTCCAGCCCTGAGACCTGGTGTACTGAGGATAACTCTTTTTGGTATTAAAGACTGAGACAAAGATGTCAATAAGTACTTCAGCCTTTTTTCTCTTCTCTTGACACTATGCAACATCCAGCAATGGATGGAGAGTATTCTATTATATTGATAGAATGTATTTAGATATAAAATATTTGAACATATATGCACACCAAATATAATCACAGAATATCCTAATTTAGATGAGACCCACAACTCTGAAGAAAGTGAGCAATTTTCTTCTGAAAATGTTAGCAAGAGATTTTTAAAAAGACAATTAAGACCAGAGGGATTATATTTGAAATCAATAACCTTGTGTAAAGAACAAAGTTTCTCTCTTTGGATCTCTCTTAACCTTAAGAGATTTGTTATGCAGAGATTCTACACATGTAGATCAAATTCAGCTAAAAAAGATCAGATACAATGGAGAAATAGCAAAGGATTTATCAAAAAAGTAGATTTTTTTTTGGTCTATTGTACAATAATTTGTGCAATAATTTTTCAATTGTTTGTATCAAAGAAAATTGAGAACCTATTATGAAAGCTGTTTTCTTCTACAGGTTTTGCTATAGGCGCAAAATATGTGGGAAATAAAAATCATTCAGGCATTTAGATTTTAAATTTCTGAACAACATATAAATCTGTTTTATATGGAATAGTTACTCATGTAATTTGCATCAAAAAGGATTTTCTTATTTTTGTATAATAATTTCTAGCCCATTTCTTTGATGTGTCAATAAAATATCATATGTATGATACAAAAATGTAATGTTTCATATGTAATGATTTATATATTTCTTTTCAGTCTGCAAATCATTAGGTTGCTCTACATTCCAGTAATTTCAATGGATTTTTACATATTTTATGCTACATGTTTAAATTATTTTGTACAATGAAAGACTAATTCTACACAACTACCATAATCATGCGTTATTCAAGTGGTAGTTGCTTCCACTTAAACTTTCACTGAAAGTAATAATTTTTACTAAGAGCCTTGCTGAGTATTCTTGTTGACGTGACCTGAAATAGCTACAATGATTTTAATTTTCATTATGTTTTAGTTTATATTTCCCCAATTAGGACATTTTCAGATAGTGATCACGTTAACATGGCCTGGAAATCTATAAGTATACTCATGATCATATATCATCATGACTGCTCAAGATAAATCCTAACTTAAGGTTTTATTACTTATGAGTGTAAGTACTATTTTATTTCAGTAAAAATTTATTAAGGACTAGGATAATATCTAGTATCAAAGGGAGGAATGTTCTTCTTCAGCTCTTGCTAATTTTTGCTGGGTTGTCACTGAGGACAAATGAAGTGTTACAGTTTCCGAACAAGTCTACATATTCTGGAGACCTTTTATTCATATTTTATTCTCATTTTTTTTTCTAGTTAAACTTCATTGGCTTCTATGATATGTCTAGTGGAAAGAACCACAGTATGCTTATAAAAAGAGTCATGAGAAGGGTTGTGGGTGTACTCTTTCTTCAGAACCAGTCTTTTGAGGAGGAGAGGATGCATTTTTTCATATGAACTTACATGTATGCAAGGGCCACACATTTCACATGTCAGTATGGTTGCCAGCTAACAACAAATCATGTCATTGTATTCTAGTAGATGTTCCTGCCATGCACATAAAGGTATATCAAGATCTGGTTTTGAACATTTTATATTCTTAGTTTTAGTCTCTTGACCAAGGCTTATAGACGTATTTAGTAATAATAGAATGGTATGGAAGATTTAAAAATTTCTGGTAGATTTAATTTAATTTAAATGGATAATATTAATAAGATTTTTGAATATTTCTCCTAGGCAAAGCCTTCCTTTATTCAGTTTCTGAATTTTGTGTTTTTTCTTCTATCTTTAGCTGATTTTGATAAATAATAATGAAAAGAGAAGGAAAGCAGAGGATGGAATTACAGCATAACAGAGATATACGTTTTTAACTCAATCAAGAAATGGTCCTTCTATGCTCCAGAATATGCTGTTTTACATTTCAGATCAATTTATTTTTGAATGCACAAGCTACAAAGGAAGCATTAATGTTCTCATTATCAGTGTTATTGACTTAATAATAGACCAGCTTAAGACCAAGTTACTATACAGCAGCTGGAGATTTAGTCGTGAACCTAAAACCTGTGATGATCTTAATATTTACTATAACCCCTTTCTACTGGCAGCAGGGAAAATTTTATTCCAAGAGGAAGAATTTATAGTCCTTCAATGTGATGCTGTAGCAGAGAGTGTAAACCATCTATACATCTAGGTATTAAAGTCCATTCAAAATGCATTTTAAATTTTTTACACAGCAAGATTGACAAATGATACAACTATTACAAACACTCATGCCTAACGTCAGATGAAGGCCAGAAAGGAAATGCGTGGGTTTACTTTTGTAAATAAAAAATAAGAACCAGAATCAGAGTCAGAGTTGACCATCTAAGTACGTCATGTCACAAAGAGGAAGAGCTTTATAACTTGAGGGTAGTTGATAAGCCAAGTCAAGGAGGTGATGCCTTTTATAAAAATGAAATATTCACCTTTCTAAGAGAGCTTGAAAGTGAGCTAGATTTCAGTTAAGGTGAATGGGTGGTCTGTCTCAGAGAAATGTAAGAAAACTTGCTTTGGAGAAAAATGTTAAATAAATGCAGAAAAATGGAAGGACTCTGAATGGGAGACTTTCTGCCTCAGAATGATGCTTTCTCTGAGATGTAAGGTATATGAAAAAAAGATATTTATAAATTTTTTTCAGAAATTTTACAAGCAAGAACTTCCTTATTAATCTAAATCTAGTAGATTAACAGTGGTTTTCCTTCCTTCTCTCACTTATGTCTCTATTTTGCTACCATGATGTGTAGCAAAACATCACAACATGTTTTTGTGAATAAATACATTTGTTTATCTATTTTCTTTTTTTTTTTCTTCAGCCTGGTCTGCATTTGGAATTACTAGATTCTTTACAAAATGTGTTGTCTAAGGGCAAAATTCCCTGTTACAAAATGGTGAATGTTTTAATGCATTTTGAGAGAGACCGAACAAGTTCATATGGAAGAAATTCACTGAGGATTACTGAAAACATGAAAACAATTTTTGGGTCAAGGAGTTCTTGTGTTGCAGAGACTTTAACACTGGAAAAATATGTGGAAGTATCATCCCAGGTTGCCTGGTATTCTGTACTCATCTGCTTTTGTTTGCAGTGACAGACATAACAGTGAGTTTTGTATTCCTGGCTAAGGGGTCCTTTTAGTCTTTTTTTTAATTACCAAGTGGCTCTTACTCAAGGGTTTGAGAATCAAACAGACAGGGAGGAGCGTTTACAAATTTCCATCTCTCTGGGACATATCTCAGGTTTTTGAAGCATACTGGCTACCTGGACTGAAGATCACTCAGATTCTTCACAGCTTAGGTAGACAGTCAATGCCTAAGGCATCAAAGTCCTTTCTAGTAATCAGTGTAATAAGTAAGGCATTACAGGAGCACTGCTGAAATGCTAGAATCTTCAAGAGTTTGTTACTTATGAAAGTGGTCAGCTTGAATATTGATCCCCTGATTCCCTCAGGAACAATATGTTCTAGTGAAGATCTATCTAGTGGTAATGCTGTGCTTTTTCACTAGTTTCAAAATACCCTCTCTTCTCCAGTGCTTCAGAAAGTGTTGTCAGTGGATTCATGGTGCTATGGGCTCTTAGCCCTGCTATATCCTAGGAGGATATTAGAGAGTTATTCAGGCTATATAGTGAGGTTTAAACACTCATAAGTTTTTCTCAGTCTTTGCAATAAAGTAATATTTTTTCAGGATAATTTCTACAGTAATCCTGTGAAGCAGCTGTTTTTTTGGAATTTTTTTACCAGATGCAGTCTGAACCGTGTGTTCAGTAGTGAAGCCTCACAACTAGAAGATATTTTCTGCTTATGAAAAATGCTCATATCTGTAGAAGTAGTATTTTGTTGAGTAACGGGTATGAAAGTTTCAGTCATATACAGGGTTTATGTGACATTAAAAACCCCTAAAACCTTGATAGCTCTGATAGCTTACCTTGATGAGACCACGATGCTTGAGGAAGAGCTCTCATAACCAAATTCTTTCATGTGAATAGTTCAACTTTTCTCTCCAGTTCCAGGGCTATTTCCTTAAACAAGACTTTCATCAGACATTTCGCTTCACAGGAGTCCAACTCAGTGAAATTTCTTGCAGAATGGAGACATGAAACTTCATTTATCTCCGGAGAATGGCATTTATGTCATAGAAGAATGAAGTGTGAAGCAGTCATCTAACAGATTTGACTCAAAAGCTAATAGCTATATGTCCCACAGAGGTATATTCTTTTAAAAAACTTGTTCAACTGGCATACTTTAGATAATGTTCCACAGTTTTGGATTCAAATCTTTAAGAAAGCAAGAAAAAACTAAAGTGACAGAGAAAATAATGTTCAAATGTTCATTTGCAATATTACCCATTCCAAATAGCCCCCAAACTCTGTCGGTAGCTCAAATTTTAATAATTTTATAATAATGAATGTCTTCTACTAATGCAAAGTAGATAAGAGTAGTATAAACATTACAACCATGATTAAGTATTATTTTGTAACTACTCCAGAGAGCACTAGCCTTGTAAACTTAATACAGATCATATGAAACAGAGCATATTAAAGTTTTCTTTGCTTCTGAGGTCAACACTAGTATTACAAATGGGAATCTTAGGTTAGATGTTTATCATTATTTGTTCCTTAGATTTTTTTGTCCTGATCTCTCCTGTATGGTTTTGCTACCATGCTTGCCTACAGGACAACTATTCACATCTTTCTTCACATCTCTTGTTTCCATTTATACCTCAATTCCTGCTGTTTCTGAAGCTGCTTTCTGATGCACAATTTTGCACACATTTTTAGTAGTAAGGGACAGAGAATTTTGTAACTTCTTTCCCTTGGAACACAGACAAATGAACCCTCCTGATATTTATTCTGTCACTTTCCCACTGCTCACACATTGATCATTAAGACACCAACATGCTTCTCTTCCCCACAAAAATAAGAATTTGTATATTAATTTTACCTTATCTAGTAAAAAATAAATAAATACCCACAATTATTCAGAGACACCACATGCTTATACATTGTTAAATCACTGATGAATGGAAAAGAAAGCTTCTGAAAATGAACTTGCAGTATACACATGTGGTATTGAATTGTGTGTATGAAGAAACATTTATATTAATCATACTATTGGTACATCCTTTTGATTATACCTTCTGTGCAACCAGTTTCCAAGAATTAGAGATGAAATTGATTTGGTATTTGGACAATGAGCCAAAATTTCAACATCTCTCTGTTTCTTAATTTCTCTACAGCAAACTCAGGCTCTCAAAGAGTACTTTAAAATGAGACATACCAAATACAACATAAAGAAGCATAAGCCATCTTCTGTAAGAAATATGGAGTGCTGATGAAAATGCATTTTAACTTATAAATCTCTTTGGGGTTATACCAGTTTCACAGCCTTGAATATTACTCTGGGGTTAGATACTTAAAACAGTTTCTCTTCTAGACTGTGACAGAAGAGACAGATGTACCTCCCTCTGCTCTCATAGCCTCGTAGACAAACGTTTCAGAAATGATATTGTATATTGATATTGCAGTTCTCATTTTGTTTCAGAATACTTAAGCTACATCTCCAAAAACAAATCCTAATAGATACAATATTTAGAAAGGAATGTGAATATATTCTTTCTCTAGTTAAAACTTGAGAAAAAATACTTGCCTACTTGGAACAGACAAGAGATATAGAAGAAAAAAAAAGAGAACTCTTCTACAGTCCAATATGAAGAATATTTCCTTTCAGGACTTTACATTTTCAAATAACATGTATGTCTTTCTTTACCTAAATAAATTCTGGACACTGCAAAAGGAAGATGACACTACTCGTTCCCATTATATTATAAATAAACTGATACAGAAAGTTTCAGCCTGAACCAAGTGGTGATTATTACTAAAACAATTAATTTGGGCGTCTCTTTGTAAAATGAACATGAGATGGCCATCTAGAATTGAATTTACATGAATTTGAAAGAACAAAATCTTAATGAATTCAGACTTTAGCACTCAAATATTTTTGAAAACATGGGCACTAGAGGACCGTATACTCAGGCCATCTTTGTAGATTGAAGAAGTTTGCACACCAGGGAGGTTTTACTTCAGAAATTAGAAAGAAATTAAGCATGTTGAGAGGTAAAACTCTTGCCAAAAATTCTATCTACAAAAGAAGAGTTATTTTTTTCTCATACAATTTCTGAAGACCTTCTGACTTCCTTTATGTTTATACTTCCACCCTGAACTTTATTTTTTGCCTAATTTTCTATGGCAAACAGCTCTGGACTTTTTCTCTGCTGCATGTTAGTAACCTGTGGAAGACATGGAGTGATCGGAACTTTATTTGGTTCATTTGGTAGTGTGGTACATCACCAAGTATAATCTAAACCACAGTACCCCCTGAGTCAGTTCCAATATTTCATGAAAGGCCAGCGTGAGACCACTTTTTTTGGTGCAGACAGCCTCCTAGAACTGCAGTGACTTCTGGTCACTTTTACTTCACCTTTCTCTCAGTCTCTTCACATCAACTTCATTATCTTATCTTTCTTCTTTTCCATATAGTCCTTACTTTCCATTTGCTTTCAGAGTGTTTTGGTTTTGCCTTCTTTTTAATCCATGTATTCATCCCATACTAGGAAAAGAAAAAAAACTTCTGTATTTTTGCTGTTGTCACATAATTTACTTCTCCTAAGTTATATTTTCTCCTCCATCTATGTGCTCAGACTGGAAGCTCTTCAGAACTCCAGATAACAAAGAAATGTGTGCTTATACTTATTGTCCACTGAATCATTTCTGTACTTAATAGAGAGGCTGCTACTTCTGCTACTGAAGTACTCAGTCCTTTTCTGCAAAATACATTTTCTTATGTTTTAAACAATGTGCCAAGCTAAGAACATGCCATATAATGTCAGTTAATAAAATATGTGATGTTTAATACCTGAAAATACATGGGTTTTGGTAGAAACAGATGGAAGAACAGCTTTAAGCAAAAGCAGAAAGCAAGTGTAGAAAAAGGAAGTCTAAGAAACGCCAGGAAACTGAGCCCACTGTTTTGCAAGTACTAAAATGATATCTCTGATAATTTTTTTAATAAATTAAATAGGTTTAATGACCAAGAAATCATTTATGTGGACAATATGGATCACAAATGTGACCATAACTGCAGTAGCAGAAAACAATACATAAAAAGAATCAGCACGATCTGATTAAAGAAGTGGTTTTGAACTGACATAGCACAGTTTCTAGCTAACAGTTCATAATTATGAAAAAACAAATTCACAATACATCTGCAGAATCAGAGTGTAAGTGCTGCATCTGAAAAATTAAGCAGAAGATCTGAAAAAAATAATAAATTGTTTATTGCAATTTATATTCTCATATTGTGCTGTTCAGCCTTTTGAATCTCTTCACAAAATAGCTTGTGAAATTTGCTGAGAAAATTTCCATAGACGCTAGCAAAGTTGTAAGGCAAAGTCATAAGTTAAAGAGAAAGAAAAATTAGAATCTTTTGTTTTGTGCAATTATATGAACATTTTGCAAGTATAACCTTCTGCAACTCTTAAGAAAGCAGAAGATTGTTTTCAGTCTTTTTGCCTGGAGACATTTCATTCACAGAGCATATTGGTAGGAGCCGCTGTCTTACTAATGTTCTGGTCCACATTAAAAAGCAATGGATTAAAGACAGAAATGGCTCTTTGCCTAAACTGCTTAATAAAAGTGAGTCAAAGACCAACCTCTCTCCTTGAGGCCAAGTAGTTATCAACTAGTTTATATCCAGACTTGTCTAGCTGACGGCTTGGCCTTTAGAGGGAGAGAAACAGAATGTTACGGAAATTCACAACATTGCCATGAAATGAGATAACAGAAAGCAATGTATATGGTGAGGTGTCAAGGACTTCAGTTTCCTCTCCGGTTTTCTCTTGTCAGTTCTGAAGAGGTATGTCCTTAAGCGATATAACTTCTTAAGTCACTTTGTGACACCTGGCATGAGGAGCAGAGATAGATAGGTCCCTGGTTTTTTATTTAGCAGTCTCAGACATCATCAATTCTGCCTCTGGTCGACTGAGCGAGACATAGCCAATTATTCCTTGCTTTGTGCTTGTCTTCCAGGTTCTATGTATAAGAGAGATTTTAGCAGTCAAAGCTTTGAGGCATATTCAGCCACCTCCTGGTAATTTCAAACTAGGGTTCTAATTCCAGTGAAAACATAATTGCTGTTAAATTGAGCATTCAGACCCTCAATTGACATAGCCACCTACCCTTTTGGGCATGAAAAGACGAGGACTGAGGTGTGTGTATATATATACATATTTATAGATATATGTCACTGAAGAGTAAAATATTTTTGAAGCTGGCATCCATATGACATCTCTTATATGTCTACAAATCGATTGCCCACCCTATCAATGCAGTCAAAGCCAGAACTTCTAAGACACAGGCCTTAGTTCAGACACTTCTGTTGATAAGATGAATTGTACCTTAAATTACTTACTGGCATATTGTGACTAGCTGGCATGCAAATGTCTACAATTGTATTATCTGAAGTAGTGCACTGAAGCCCAGCACACAGGATAACTAGTCCAAGATAAGTCATATGGTGCTAGCACTTCACAACGCTGGCGTGGTTGATAGAGATCAGTGCAATTTCTTTGAGGATATTGTGCTGAAAATCTAATAATGTAGTGAATCCTACCAAGCTGTAACAGTGAGATTCTGTTCAAGGGACTGTGATATCCAACTATATCACTCTTCAGGAGTAACAGAAGGATGCAATACCCCATTGCATCCAAACAGCATTAGACACTTTTCTGTGGCAACTGAATCAAACTGTATTTATCAGAAATTGGTTTATTATAATACCACTCAGACACTAAACTTTATGTAGGTATTTTATTGCTCCCATGGTCTTTAGCTGAACCTACCACAACATATCAGGCCCTGGAAAAGAAGCAGAGTCCTTAATACTTTTTAAGATTGTGATGATAAATAGCTTTAAAAATATTTTTCTGGATAATAATGCCAGACTTACAGTTCATATCTCTTCTGAAGGATAAAAATAATGGGCCAGGAAAAAAAAAAGTCATTTAACATAGTGATTTCACTTGTAGAAGTGTTAAAATGCAAACGCCTTACTTGAGAATATTTGTTTTTAAATATTTTACAGGATTTTTTTTCTCAAATAATGTTAATTCACTAATAATATTCAACACTCATTCAGGTAGTGGCCTGTCAAGATCTTTTAAATTTATATGTGTGTATACATATATCTCCATGTCACTGTATCTATTTATATAGGGACATCCAAAAACTTTTAAATACCATTTCTGGATTTTCCATTACTGCAGAAAAGGAGATTTCATGTCTTCCCTGGTTTGATCTGAAATGAAACCTCTACTAGTCAGTTAATTTTTTCCAGAATAGTTTCAATGTTGAAAAAGAATCAGATTAAATTCCCTTGTAGTATCACACACCTTTTATTATGTTGAATTGCCATTCAAGGTCAAGTGAAGTGTCTATTAAAAGAGCTATAAATGATTAATTTGTTTAATTCAAAGCTGCCTTTTTTTTTTTAATTTGACATGAAACTATTGCATTGGATATTATGTTTTGAAGTGGTTTCATGTTTGGCTTGTGTGCTTACAAACATGACATAACCATATCATGACCTTGTGGCAAAAAATATAAGTAAAAAGAAAACAGCCAAGAAAAAAAGAATGAATATATGTAGATCAATATTTGGTAAAGTTGGTTGTTTTTTTTTTTCCTGGAATAATTTGTTTCCATGAATAAATATTATGATAGTAAAAATAGAAATTATAAAGTCTCTACACTTATATGTGACACTAAAGTAATAGAGAAATCCTGGAATCCAATTTGGAAGCCATAAAATATTCAGTTTCAAGTTTTGTATTAACATGCATTCACACAGTTACATGTCTGTATAAATTATTCTCATGTGTGCACACTTTTTACTTCACATTTGTTGGAGAATTGAGAATGAAGCATTTAGCAGACTAGTCTCAAGAGTATTGCAAATGTAATATTCCTCATAGAATAATGTTCACGAAAGCTATAAAACAATGCTTTGTGTGCATGGTACTAATGACGTGTTTATTGGTGGTTTTTTTAATATTTGTGACCTGTTGTGAGTGTTGTTTTATTCAGTGACTGGGGCATTTATAAATATTTGCTCTCTGAGGTTTAATAGAAAGCTGTAGAACTCATGATCTTCTTTTCTTTACCTCACTGCTCATTTTCACAAAACTTCATTATGTTGATGTGTTTTTTTCTGTATTGATTCAAATCTGCCAGTAGGCTCAAAAACATTTTTCAGAAACGACATACAGTGGCACAGACAGGCACATGTAAATATAAAAAGACAGATCATTGCATGAGCTTGTATTCTAAGAAAATTCAGATAAAAACAGTTCATCAGATACATATCTCTGTTTGCAATATCTTTATTGAAAAAACGTGAACATATGTCATCTAGAATGCTTTCAATATACTGTAATTGGTAAGTGACATAAGACTGACATCGAATGCTTTCAAATTATCTTTCGTATTTAGGTCCTCTATATCCACTTGATAGACAGTGCTGTATTAAACAGTTTCTCAAAACAAAATTAGGCTAAAAATAGCAGTTTTCTGTCAATATGTACTTCTAGAAATGACAGCTCCAATCTTTCTGTGTCTGTGAATAGTGGATGTTCAAAAATTCTTTCATCATAAGTGACCTCTTAGAACGCTGTATTCTAAAAACATAAAGACTTCAAAATAAAAACAGTCCTCTTCATAAAATAATGAAAATAGTCAATCAAATTAGGTCAATCATCTTAAAGGAGAAAAAATAAAATTGACAAAAAAAGGCAAAAGAAGGGATGTATATATAATTTTTTTGTTTTCCTCCCATTAGTTTTATTTAAGTATAGTCTGGATATATCAAACTCAGCTTTGTCTTTCAAGGAAACTCATTATATCATCAGGTTGAGTTATACTGAAGTCTCTTTTTTTCTAAAGCAATATTCACAATGTTAGCAACAGAGTTTTACAAAGCTTACAGATTCATACCATTAACCATAGATTATTGGGGTGATTTTATCAATATCCATAATCAGTCAATATTTTGATGTAGTTGATGTTGAATTTTAACCTTTTTTTTTTCAAAAAAAAATTGATTTTATTCTTATTTTTGAGTCATGTTTTTTCCAAGGATGTATCTTAAAAATAGCAGCTTTTATAAAATCTGAAATTATCAGTAATTTTTCATTAGTGGCTTTTACCTGAAAATTCATGTTTAAATGCTATCATTCTTTGGTATCTGGTCTAATTATGGCAGGCAAATAGTACCTTTTGATTTATAAAAAGTGCATGATCAACAAATGATTACCAAATAATAATTTATGTATAATATATGTGAACACTGAACCAGCATGTCTTATATGATACTTATTCACAAAAGATAAAAAAGTTTTAAGTTTTTTTGCAAAACTTATTTTATGAGGAATTCTTGCCTTTATAATATGTTATTTGCAATTGGACAGGCACTTCAATGAAATTGTTTGTGATTCACACTAGAGTACTGAAAGCATGATTTAGACTCTCATGAATTTATGTGGGCCTTCTGGACAAAGAAACCTGAGAGCAGTGCTACAGAAAGTTTTTGGAACATGATTTCTATAGGATAGAATAGATAGAAATTCTACTTGGTCAAATCATATATTCATGACACCCTATCTCTAGGGTTTGAGAAATCTAAACCCAAGAGATCTCTTGAGATTTTATTCCTTAAATTTCCTTTGTGAGCATCATGATTGAAAAATATTATCTCTCTGTCCTGGAGCAAACACTGCTAGAATCTGCTCTTCTATGGATGATCCCTGGTTCTTTATCGTGTTTGGCTCCAGTCATGAGGTGCTATAGAAGGGAAAACAGAGTAGAAGTTTTCTAGGTCAGCTATGTGCATCTATGGGAAAAAAAACAAACCTACAGAAGGTGTTGCTTACCTCAGATTTTCCTCCTAGCATCTGATGGCCGCAAATTCAGGCTAAAAAGTAT
Organism: Alethe diademata; assembly: GCA_025584955.1. NCBI lineage: Eukaryota > Metazoa > Chordata > Aves > Passeriformes > Muscicapidae > Alethe > Alethe diademata. Next base: position 56,212,114 of record JANRMJ010000054.1, on the reverse strand, counting down.
TGAGCTGTTAGACAATGTGGGTATGTGCAACTCTTATGGCACAATATAGATATGGTGAAATGAGGCTTGTAAACTTAGAACACCCCTGAAGGGAGCTGCACATATCCACATGATCTACCTGCTCGATAGGGTCCCCATGACTTTGCAGTCACGTGCTATGGCAAAAGAAAATAATAAATAAATAATTTACAGAGGATTAATATACCACTTTAAAAAGTCAAACAGCAGATAAACAGACACATTCTTTTTGAAATACCTGCACCCTCCAGTGTAAAGCTGCAATCATAAAGTTGCTCTGGCAACAACAGGAACATTTCCATACCTGACAACTGAACTGGATGAGCAAGTCAGAATTTTTATTAACATAGCACATGTCTTCAACAAAGTCTCCAAGCTATAAAAATCAGGTATAATCTAAATAACATGCATCAACAACATTCATTATTAGGTTTATTGAAACTAAACAGTAGATGTTAAATAAAAATCAATATTTATCATAAAATCAGCTGAAAGGCATCATGTTAAAGTAAATTTAGATTGCAATCAATGCACATCTTTAATTGAAAAACCTGAAGTGAAATCTCAAATAGCAGGAGGGCAATAGAACCAAAGAAATATCTTTATAATGCACTTCAGAATAAAACTACCACATTTTGTTGTCATTCTTCTTATTAAAAAAAAATAAATTTTTGCAATCTGAATAGATTAAATTTATCATATAATGATAATAGCATTAGTTGTTTAAAATGCAGATTTGAAAAATTGAAAACCACCAGTTTTTCTTCCTCTACCCATTTTCCCATATCACTTGAAGCTCTGATTTTATTTTGATTCATACAAGCAGACTAACACCACTGATGACTTTGACTCCTCCTGTTCTCTAAATATAGATTGTTGCAGTCTCTGTTATTCTGCAAAAGTCAACAGAGGGAAAATTAGCATTTTACTCCAATTCTGTTAGCCATATGCTACATTAAATGATAGCTATAGCTTTAGGGATGGAATTATTTCTGGTATGTTGCATTCTACTTTATTGGTTCTAATGCCATTTGCATGAGGTCGTGACTAGGAGCCTCTACAAGGCTTTGCTACCACTGGACAGATATGTGTGATGGGATATGACAGGGTGGACTTGTGAAAAAAAGAAAAATATTTTTAGAAAAATTGTTATTTAAGCCAAACAATTAGTTTCTTCACTTATTATTTGCACTAAAAATGCTCATATTTGTAATTTCTTGATGACTGGGAGTAAAGGGATTTCAAGCTAGTGGAAGGATAACTCTACATCAAGAAATATCATGGAACCATAGAATAGTTTGGGTTGGAAATTACTCTAAAGATCACCTAGTTCCAACACCCGTGTCATGGAAGAGACATCTTTCACTAGACCAGGTTGCTCAAAGCCCAATGCTTCCAAGGATAGAACACTCATAACTTGACTACATGTTCTTTAAAAAAGTGCCTCTCCAGCTTTCTTCTATCCCCCTTTAGGAATTAAAAGGTTGCTATAATGTCCAGTCAGAGCCTTTACTTCTCCAGGCTGAACAACAGCAACTCTCTCAGTTTATTTTGGTAGGAGAGGTGCTCCAGGCCTCTGATCTTCTTGGCCTTTCTCTGAACTTGCTCTAGAAGATCCTGGTCCTTATGTTTGGGACCTCAGAGCTTGGGACCCCAGGTGGTGTTCCAATAAACAGGAGAAAAAGGGGAGAATCACCTCCTTCGACCTCCTGGCCATGCTCCTCTTGATGCAGCTGTGGACACAGTTACCTTTCTGGGCTGTGAGTCCACATTCACAGTCATGTCAAAATCCTCTCTCACCAGCACCCTCAAATCCTCTCCTCAGGACCTTTCTCTCACTCCATTCTCTGACCAGCCTTTATAAGTACTTGGAATTTCCCTGACCCCCCCTTGTACTTAGCCTTGTCAAGCTCCATGATGTTCTCACAGCTTTCTTGGGCTCCTATTCCCTTCATGGTTTTATCACACAGAACTCTTGTCAAGCAAATCCCTGGAGAGACCAAAGTCTGCTCTCATGAAATCCAGTGTAGGGAGGTTACAGTGTGCCTTCCTCTCCACCCTAGGTATCTCAAACTCCACCAGTTTGTGGTCACTGCAGCCAAGGCTTCACTTGAACTTCACATTCCCCACTAGTCCCTTCTTATTGGGGAGAACAAGATCCAGTATAGCACCTGTCATTGTTGGCCCCTCAGCCATTTGGAGAAGAAAATGAAGGAAATATATATATATATATATATAGATATATATATATGCATATATACAAAAACACGTTTAAATATAGGCAGATGTTCTGCTTGAAAAAGACCAGAATGAACTCTGAGAATTAAGTCTTTGGGTAAAGACTTTCAGAAGAGTTCTAGGACTGATAGCATCTTGACTTTCTATGAGATTATTATCATAATCTATTACCACTATTTTTGCAAAAACAATCAGCCATGTTGAGACTAATATGTCTGCATGTGTGTATTTTCACTTACACAGACATACTCACACACATATACTGTTATTTATATGAGGGAGACATGTATGTGACAGATGGGAATAGCTTGAATTTTGCCAAGTACTCGTTATTTCACAAGGGACACTGCTCAATCTGTTCTTGTAGTAGAGGGTATTGCTTGGCACCAGAACAGTACTAAACTTACTGACCCAATCGCAAAACCCCTTTGCTCTATAGACCTTTAATTTTAAAGATATCACGTTATATAGGGATCAAAAAAAAAGAGCAAGAACAATCAGATATTTTAGCACAGACACACTATGTGCAAAATTTGTAGATAGTGTTTGTGGTTTAACCCTAACCAGCTGCTCAGCCTCACAGCACCACTTGCTCACTCCCCTCAAGGGACATGGGGGAGAGTATCAGAAGAGCAAACACAAGAAATCTCCTGAGTTGAGATAAAGACAGTTTAATAGATAAAACAAAAGCCACTCACACAACAAAAGGACAAGGAATTCATTTACTCCTTCCCCATGGGCAGGGAATCAGTGATCTCTGGGAAAGCAGGGCTTCATCATGATTAACAGATACTTGGGAATACAAACATCACTATGAGAGACCCTGGACCTTCCCCTTTCTTTCCCCAGCTCGAGACAGCAGGATGGGGACTGGGGAACAAAGTTCCTCTCACTCAAAGCAAAGATCAGATTCGTGACCATCTGATGTACATTAAGCCTGTAGCACCAAATGAGATGTGTCCCAGAGCCCTGAGGGAATTGGCTGATGTAGTTGTCAAGGCACTCTCCATGATTTTGGAAAGTCATGGCAGTCAGGTGAAAGCCCAGGTGACTGCAAAAAAGGATAATGTACCTATCTTTAGAAAAGGTATAAAGGAGAATTCTGGGAACTACTAGCCGGTCAGCTTCGCAGCTGTCCCAGGGAAGGCCATGGAAGATCCTCCTAGAAGCTTTGCTGAGGCACATGGGGGACAGGGAGGTGATTCAGGACAGCCAGCACAGATTCACCCAGCTCAAGTCCTGCCTGACCAATCCACTGGCCTTCTAAAGCCCTATCAGAATGTGAGGCTTTTTAATGCATTACCATAGAGGTGACTTTTAAGGAGGGATTAGAAGGTCCAAAGAAAAAAGTATCTGTCCTGCATCTGAAAACTGTCTACTCTTCAGTACCAGATCTACACAGTCTGCAGTATAAGAAGGACCATGTGTGCTGGAGACCATGCTAATGAGGACTGCAGCACTAGGTCCTTGAAGAAGAAATATGAATGTCAGAAACTTCAGATAAGCATAGCTAGATCTTTTAATTCCTGAGCATAAATTGTCATAAGTCATAGCTGAAAGAAGGAAATAGCTGTTTTCTCCATTTGTGACGGCAGAAATGAAATCTAAACTAAAGAAACAACTGCTCTGCTGCTAGATTATCTCAGAGGCATGATCCCAACAAAGAATAGAATAATGTTTTGTTTTCACACACTTCAGATATCCTTCCAGGTAGAAATTATTAATTGCCATGTTCCCGAGTTCCTTGTCCCATGAATAGGAAATCTTGGACTTATTCCAAATCATAGATCACCTGCTGGTTTCTGTACAGCTATATCAGCTGTTCCATGGAACCTGTTTGACTTTTGATATGCCCTCCAGGGTCTGTTCCCTCACCTGCACACTGGAATGAGGACACATGCTTAGGGAACGTCTGCTGGTTGGCAAACTAATAAGTTAATCAGTCCATGGATGTTTGTTCATGTCTCTGTATCTTCACAATTATGACCAGAAATAGGGACATTAATCTACTAGTTGTGGCTCTCATTACTCTTACAGTAGCCTGTAGCTAAAATCTGAAAGTATAGCTGTAAATGAATATATTGTTTGTTAATATATTTTTATTTTTATTGTTAGTAAAGATTCTAAAGTACTTAGTCTTATTAGGTCATTACTTCAGATTTCAACCCAAGTGAATAAAGAATTTAAGACTTGGCATCATCAACAGCCTTATAATTATGGTAGTTTTAATGAAAGCCATTTTGCATGTCATAGTGGTTGAAAACCTGACATCACTTATGTCAATGAGGTTATTGCCATTGATTCCACTACAATCAGTGTTTCACAAGTGTCTTTCATTTTGATGATTAAGCTTTAACTATTGACAGGCTCAATAGAAGCCATAAGCTATCTTCACTCAATTTGCTGCTGAAAGTAGGCCACCTCAGAGGCAATAGCTTCTTAATAGTGTATTGTTGTGCTTCACATGTATCACAGAATCACAAAACAACAAAATCACAGAGTCACAGATTGATTGGAAGAGACCTCTAGAACAGACCACCTGGTCCAATCCCCTTGCTAAAACAGGTTCACCCTAGAGCAAGTTGCACAGGATCACATCCAAGCGAGTTTTGAATATCTCTGGTCAAGGAGACTCCATGGTCTCTCTGGGCACCCTATTTGAGTGCTCTGTCACCCTCACAGTAAAAAAAAAATTCCACAAATTCAAATGGAACTTCCTGTGTTATCACTTGATGCTGTTTCCCCTTGTCCTGTCACTCACTGGACACCACTGAAAAGAATCTGGCCCCATCCCCTCGATCCTTCCTTAAGATTCTTGTTTGCAAGTCCCTGCCAGACTTCTCCAGGCTAACCCTGCTCTGCTCCTTTAGCCTTTTCTCATTAGAGACATGACCCCATCCACTAATCACCTTTGTGGTACCTCTTTGGACCATCGCCAGTAGTTTCTTGTTTTTTCTTGAAAAACATTCTGAGGATCCCAGAACTGAACACAACACTCCAGATGAGGCCTCACAAGGGCTGAGTGGAGGGGCAGGATCACCTCCCTTGATCTGCTGGCCATGCTCTTCCTGATGCAGCCCAGGATACCATTGGGCTTCTTGGCTACAAGAGCACATTTCTGGGTTATGGTTGACTTTTTTCCACCAGGGATCCCAGGTCCTTCTCTGGAGAAAATGAAGCAGTGTTCTTTATGAAGGAGTAAGGAATACACTGCCCATTAATATTTCAGGAAAAGGAAAAAAAAAATAATAATATTAATAAAAAATGCAATTTGTTTCAAACCCTCTTTACAATTTGTGTGACAAGATAAGGATGAACATGCAGATCTGGTATTAAAAAGATAATGCTGGTTACTGTTTCTACTTTATTGATTTTCATGGTTGTGGGGTAGCAGTCCTGCGTATTATGGTTTGATAGCAGATGTGTATCAAAGTGAAGAAATTATTTAGCTAGGTATCACATAATTATTTAGTAAAACTGCTAATATACAGATTAGGTAATGTTTTCAAAATAGAATACCAAAGAATAGACATTTTACAGCTGCATTACACTACCTTATATTTGAGAAAATAGCTGAGTACTAAAGTGCTTTCTCTCTAGAGGATATTGAAGGTTAAAAGTGGTGGCCATGCTATCTCAAGACTTGATGGCCCACATCAGATGGAATGTTGTGGCAATGGGAATAATTTTTATCAAATTTATAAAACTTTCTTATTAGCTTCTGGAAGGAAACAGAGCAGAAGTCATTGTCATAAACAATGTTATGTGTGAAGATGTAAATGAAATGTGGAGAACTTTTTTTTTATGTAATTGGATTAATTGTTTTTTGACCATTTGTTGATAGTGAAACATAAGGAATTGGTAGTTTGAGACTGAACTACAAAATGATGGACCTGAAATTGCACTTTGAAATGTGGACAGTCTGTAATCCCACAATTTGCAATATTATGGGCTGACTGTAAATAAACAGTAAAAAAAAAGAGAGAATTGTTTATGTGAAATGTGCAAAAAAGGTACACTGTGATTATTTGAAAGTCAACAGAGGTAAACAATTCCAAACGTCTGGCAGTATTAAAATAAAGGGCAGGGAATTACAAAAGCTGAAAGAAAACTGGAGTTGATACAAGTATTTTTGCAAGGGTTCCATTTAATCAGTATTTAAAATTTAGGAACAAATAATAACAAAAATGTTTTTTATTTTAAATAGGGCCAAAATAATATATGTACTTGATATATGTCAAATTTTGTAATCATGTTACTCAATGCTGAGTTTTAATTGCAATGTATCACTGTATACAGAGTGATGCAGAGTGTAGTAAAAAAATCCCACCATTAATATTCCAGTAGCACAGAAATTCCTCATGTGCTAACACTGCTCCCTTCTTCAGCAAATATGAATTTCCCTCCAAAAAGGTTGTTTGTTTACACTCCTGATCAGAACAATTCAGTACAAATTTCCCAGTCTTGGTGTACATACCTTTAGACATTTTGTATAAATACACTGATTGCTGTATGGCATGATAAACTCTATGCTATAAAATACTTTGTTGGAGCTCTGAATGACATGGTCCACATGGTATCTAGACTTATAAAATGATTTGTGCACACAATTTCATAGCCGTGCTTTCTTCAGGGACAGAAAGAAGAAATTAAGAAGTCTCAACATTACTGCCTATCCATTTCCTCTCTCTGCATTTAATTAATAGAGATGAAGTTATAGACTCAAAGTTCTATCCACTGCTTTGGTGTTTACCCTTTATTAACCTGTTCTAGAAGTCAGATAAGTAGACAGGTCATGTCTATATATATCTAAGGCCAAGATATAGGGAACTCACTCATACAGATGACAGATTTTTGCATAGTTAGGTTGGAATCTAAATGTTAAGTAGTTTTACATCAGTATAATTTCAGACACCATACCATAAGTATGCATTAAATGTGTCTTTGTGGTTCTCCTAACATCAATATCTAATTATGCATGCACATTTGTGTGTGCAAATAACAAATTTGAACACTCCTTTATTGTACTGATACCTGCTGTGAAACATTAAAGCATTCAGGAAACATGGTATTTAAAATCATCTGCTAAATATTTTATTTTATTGTAACTTAAATTTCTTCGGAAGAATCATAGTCAGACTTGGCAGCAAGCACCAAGCTGTGAGTGCATTACAGGGTGCTTGCAGCATTTAGTTTTATAATGCAAGCCCCACCTATGTAAATAAACACTGCAGAAGGAACAATATCATCTGTTTATCATTTGTTTTGGAAGTAAAACAATACACAGGCAGATGGTGGCTAGAAGGACATACAAAGGCATCAAATAAATAGCTTTTTTTTTACAATCATAGAAGAATTTTTAGATTACAGAAATTCTTTCCAATTGCTAAGAACAGAGTGTTCATATAAAGCAGAAAACCATGTTAAAAATATAATTAAATTCTTCTAGCAGCCTTCAAGACAAGTGGAATGCAAAGATGGCAATGGAACACAGCTCCAGTAGGCTTCAACATCTGGGATCTGTGTTGAAAAGCTCAGAGATTTCACCTAACTTAGTCTGAAACAGTTTTAATGGCAACTTACTTATGTAAAAGAAAAGTTAAGGATGGGAAAAAAACCTTGGCATTTAAAAGGGTTTGAACTCAAGGACCTAAGGCTGCTACAGTCTCCAAGTGTGCCTTTTTTGTGTAATAGAGGAACCATCTGACAGCCCTATTAATCATCAAACACCAGCTATAAATAGTATGTGGAGTTTTTTTCTAAATAATCATGGAATATTTTGGGTTGGAAGGGACCTTAAAAGACCACCTATTTCAACCCCCTGCAATAAGCAGGGATATCTTCAACTAGATCAGGTTACTCAGAATCCTGCCCAAACTGACCTTGAATGTTTCCAGGGGTGTTTCCACCACCTCTCTGTGAAATCTATTTCAACGTTTCATCACCTTCAGTGTAAAAAAATTTCTTCCTTATATCCAGGCTTAATTTACTCTCTGCTGGTTTAAAACAATTACTCTTTGTCCTTCTGAAGCAGGCTCTACTAAAAAGTCTGTTCCCCATCTTTCTTATAAGCCCTCTAGAAGTACTGAAAGGCCTTATGAGGTATCCCCAGAGCCTTCTCCAGGTTGATCAAATGCAATTGTCTTCATAGGAATTTGGTCCAGCCTTCTGATCATCTTGGTGTCTCTCCTCTGGACTTGCTCTAATAGGTCAATTTCCTTCCTGCACTGGAGACCCCAAAGCTTGGTGCAGTACTGCAGGTGGAGTCTCACCAGAGAGGAGCAGAAGGGCAGAATCCCCTCCCTTGCCCTCCTGGCTACATTTCTTTGGATGCAGCCCAGGGCATGTTTGTCTTTCTGTGCAAGTGCACAGTGCCAGGTCATATCCAGGCCCTCATCCAGCAGCTCCTCCAAGTCCTTCTTGGCAGGGCTGCTCTTGGTCTGTCCATCCCCCAAACTGTGTGGATACCAGGGACTGCTCCAACAATCCCAGTGCAGCACCTTGTACTTGGTCTTCTTGAACCTCATGAGTTTCACATGGGCCCATTTCTTGAGTTTGTCCAGGCCCCTCTGGATGTCTTCCTGTCCTTCTGGTGCGTCATGTGCACACCACAGGTTGGTGTCCTCAGGAAACTTGCTGGAAGTGCACTTGATCCCACTGTCAATGTCCTTGATGAAAAAATTAAACATTACTAGTCCAAGTACAGACCCCATGGACCATAACTCATCATTGATTCTATTGGGACATTGAGCCATTAACCACTACATTGTGGATGCAACCTTTCAAACAAGTCCTCATCTACCAAACTGTCTGTCCATAAAATTCCTCTCTCTCCAGTTTAGATGTTGCAGAAAATCCTGTCAAAGGCCTTACAGACAGATGACGTATGTAGCTCTTCCCTTGTACACTGATGTATTTACTCCACTTTAGAAGGCCACTAGGCTGGTCAGGGATATTTGCCCGTGGGTAACCATGCAACTTGTATTGTGTCAATGAAATAAATTACTATAAAATATAATTAGCACAATTCCTAAGTCACCTTCTTCTCCTAAACAAGATCTGGAAATCCATACACAAGAATATGTCCAGAACTGCATATAGCAATAGATATTTTTCTGCCATAAGAGTATGCAAACAAAGGAAGGAAAGGATATAGTATTTTCTCTGCTTTATAGATAGTTATTAAAAAAAAAATCATAGAGATGACTGAGAAAAAAATACTTCTATATAACCTATTTTTTGTAACTGGGATCTGATTTCTTAACAATTTCTGTTCAAGCATAAGTATCTTGTCCTCTCTACCATGTTTTCTGACTAAGAGATCCATGAGGCTTGATACAGTCTTCAGGCAGTGTTGATGATCACAGCTACCAATTGACTATGACCTTAAACTATGATTTAAATCAGCAATATATACACAGACTCAAATTCTGTTCACAGTGGATGCATCAACACCAGCACAGGTAGTTGCTCAGTGCCTGGCTCTACCAGCACAATTCAGAGCACCCTGCTCCACAGGTTGTCTCCTCACAGGCTGGGAGTTACCAGTCAGAATCTGCAGCACAAGTCAGCTGAATGAAGGCTTGTCTACCTTTGCCAACAGGAGCATTGGGAATCTCACTGGTAAAGGTCTATGATACTGGGTGCACACATGTGCAGAAAGCTGCTTCTAAGCTAGGCTCCAAGGGAAAGAAATATGCTTATCTGTGGCAAACATTGTAGCATTCTAAAGAAAACATCCAAAGCTTATTAGATTAAATTTATACTGATATTGTTAGTTTCTTTTGTTTTTTTCCTCAACAGTCCATAAAGGCAGTACTGAATACATCAGATGATGATAGCGTGAGTTTCCCACTAGACCCCCACTGCCTTTCATTTTTCTCCAGGACTAAACTTAGTACTTAAAACTAACTGCACCAAATATGCACATTTTTTGACTCAGAACTTACATGATATGCTATTTTTCTTACTACCTTGCCGTGGAATGCATGGAAAGACATTCTAGCACTACAGCAGTCAGTCTGTGCTACTAGTTCATCAAAATCCTTACCAATGCACATAGCCAGTGTTTTTCTCTATTGACATTAAAGGAAATTGTATTAACACCATATTATGTACAGTTTAATGAACTTTGTATTGTTCTGGGAAGGCAGGAGTGACATGTCTTTGAACATAATTTATAGTTCATAAACATATTCATGTTTGGAGGCTCAGTCAGAGTAATTTGTACCTAACCAGTTCTAACACTGCTGCCAAGAAAATGATCAAAACAATAAAACTGGCATTGTTACAGACATTTGGATTATATAGGACTAATGATGTCGAGGGAAATTTACTGCTTTGTGGGGAGGTCAGAAGCATTGAATGCCTATATACTACCTGCATACTACTTAAGCTACTGCATTTTTCCTTACTGGCAGTAGAGCTTAAGTTTGAATTTTATCCTGAAACCTAATGTCAGGTTCAACAATCCCCACAGATTTCTGTAAGAAGTTTTAGAACATTTTTATTAATATGTAGAACAAGAATCACTTCACTATTACATTGTGGTTGACTACGTACTCTACAATCTAGGATCAAAGTCTCCCTTAGCCTTTCATACGGGTGTTGTGTTTTGTGTTGGGCTTTTTTTCTGTTTTTGTTTTTTTGTTTTCGTTTGGGGGTTTTGTTTTTGTTTGTTTGTTTGCTTGCTTGTTTGTTTTTCTATTCTCATTTTTCTAAATACAGCTCCAGCAAGAGAGTTCTGTGGTCTGCTATATATGTGATCTTGACATATTTTCCTAGTTGTAAGTATTGGGTTTGCATAGCAAGGTTTTGGAAACATGAGGGGCTACAGGGGTGGCTTCTGTGAGAACCTGCCAGAAGCTTCCCTTGTGTCTGACAGAGCCTATGCCAACCAGTGCCAAGACAGATCCACTGCTGGCTGAGGCTGAACCTACAGTAGTAGTGCCACTGGGATAGAACATACTTTAGTGGGAAAATGTCTGCACAACTGCAGCTAAAAAGAGGAGTGAGAATATGTGAGAGGAATCACTGCAGACACTAGTGTCAGGAGGTGCTGCAGGCATTGGAGCACATTCCCCTGCATGCAGCTCCTGCTGTCTTCCTGCAGCCCATGGAGGTCTATGCTGGAGCAGAATTACACCTGCAGCCCGTGTATGACCTCATCCTGGAGCAGGTGGATGTGCCTAACGGAGGCTGTAACCCCGTGGGAAGCCTGTGCTGAAGCAGGCTCCTGGCACGACCTGTGGCCCCGTGAAGAGAGGAGCCCACACTGGAGCAGGTTTGCTGGCAGGATTTGTGACCCTGTGGATGATCCGCATGAAGAACTGCAGCCTGTGGGAAGGACTCATAGTGGAGAAGTTGTTGAGGACTGTCTCATGTGGGAGAGACCCCACGCTGGAACCGGGGAAGTGTGTGAGTCCTTTCCCTGAGGAGGAAGGAGCATCAGAGACATGTGATGGGCTGACCACAACCCCCATTCTCTGTGCCCCAGCACCACTGGAGAACTAGAGGAAATTGGAAGTGAAGTTGATTCTGGGAGAAAGGAAAGATTGGAGGGATGTTTGAGTTTTTTCAAAATTTCAAAAATTTATTTCTCATTATCTTACTCTGATTTGATTTGTAATAAATTAAACTGATATCCCCAAGCTTAGTCTCTCTTGCCAATGATGGTAATTGATGAGTGATTTCTCCCTGTTCTTATCTTATGAGCCTTTTGGATTTTTTCTCATCTGCCAGGCTGAGGAGGGGACTGATGGAATGGCTCTGGTGGGCACCTGGCATACAGCCAGGGTTAGCCCAGCATATCATACCACTTCTTTGTAAATGGTTCATAAAAGTCTGGAAATTTCTACATTGGTTAGACTGTATTGCCTTTTGGAAAGTTTATAAAGAGGATTATTTCAGTGAGGTAGAGGATTGTTTAATTAATAGAATCACAGAATAGTCACTGTGTAGTAAAAAAACCCTCAAAACCCAAACATAAACACAACAAAAACATTACTGGCTCCATATCTGAGAGCTAGGTCACACTAAACCAAATTACAGGCTTCCCTGTTACTGATTTGCTTATCAAGTAGAAATGTGAATACTCCAGTGAGGGTATTTCCTAAAAGTCTTGCTTTTAGCAAGGAAAAGGCTAACTCCATGAGTGCTTCTGTGTATGTGGGTGGGAATTTTTAAAGTAGGTTGCATGCCTACATTACAAACCAGGGTGTGCCCACAGGGAAAGACTGCTATCTAGGGCAGCACCTGGCTGATCTGAGCTGGATCATCATGAAGTGCAGTGCTCCAGGGGTGTAAACACAGATAGCACACTGATGTGAGGGGCATATTCCACTCAGGAAGTAATTTCCATAAAACTTGTAGAAACTAAAAGGAGAATGGCACAGAAAATAATGACAAACAAAATTTTTAAAAGTTTACCTTTTTTTTTTTTGGTATTATAAAATGGCTGTATTTCCTACAAGAGAAATTGCTAAGGACAGATTGCTAGTTTTAGGGATTCATTCTAAAGCTCTCCAGGTGAGATGTTTTGTTAAAGAAAATCGTAATGGCAGCCTCTGGGAGTAGTTACTATGCCTTTTTTCTCTCTAAATACCCAACATTCGTTATTAATAGTGTTCCGCAGGACATTTGCTAAACATACTCCTAGAATTCACTTTTATATCAAGACACAAATATGAGGGAAAAATGCACTTATAATGCTTCTCTCTGGGGAGCAGAATTATTTTAAAAAATCCTATCATAAAAAGAGAAGTCTATGATATTGCTGTAAGTCATGAGTAGATGTAAGGAAAACAGAACATTCTCTTGTTATGTTGTATATAGGATTCTCTCTTCCTCTCATTTCCCAGTCCTCCCTTATGAAGAAACAGAAAGAGAAAACAGTGAAAGAAGGAGATATTGACACTGGAAACATTGCTGTCACCATCATCAATTGCCAACAGGAAAAAGAACCAATCACAAATCTCTAGCCAGTAGGGAGAAAGGATTCTAAGGAGAGAGTATTTGAAAATGAGATATAAGAAATTATTTTCTCTATGTGGGTAATGATTTACTAGTTTTAAACTTGAAATATGAATGCCATAAGCCTCACAGTCTGAAACAATGTTAGTCAGCTGCACCTATCCTGTACCCCAGTCTCTAAATTAGGTGTTAAGAACATAGTAGTCAATTCACTGGGGGCTTTTCCCCTTAGCATTACCATATTCCATGCTTAAAATTTTTAATTTTTGTCAGGAAAACACTTCAAAAAGATACTACTATTTTCTGCCAAGATGATATTTATAATACGTAGGCAAGATTACTGTGTTTTTAATAGAGATTTTCCAAATTATTGCAGGCTATCGAGTGCTGGGGGTTCACCTTCCTGTAAAGATTATTGAATATGTCTGTGGGGAACAGAATTTAAAATTGTTCCTTTTCTGTCCTATACAAGTACAGCTTTGCAAAGTGAATAAGTAGGCCTGTTGTTGTCAAAGAAGATTTTATCTTGATAGTCTATTTCTAAATGTTAAAAACATCATTTCCCCACCCAGCTCAGTGTTTATTGTTGGTACCATCCTGCAAAACTATGATTTAATAAGATACCTGCAAAACTAAGATTTAATAAGATTATTTCTTGACATACACTCCAAAGTATATACTTATCTTTTCTCTACATTCTCTGAATACTGCTTGATCATTGATACAGTTATGGAGTAGAAAAGAAGGACACTTTAGCTTTTAATAAAGCTACCTAAGGAACCAAAGCAAGAGATTATAACTTTGCCAATGAACAGTTTCTCTATACCCAACAGACCCTGTAGCTGCTAGATATTATTTTCATATACTTAGAGATGCTGTCTTCGTGATGAAATATCAAGCACTACATATATCTCATATTAATACAAACGTCCAAACTTAAAGGGAGGAACTGGATAACTGGTATTTGATTATGCTTCCTCTTCTTACTACTAAGTACTTTTTCTCTATATCAAGTTAAATTTCAGGGGGAAAAGGTGTTTCTTTTCTAGGCCTTTGCAAAAAAAAGTTAATTGTTTTTACCTCTCAAGGATTTTTCTAAGCACCTGGGTTCAGCATCTCTGACTATGGAAAAAATAATAATAAAAAAAAATTCCAGGGAGCATAACCCCGGTATTTTCAACAAAATCAACATTTGAAGAGATGGGTATTTTGGGATCAAGTATTCTCTTTTCGTAGGCTGCCTTAAAAGTACTCTGTGTGCTATGACATCATTTTATGAAAATCAAATATTAGAAGCAAAAGTGATTTTATTCTACCTAGATAATATAACTGAGAAAGTGTGTAGAAGACAATGTATAACACAATAAATTGCTCTTTTCTTTCACTAGATATAAGAAGGAGCTGGAGGAAAGGTATTTGCATTACTTGGACTTTCTTCTACTATCGTTTTCAGACATACTATTCATTGTTTTAGACCTGTATCTCAAAATCACCCTCAGTGGGCTGCTGACTGAATAAATTCAAACAGTACTGCAGGCATTGAGGATCAGGCCTTTTGGATGCAGTTGAAACTGATTTTCATAGTTCAAGCACAGACTCAACCAACAATTCCTCATCTCAGCCTCTGCCTCTGGGCCATAACATTTTCTCATGCAGAAGGATTCTTTGGAAAAAAGGCCTAGAGTTTTACATTGACTGTGATAACTACAGTGGAGATTTTGCCACTGAGTCAAGGTGAAACTTTTAGAACGTGGTGCTGAACCCTGTTAAACTGTTTTTCTTCTCCCTTTAACCACACTGTTGCAAGACCAGGCCCACGGACCAGGCCCACAGACGCCATGTACAAATACTCTTCATCCATCCCTCTGCATTTTACCTGGTACTCATTTTCCCCCAAAGTTAATTTCTCCCCTGAATGTAGACCAAACAATTTTCTTTAGCTACATGGCTGCTTTGTGCTGGCTGACTTTGCAAAAGTCTCACTTTTGCTTACATAAAACTCTCATGATTTCATGAA
Organism: Alethe diademata; assembly: GCA_025584955.1. Classification (NCBI taxonomy): domain Eukaryota; kingdom Metazoa; phylum Chordata; class Aves; order Passeriformes; family Muscicapidae; genus Alethe; species Alethe diademata. The sequence continues at coordinate 56,196,870 of JANRMJ010000054.1, read as the reverse complement.
AGACCATGGTATTGTAAGTCTTAGTCCCCAGTGAAGATGAGCTGCTATCTCTACTGCAGCTTTCAGAAGAGTTCTTCCCAGGACCATTCTATTTTAAACTTAATTAGATGCTTTGGCTTAGTTTTAAAAAAAGAAGCAAGAAAACTGACTATTGGGAGACTGGCAGGTCTAGTGTGGCTCAGTGTCAGGAGGCAATGAAGATTTCTGTGTTAAAGCTGGCATTTCAGTCCCTAATGACATTAGTGCAGAGGATGAGTCAAGCCGCATTTTACCTCGTAATCGTCCTAACTTTGGCTTTTTTAAATAGAAGTAATAGATAACAAAATAGTAAAAACCAATAAACAGGTATAAAATACAATATGAAACAGTGAAATCTTATAACTCTCCCCAAATTGTTGCCAGCCACAAAAGTTCCCTGACAGAAATACCCATCTTGGATGTGATATTCTTTTGTACAAAAGACAGTTCTGCAGAGGGGTGTAAATCTCAAGTGCCACATTTGTAAGAACTAGGTCATACCAATTTCAATTTGTGACCACAAAGCTAGAAGGAGTGATGATAACTTGGGCTTAGTGTATTTCTACAGAGAGTAGGGGCAGAGTTTACAAAAACACCTGGCAATTCTGAGTATCCAACAAGAGAAACTTTAAAGGATTTGATGTTCAGAATTAAAAGAATATTCAGAAAATGACAGATAAGCCTAATGCCTTGTGCCCAGCTAAACATGCACAGATAACTAAAACATAGAGGTAACTTTTGAAAATCATGCCAAAGAGGTTCTGTTTTTAGAATTAGAATCAACAGCAAGACAAGACAGTTTGTGCCATACTCTTAGGTTAATTATATTTAGTGTGGGTCTGCCGGGATTATCTCATCCTCAGTAGACACAGTTTCTAGAAAAACATCAATATGTGGCCTCATAACTATCTAGAAATATTGTCCACTCCCAGGTGTTCACAGAAAAAAAAGTAAAGCAAGCTCAGTAACAAGTTTAATATGTCAGCTACCATTTGGGTTAGTAATAAGCTGTCATTTAGGCTGTTTCTGGCCAAAAAGTAAAAGTGGCAAGTTGTGATGGAAGGAATGGAGAATTCTCTTTCTGCATGAATATCAAAGCAGTCCTACAGTCATGGCATTTCTTAACTCAGCTGCATACATGAAGCATCAGAGAATAAATAACAAGTATTAGCAGGACAAAAGAGTGTCCTGAGTTATTAATTCCAGAAATGCTGATGTGTGTCATTGACATTCTCACACTCTTAATTTCTTCTTTATCTGAGGTTTCTTCCTGTTTTCTTGTTGTTCCTCTTATTTCTTGGGGACAGAAAATGATCTTTTATTTTCGCCTCCTTTTTTTAACCTGTTTTTTTCCCCCATAAGCTTATGTTTTACATGCGTTAGGCACTGAGAATAGAGTTATCAGAATTTGTCAGTCTTTTTCTCCTATATGCAGAAAAACCAGAGGGGCTTTGGAAACATAATGCACATATCTGCCAGGAGAATAAGGCTTTTGTTGTATGAGTCTGCTTTGGTTTGTTTGGGTTTATGGCACAAAAAGTAAACTGTTGTGGTAAGACATCTATTTGCAGTTGATGTTTATGTCAGGAAGTAAAGCAATACTTGCAGAGCTTATTAATCGTTCATCTAGGAAATCCTAATCTGCTTTCATAGCAGCATCTACACTTAGGTTTTTGGGAACAAAGCTCTTTCTTTTAAAAACCTGTAGCAACTTTCTTAGGATTCAACTCAACTCATTTTTCTGTAAACACTTTTTTTTCTTTCTAGCTTATACTGTTCCTTCTCAGACTGTCAATATCTGTCCTTACCCCTTAATTTTCTAACTACACCTGTGTATTGATGACCTACTTTTTACAGTAAACCACCCTATCAATATACTTCAGTTGCTACTAGCACAGTAGCTTATGGCACTTTTGTTTTCTGTCAACTCGGAGTTCCAATTTATTTTTGACTTTTTGCAGTTCTAAACTCTTATAATGTGTGAGAAAAATTAGTGTTCACCCAAAGTTCAGGTTCAAAGTTTAATTTTCAAATATTAAGATTAAACAAGGATCATAGTAAAAGTTATCAGAAATGACCAAGAAGGATTCTGAGGTTTTGTTATGACGACTTAGCTACAAAAACTTTTTTTGTCATCTTATCTACAGCAGAAGATATATTAACCTACAAGAACTGTTATTTCACCAATATGTTCCAATAGCCATTTATATGTTTCTTTGTCTGAGAAACTCTTAGGCTGTTTTATTGACTCATTGCACTATTTTGTGCTTTGGACCCCAAAACTTATTATTACAGCCTCTCAAGAATAGTTTTATTTTTTTGTTTCTACAGAGAGAACAATACAAATTTCAGTCTACTGGAAAGTAATTTTTCCCTCCAAGTCAAGAGGCAAGTGACAATGTAAAATGAAGACTAACAGAATAACAGTTAGAAAGACCACATTAGAAAGATTATCCATCGAAACATAGAAGGAGGAGAATTTAACTCACTTGAAGCAAGACAGAAATTTAGGAAAAAATTCTACTAATCCGTAATGTGAAGTTATAGCTTAGATTTCTTACTGAGAAGATGAAGAAAGTTCTGGATTATTGCATAAAGAAAATTACTCAATGAAAGATATGCAAGAGAGTTTTGCAAAATTTATGTTCAATCTAAGCAGAACTTCACTGCTAAAATGTCTGGCTGTACACCCAGGATATTGTCTATAAATAATTATACTGTTGACTATCAAGCTATACTTCCATTGTCTCTCAATGAATAATATGCAATGTAGTATTTTATTTTGAAAGGTGTATTTATGTCTCCTTTGGGGCTGCTCCTCCTTCTCCTTCTGTACCTTAGTTTTCCTTTCTAAAATTTTTTCCCTCCTAACACTGTTTTTTGTTTATGTCAAAGAAAGCAATGTGCCCCTCATTCAAACCCATGGAGATTCTCAGCTGATACCAGAATTTTTACCACTGTGAAGAACTTTGTGTTCTGCACAGATGATTTTGTTCCAGTTATGAATGTTATTACTATTCCAGAAAAACTACAGTCACCAACAGGTTGTTTCATTCTGGTTCTCAATTGCACATAATTTGCTTTATTTATTTAAGTATTCTTTATTCTGTCTTCATTGCTTGGTAGATAAGAACCTCATTTTAACCTGATTAAAATTTCCTTGGACTGAGTTAGAGGCAGTCCTCATATTATAATGGTATGTGACACTGACATGCACTGCCGTGAGAATAGAGCTGCAGCCTGTGGCTGGGAGCTGGAGTTCTGAGAGTCATTATTTTGCTTTCTATTCAGGAAATTTGGCCTTTTCCCTTCCAGTGTAACACAAGTAACAGAAGGTATCCTCTTTCTTCATGTTTTCCTCATTGCAGATGTATAGTCTTTTCTACAGCTGCCACTATGCTTCCTGTGCCTGCAGATTTTAAAGTGATTATTGAAAGAACTGGTTAAAGGTGTTCTTTCCAACATCTCTCATAGTGGCATGCTGGGGGAATGCAAGAAGAATGGACTTCAAAAAATGGCTAGACTTTCATGCTTCTCCTATATGACATCTCCTGGGCTGAATGAAGCTGGGCCAGCCTTACCGACTCCTTCTTATGTCCTTAGGATCACTTCAAAGCATCAGATGAAACTGAGCAGGACTCTGAATAAAGACTGGCAGTAGAGAGGTGTTCTTTTAAAGAGTGTAATGCTTTTCAGGTGAAGAGGTGCTAGAATACATCAGAATACATAAAATCAGCAGAGTTTATTATTTATAAGCTGTCCTTGACATGTGCATAAACCTTTGAAGAACTTCAGAAACTATACTTTTGCTTTCCTCATTCAAGTTGCTCTGGATATTCTTCCACAATTGTTATCAACCTCTGCCGCGAACTTCTTGTCTCAATAGTAGTCAACAGCAGCTTAATTTTTTATTCAGTTCAGGCTTTTGCTGAACTGAAGGCTATTATCAGACCAATAGCTGCAGAAAACTGGAGAGAAGGAAGAAAAAAATTTTCATGTAGGTCATTGGTACAGAAACTGTATTATTAACCAGAAGCTATACAACCTATAAGGTCTTTGGTGAATAGCACTACCTTAATTGATGATTTGCATTTACTTCATGAGAGACAAGCTCTACATCCCATAACAATCATCTAGGTAGGAAACTAATAGAACTGGATTAATATAAGTTTTGCAATGCAATTGTCTTAAAAGTAAAGCTAAGGTACTATGGAAGCAAGATGAAAAACCTTATTCTGTTTCCAGGGTTGTGGATACTTTGTGCCTGTTTTCTAATTGCAATAGTGTCAGTGTGTGCTCTGTTATGAATACTTACATGGTTCGAAGAAAAAAGGAAATAAAAATAGGTTTAGGGATTCACAACGAGATACAGTGAAAGTAGGTATATTGTGGGGGTTATAAAAGGGTTTATAAAATAGTGTCAGGTAAGACAGTGAGTCTTTTGTATTCAGTTGGGATATTCCATTTTAGTTCAGGCACGCTGAGTTACTCTCTTCTTTCCCGTACTGAAATTGGTAACCTACTCCAGAAACACACATAGAATTGAAAAAAAAAAAGAGGTCAAAAGCAGCACAGCATACAGCAAAGGGATTTGGAATGATAAGAAGACTGTTAATCAGCCCCTGGTTGTTTACTGACAGCAGGTGATCTGAACTTGCCATTTAGCAGGTTAGGAGGTAATCATGCACAGATAATTACTGCTCCTAGAACACCACTTTTTAAAGACATGGATTTCTACTGAGTGACTGTGCCTTGTTTCAGACGCTTCAAGTCTGAGTTGCAGGAGTCTGGCTGTTGTAACTATAGAGTCTTCATGAGTTAACAGCAAATAACCAAAACAAAAGGAAAAATAAAGTCCTTAAAAGCTAAATACATCAATAGCAAATAAACAGATAATCCAATCTTGAGATATACAAAAAGTCCTAAGGATCAAAATGTGTGTTCCAATTACATGCTGCCTGCAGGTGCCCAACAAGAGATGAGAACAATAAATACATCAAATCATTGGAACATCTAGCAAATCCGATGGCACCTCAACAAATACTACCATTTAAAAAAATAATCACATCTCTAAATCAAACTCCTGAGTGGATAGAAAGCAAAGAACTAAAACTCACTTCCACTCCAATCAAGTCAGAAAACTCAAAAATTATCTAATTTCCTCCTGCTTACAATGTTAAGTATGCACATGGTATCTGTAAGTTGTATGATCTTCAAAATTTTCATTGGTATAATATAGGATATGTTATGTGACAACAAAAACATGGCTAAATAAATTTGTTTCTTGTTTAAAAAAAAAAGAAGTAGCAACAACAAAGCCTGAGTTTCAGACACTTGTTTTACGCAGATATTTAGTAAGCTAGACAGCTCATCTTTATATACGAGTCAGTCGCCTGGTCAGTTCAGGAGACTGCTTACAACTACTCTAAAAGCAGAGAATCAGTCATTTTCAGAGATCAGACATAATCAATTGCAGTTTGTTTCTGTCATTTTCATGGGTATGAATTCTGTATATATGGTTCTGTGAGAGCTTTTCTGTAGAGGTCTTGAGCTGACAGAAAGAAAATGAAATAAAAGACACGTAAGAATTATTTTGAGAATTTAAAGTATATGAGACCTTGAAAAGAGCTATAAAAAATGTTATACAGGAAACATAAAACTATCAAAATGCACTAGTTTTCTTTTACTGATACTGTTATTATTCCTTTCTTGATAAGATGAAATGTTTATATATTGTCTAGATAACTTCATGGAAAATAATTTACTCTGAAAAAAAATTACAAAAAAATACATCACAGAATTGGATTGTACTAAATGACAAAGTTTAATTTTTCAGCACCACAAACCTATATTTGTGAACTGAATCAATACTCATCAGCTCTCCTGCTCAAGGGAAAAACTTGACAAGAGAGAAGCTTGGTCTGCTTATAAAAATACTGAGAAAGAAAGCAAGATAGCAGTTTCAAAGGACAATCTTTTCATTACAGCTACTTCTGACTATTTGGTTTGCATTTTTTGTTTTGGTGGGTTTTACTTGCTTGTTTTTTTTCTTCCTCTGACAAAAATAGCTTACTGAGGAATATTGACTATTAAGTTTTTTCATTCTAAAATCAAAATATACTCTCCTTGTCTGGCATATATCAGCTAGCAACAGTAAACTTAGAGCTGAGTTCTCAGCTCAGAGCATTCACGTCTTGTGAAATGAGTGGAAATAAAACGTTTTAATGTGTACAGAAAAAACAGTTTTAAACAGTTTTCCTTCTAAATTTAGGTTAAACAGAATTTTTTAACTAATCTTAATTTGCTTCTATGAATTCCATGCAATGTCATGAATGTTAGCTCTGTTTTTTTATGCCTTCTATCAGACAATTCATGTCTTTAAATGTGCATTCTTTTAAATCTGTTTGCTCTTTAAAACTTGTGATTTCAAATCAGTCCTATATATTGCCCTGCTTTGTAGAGCTCTCCTGTGTGATTTACTGTGATCTCTCACAAAGCGAGAAAGCATTTCCATAATGATAATTTTTGTCTGAATTAAATGTTTGGCCTCTGCAAATACTCATGACTTTTAACTTCATTTTCTGTGAGCATTTGTTCCAATAAAACCTTGTTATTCAAATGAACATGGAGAGCCAATAACAAAGAATAGAGATCATGGCCAAAGCAAGTCTATTAAATAATGCAAATAAATACTTGTCTATGTTTTTCTTTTATGTTCAATGCTATTCTGTCAATACTACATTTTGTGGGTGATTTATGTTTCTTTTATGGTTAAGTAAAATGAGACATTCATACTGTTCAGTTGAATTCACCTGTCTGAGAGGTCATATAAGAAGAAAAACATAGG
>JANRMJ010000054.1:56164246-56189905 GCA_025584955.1 Alethe diademata | reverse complement strand
TACTGTTCAGTTGAATTCACCTGTCTGAGAGGTCATATAAGAAGAAAAACATAGGGGATCATAGATTCTTGATGCTGAAAAAAAAATCAAAACTAGTAAATATGATTAGATTTTTGATAAAAAGAAAGAACTTGGACCAAAAAAAAAATATAGTTAGATGTGAATGTAACTCCTCCACTGGTATCCACCAAACCTCTAGAATGGGACTCTCTATAGACCTCTGATTTTACATCACTAAGTGATGGTTTCAGGAACTGGGATTAAGATGCAACGTTAACGGTTTTAACTGGAGATAGTTATTCAGTCATGCATGGACTGAGATTTTAAAGCTCTTGACATCTGTCCAGGGTTTGGCTCACATGGGCTCATGCACTGTGTAGGTCTAACGGACCTCACTCCAGCTCCACCTCTGCCGTTGCATGCAGATTATTCTTTGGTGCGTGCTGAATGTCTGTTGTTTATCTAAGTCTCTTTCCATCATGATGGCAAAATGAAGCCAGAGTGTATCTGGACCAGAGATATGAAAAATGTTCGAGTCCCACAACAGGAAGATAGCAATGGAGGCTCACATAGTTCTTTAGTACTTCACATTAATATTTAATATTAGAATGTGCAGGGTTTGTTTATTGTACTGTAAGACTGTGGAAGAAAGGGTTTTGTACAACTATTAACAAATTAATAATAATAATAATAATTAGAAGCAAACAACAACAACAAAATAAAATTTAATGGTGAATTTACTTCTGCACTAAAGTCAAAGGCAAATCTCCTATTGCTGTCTTTTCCTTGTGTTTCTAATTTAGATTAGAATCAATGCCTTTATTATGCTTGTAGTAGAACGTGCCTGGCACTGAGAACATAATTTTCATTTATCCGTTCAGAAGAAAAGTAAATTGTTGAGCCTGCATCACTCTGCACTCCTGTTATCAGACTGACTTGCTTTTTCTTGGAATTGCTCCACAATTGAGATTGCAATTCAGTTTTTGATTGAATGTTTTGCACATTGAATTTCACTTTAGATTTTCTCTAGCTGTTTTAAACTGAAGCCTGAGTTCAGTTTACTAACTATTTGAATAACATTGTATGCAGAGCATCATCTTGGGCGACAGAAGCTGAAGGAGGGTAGTTACTGAGAACTCTCCTAGCTGGCCTCACTTACATTTGGATGAATACAGCCAATCATCCTTTTAGAGAGAGCTATACAGCCTATGGGATGGTAATTGAAACTGCTCCCCTCCCAGGCCTGGAGGGAGGCTGACTGCAAGAGAGAAGACATTCCCTCTATCTCGGGATGAAAAACACTGGTGAAAATTTCAGAAGGGCTCTATAGGAGTTGTTATGATCTAGTCAGTTCACAGATATACAGCCATTTTTAAATGCAATAAATCCTCTTTTGCTGTCCAAAAGGATGGCCACACTTCTTGTCCCCAGCTACACATTCCCATTTGTTAGCACTAGTATTCATGAAGCAATGCAAATTGATCTACTGACATATAAATCAAGAAAACAAACAAACAGATTAGTGACATAGTCTGTTTCTTTTGCCATCTGGTTGAAAAAATGCTTTTACTCTGCGCAGATATGGGAATCAGATTGCTTCTTTTGTCTGCAGGGCAGATTTATGGTGAATTAGAGTGATAGAGTAGTTATGGAGTCAGCATCCTATTAACTTGTCAGTCTCTCAGCCATTGCATGGATCCACCCCTGTGGGTCTCACGTTAGTCAGACTGAGAGGATCTTGCTAACAGAGATTCCCTCTTTAATTTCTCACAGAAGATACAAGGGTCCTTGGGCTCCTGGGCCTTGACCCTGAGGAAAAATTAGACACAAACAGAGTCAAGTTTTCAAGTCTCAGCATATTGGGATTAATAACACATTAATTAAATAATGTTTTTATATAATAAATTAATCCTGTTACTCCTTGTAGGAGTTACACCAAGGTCATATAAGTGCAGGGCTAGGAATTTCATCACTTTTTCTTTTGTTAAAGCACTAGAGATTTGCAGACCTTTGAAAGTAATGGAAGTGCTACATTGTCTCCACTTTTATTTCATCTTTTTTTGATGTGAAAGCCTTCTCTGAAGACTGAGGTGTTGTCTGTTTAGGTGTAATCTGTCTCCAGCATGAAAGGTCATAAGTAAGAACTTGGGAATACAAAGCACTGCAGAGCAAAAAGAGGAGTTTTATGAGGAAATTGCTTCCTCTAAACCTCTATGAAATTGAAAAAGATATCCAAATGTTTTTAGCTATGCAAAAATGTCAAGGAAAATAGAAGCCCTTGAAACTAAGGCATTACCTATTCTAACCCTAGAGAGGGATGTAAAGGAGATGGATCAATCAGGAAGATTATTCTGGTCTTATATTTATGAGTACATAGTCATATACAGGCTTGAACAAAATAGTGGCAATTTTGCAAAACTGAGTCACCTTAATTCTCTATGTACCTAGTACTGAAAAGAAATAATCTCAATGCACCTGAGTTCGGAGTAACAATCACCCTTGAAAAGCTATGAACTTAGAGCTTTAATTCAAAGGCATTTTCTGACTGTTTCTTTTGCAATTCCAATATACAGGACAAAGAGAAAAGAACTTTCTGTAGAACGCCTTACCGTTCATGTTAGTGAAATTCAGTCATCCACAAAAGATTATGCTCTTCCCTCTCTTAAAAAAGTGCTGTCTGGCTCAGCCTTTGTCTGACTTCTTGTAAGTTCTGTTCTTCCCCTTATCTTTGGCCACTTGACTTCATTTTAGTCTGCTGTAAAACTGAGATGTTTCTTTGAGAGAAAGCAACAGAAAAAAAACCCCTAATTTCCTTTTTCTTGATTAATTTTGTATCCCACAGTATCTATTTGCCTTGACAGATCAGAAAATAATTTCCCAGGAAATGAATGAATTTAAACAGCACTTATCCTAAGGAGACAGTAGTGGAATTGTTGCAGCATTTTTCAGGGGTACAGGGTTTGCAGGCAGATTTTGTGTCTCAACACTGTGGTTTAAATCTTTAGAAAATGTGTGCCCTCAAAAATTTAGAATAAGAAAAAATAGTTCTTTTTTTTCCCCTAACTCATGAAGCATTTTTTTCCAGACTGAGAAGCACAGGCATGTCCTAGTATACTCCCAATTTTATTTAGTAAAAGAAAGACAGAATTCAAATAACCACTAGAGAAATTACAAATCAGAAGGACAAAAGGATTTTCTTGTTTTATCAAAAAGCAGAGTCTTATGCAGCAACCAACAAAAATTAAGAAGGAGTCAAGAGAATTACTTCAAGCTTAGGCATAGATAATAGGTGATAATAATTAATTGTTAGGAAAGGAAGAAAGAATTAGGTTTTTAACATCCCAAAGAACTAAGACAGGTATTCAGTAGAGATTACTGACTGAGAGGCAGAAATTAAATGAAAACACACAGAATGGGGAAAAAAAATGAGAGAAAATATTAACCAATAGGGAAGGTTAGGTATTGGATAACATCAACCCTTGTTCAGAGATCTTTACTGTGTAACTTATTGGACTGCATGTGTAGCATTTGTAAATGACTATTATATAGAACATGTGAGCACAAAAAGTAGTTGTATTTTGAATTGTCCTGTAAGAGTGTAATCCAAATTGTTTTTAAAGCAGCTAGCTAATTGTGTGAAAAACATTTAAAAAAATGCCCCTAGCAAAACCATTTATCTCTAGGAGTCAAATTGCATTTATTTTATTTTATTTTCATATAGAAAAGCTTCAATACCATTCAACATCAGAAGAAGAAAGAGTACAAGCATGCAGAAAGAAGTGGCATAAGCAGAGTGGGTTCTCTTTCAACAATAGTTGAACAGTGTCAAGGCTTTTAAGAAATGAATGGCAGAGTGAGTTTTGGAGCTGAAAAGAACTGGGAGCAGAAAGGATAATTTTGACAAGCAAGTGGTCAGTGGTCATGCTGACATTGAAAACTGTTGCAGTCTACTGTTTTTAGAAAACATAATTAGGCAACAAGTAAATCAATTCACATCACACAATGGTGAATTTGTGTTTCTTTATTAAATGGTTCTGTTTTCCTCAGGTAGTGTGCATGCCAAATGATGTAATTGTTACCATGGGAACTATCCTTTTATAAGAAGAAATTTAGAATAAAGCTCTGAGAGCTTCTAAAACCCCACCTGGCATCCATGTATTATTTTTCTTCTTAAAAAAATATAAATAAATAGGGAAAAAATATTCTTCCACTTGTATCCTTAAGTAGCACTTAATTCTTAAAATAGACCAGATGATAATGGTGTCACTATTCTCTTTCTGGAATAGGAGTTACCTAGTGTGAGTTCCAGATACATGACCATTTATTTAAAACTGAAAAAAAGGAAAATGATGAGGTAAAACTACAAATTGGAGAATTGCTTTAGAAAAAAATGATACTATAATGGGGTGGTTTAGTGACAAAGGAAATTTCTAAAATATTAAAATTTAAATAAACTGCTTTTCTAGTCACAGTATTTTTTTAAAGGTGCTGTATTTATATATTAGAATCAGAAAAGTGTATCCAATGCTTCTCTTCCTTCTAGTCTATTAATCTGACTATTTCTTCCTAATGCTGGAAGAGGAGAGGAGAACATTTGCTGCAAAAGGATTTGAAATACTCTTCAGGGAATCTGAATGTTTCACAAAGCCTAATATTTTCCAAATGTTGTAATTTTGTGGCAAAATAACACATTTTATTTTTTTATCTGGGGGGAATGCTTAACCATGGTCTTTTTACTTTCCTTTTTACACCAGTATACACATAAATTTCTATGACTGGTTCTGAGGGCCAGAAGAAAAACAGAGATAAGTGGAATCAGATGTGATTAATTAATATTTAAAATATCTTTTACCCCAAAATATGACTTCATAAAATAATGCATTAAATGGAAGTATTTAAAATATTTTTTGAGAACTCTTATAGCACTACTCACTATTTGAATTCTTCTGAGTCAAAAATAAGTGTCTTTCCACATGATGCCCAGTAGATTCCAATATAAAAGCATAGACTGCGAGGGCTCCTGCAGGCATTCCTAAGCTATCAGCTAAGATTTTTTAACACTTTGGGTTTTTGGTTTTGTTTTTTTTTTAAAGATATGGAATACAAATTTTCAGTATAAACACAATTCATGTAAATAAGAAATATTTCTCAAGTTTTGCAAGCTCTGGAAACACTGATCTTTTGCAATGTCCATGACTAACTTGTGGAAGTAAATCTGATGTTTTAATTAGAATATGCTGTACTCTCACAACATCTTTCATTGCAAGCACTTTACTGACATTTATTAATTAGTGGTCTGATCCGGCAACCCGTACTCACCCGCATAATTTTTATTTGTGATTGCAATCACTCAGACTTTTTTGCATGACTAAGATTTATGGAGTATATGCCTGTTCAGTAGTAAATGAAGCTCAAAAACATATAACTGAGTAGGGCTTCAGGAAACAAATTGAAAGTCAGCTTGATGACGGCAGCCGTGGGTAAATGAGGTGGTTATGTGTCCCAGAATGTACCTGACTGTAGCAAAAGAGTCTCAGATATGCTTCTTTTCAGCGCCAGAGCCCTGATGAACCAGGGTGCCTCCTAATGATGAGTTCAGAACAACTTTTTAACTGAGCATGAGGTCTCCCTGAGGAGGGAAAGGAATAAAGGGCAAAAAGAAAACAAGAACTAATTATGTGACTACGAGACAAAATAGTAGAAAATGAGGAATAGTATGTGTGTCACAGAAGCAAATGTATAAAAATTCCCATGGATGTTCTGTGCTAGGATTTGACACCACTCAGGAAGGGAAAAAATCCCTATGGTGACCTGTCACACCACACAGACCCCGCCAATCAAGAATCCCTGAGGTGAACCAGCTTGGAAGGTGTCAGGGAAAAGGGTGAAGAGAGTGCAACTCAAAGAGCACTTAGATCATGAGAGTGTACATAAAAAGGTGAGGGAAAATTGTAGCTATCATCTGGCATAGGATCCTGGCACACTTGGAGGGCCTTTGTGCCTGACTTGTGCTCTTGTTGCATGGGGAAGCAGTTGGAGAATATGAGCTTGGAAAAGCATTTTCATGGAGATTTCCTGGCCTGGTTGGAAAGGCCTGTTCAGGCATGTGGAAGGACTGTGCAGAGAGGCTAGACATTTAAAAATGCATTTTAAAATGCTTTTTACTTGCTTGAGTAAAGATTGTAGGGAAATGCAACAATCAGGCCATCCAGTGGACTGTTCATGTAGCACAAAGCTGACCTCTTTCTGCCTCCCATGGCTGTTCTTGGCACACTGAGGAGGACTCTACCCCTTGCAAACAGAGTTTGTGTGGCAGACATTTCTCTAGGTTTCTCCTTTTTGTAGGACTTGATCTCTTCCGAGTACTTCTAAACCTCAAGGAGCTCCTGACAGGAAACAAGCAGTTCAGCAATATTCAAAGAAGATGTCTCAGGCTGATGGCCAAAAGCTGCTAAAGCCCTTTCTGCCATAAATGGTGCTATGTTTTGTGGTTTGTGATTACTTATCAAGACCATATTATGGCTTCTCTCAGCACAGTTGCCAGTACTCTTCCCATCTCAACAGCAGTAATAAGACTGTAAATTCAATCTTCCAAGGTCCCTAATTCTGCTCTGGGACAGGAGTTTTAATTCTTAGGTTTGCATAACAGGCTGTCTCCAGCCCTTTACCCTTCTCCTTCCCATGTCTATATATCTGAGAGGCCTTGAGGCAGCTATGTGCTTCACAAATTGTCAGCAACAGCATTGGATCTGAGTCCAGAACAAGCAGAGTGAGTTATAGCCTTTTAAAAAGTGGTTTGAATACATTAATGTAACACTTTGTACTTATGTAAATGGTCTGGATGATTTTAGCTGAGCTACTTAGGAGTAAAAATTGTAAGAGTTTGAGCATTAATCATTTATCAGCAAATGTTGGGTAAATGCTTGTTTTTTCAATAAGAAATTATTGTCAGTAAAGACCTGAGTTCATCCTAGGAAGTACAGAATTTTTCTTACTAAATTACCTAGTTGGGATTGCTAGAAAAAGCTTCCTCTAGGGAGAGAGGGTTAGAAAAGGAGAGCATGGCATCTACAGATATTTATTTAGGCCATTAAGGTCTAACTCTCTGCCTGGAGAAGCTTCTCTGTCTCTCCTGGCAGGAGGGAAGCTTCCAGTAATTAGGCACCTAACTTACACGCTGCTGCAAAGTGGGCTGAAGCCAAGCCACTATGCAATCAATTCTACTCCATACGTCCAGGCCCGCCATGGAAATCGAGCTCTCGTAAAATCTGTTTTTGCTGTAGCCTCTGCTGTAACCTCCCCTGCCTCTTCTGAGCCTGGTAGTCTGTATCACCCTGGCCCAGCTCTGATGTAGCTCAGCAGCACAACTTTAGTCCAGACTTTTGAAGAAATTCTTAAGTGATGAGAAGGTCCAGAGAGTGGGGCTAAGCAGGATAAGAGGGAAAATTAGAGCCAGAGGCACAATTACAGATAAGGAATCTGTGAGTATCATAAAGATTCAGGAAGAAAACTGCCAGCTTGGTTGTCCTTAAAGGAAGAAAGAAAAAAAGAACAGTCCAAGGAGTTACTTGGTGTCATTAGTGTCAGTCTGTTGTATATCAGTGGTCTCCATGGGGTGGCAGTTTAAAGAGGTATAATACCTTGAAGCTAGAAACCAAGGATTCAGCAACTCGGCAAAATTTAGCAACATTTTAGGGAGCAGCTGAGGCTGATGCTTCTCTTCACTAATGCCTGTCTCAGCAGCAAACACTTTTCCACACCTTCGTGGGGATGTTTATCCCAGGAGTTCAAAATATCTAGCTGCATATTTCACATATTAACCAATAAATTATTGCTTTATGCCTTTGCCTGTATATGTCCTGCTTGCAGACCCCTCTTTGAGAATAGTTAAGTATTCCCAAATAAAATCCAAAGACGGGCAGCAGCGCCTAAAGAGTTGGTAACTTTGCAACAACTAATCATAAAGAGTCATATTAGATCCTTAGAATCTTGCACATTAAGACTCAGACTTACATTGACTGAAACTGTCTTGATTCTCCAAGTGTCATGGTTTCCTGTGTACATCTGTAATTTTCAAAAAGTTTTTCTGCTTCTCAGTATTAATCTTTTGCAAATGTTATGAAAGGTCACAAGTAGCTTTGTATTTAGTAAGCATAAGTAAGTAGCATTGTCAGAAGAGACACTGGTCATCAGAGACATTTTCTTTAAAAAATATACTTCAAGATATGATGGGAAAACTTTTTCAATATCACATTGTTTTCTAATATGATAGTAGCACTTATATTTATTTTCATTATTTTCTTCAGTCTCAACAGAAATTCTATAAAATTTGCCATTACCTTTTCCTAATTTCTTATTCTCATATCTTTCCTATCCTATGCCCAGTATCCTATAAGGTTCTGAATTCTTTCGTTATAGTTTCCAGCCCTAAATTCTAGCAGTTGTCCTAATTGACAGTGTTCATGCACATTGCTTTTCTTTCTCTTCCTTTTCCTGAGATTAAAATGAAAAGGTGGATTAAAAATTGTCAATGACTTTTTTTTTTTTGTTTATTACTACAAAATAAAATCATACTTCACTGCTCAGAGAGACAAATAGATTAACTTAATACTGTGCTAACTGGAAACATTTTAACAAACTTTGTCAATGAATCCACACATTAATAAAGTTATTTAAGAATGTCTGCCATTCTCTTTTACCTGCCTTCATGTTTTTTAAGACTGTCCTGAGTGAGTTATAATTAATAACTGAAATATGTCAAAGCTCACTAGCTTTTCTACCCTAGGGGCTTTAAGAAAATTTTTGTATTACACTGACCCATTACATTTTTTAAATATAGTATTGAAAATTACAGAATCCTCCTGATTCTTTTTTTTATCATAAACTGAAACATTTTTTGTGGGAGACAGAAAATTCACCAAAACAATGAAGCTTGTTAATAGCCTTGACTTCTGTAAATGTCATTATCTTTATGATTATAACCTAATAATTTTTCCTGTATTAAAATCTCAGTTGGAAACATGACTTGCCTAAACTCAGGGTAAACAAACAGCAAAATCACGTTTTTATGTTAATGCAAAAACAATCACATTATTTAGAATTTCCAGAATTTAGAATTTTGTCAGAGGACTGAGAGGAAGAAAGTGATCTTTCTTCTTTTCTTCCTTTCTTCCTTTCTTCCTTTCTTCTTTTCTTCCTTTCTTCTTTCTTCCTGTCTTCCTTTCTTCCTCTCACTTTCATAAAAGTGAGATCTTACAAAATACTATGAAATAATTGTCCTGTCCAAAATATGTGTTGCTAACTACGGCAGTGAATGGAACGGTTGGAGCTAGCAGAGAACATTATTTCATTTTCACTGTTTGCTGCTCTGTAGAGAAATCCCAAGCCATGGCTTATTTTATCTTTCATTGTGGATTCACTTCCTGTCAGAACCATTGCAGATGTTTATGAGCAGTTTTTTGATTTATAAGGAGAAATAGAAAAGTAAGATTAAAGAAGTAAAACTGGAATATAAAATAAATAAAAAATAAGCTAGATTACTTCTGAGGAAAAGAGATAAAGAAAAAAGACAAAATTATCACTCTAAAAGGTTCCATGATCATTGACTGATAAAGGAGAATTTCATAAGTGTCAGTATCCTGAACACAGAGGGACCAGGCACAATACATCTGACAGCACATTTTTGAAATATATACGTGATACAGTGTGCATACTTGGTGAGTTCTTCTCCCAGAGGAGAAAGCTGCATCTATACATTTGGCATAGAATTTTGTTGTCCTGAATATACACCAAAGATATCTGTTCTATACAGTCACCTACAACCCTGGAGCTACTCTAAGCTAAAGCAGATTAATTAATATATTGCCAATGAAATCAACAGATCTCTGCCAATTTACATTGACTGAGGTTCCAAAGTTGCTGTAGCAGTCCAGGTGGTGGTTTGGGCCCAGGTGTCCCAGAAAACAAAGAAAAATGAGAAAATGCAAATCACTTGAGGACACATTAAAAGCACACAACTAACTCAGCTTGCTTCATACCAGATTCTTACAGAAAATATTGAATGAAATGCTTTACAGAAATTGCAGTGCATCCATGAAGGATTGAGTTCCTATAGTTAGCCAATTAATATAAAACAATAGAATGAGTTTCTATAAATGTAAGTTCATATACTTGTGATTTGCTGCCAGACACAAATCAAATCACCTGTAAACAAAATAATTGAAAATGAGGAGATGACAATACTTTAGTATGAATTCCTACCATACTCTGTGTGTAACCTCATTGTTCTCAGCAACAGCTATTTCCAGAACAAACACAGTTCGGGAAAACAGACTCCTAGATAAGCAATTAACACTCTGCTTTTATAATTTATTGTAAATTATTCCTTCAACTCCTTTTCAAACAGTGTCCCTATACCCACTTGGATAGAACTGTTCACAAAAAATGCTAATATAAGCTTTAAGCCTTGACCCTATAATATATAATAAAGCTTGAGCATATAATTGGCTTTATAGCTTGGAGTGAATTGTATTGCCTTATATTTTTGACAAGCTGTCAGGGAATTATTTTATGATGTTGTGATACAATTGGTCAACTGAACAGTGGAAAAATTCATCTGGTGTCCTGGTCATAATTTAAAAATTATTTTTAGATTGCATTGTAAGTGTATCACTTGGTCTCCAGCAAGATCAACAGGACATTTGTTGTTTCTGTGCTTTATCTGCTAACCTTGCCCAGAAGTTTCCTTTACCTTATGGAGTGTGGAATTGTAGTGGATGCCCACAGGTTGGCACCTGCATTATGTCCCATATCTCCATCAAGTATAATCAGAACATATGCATCCAGCTCACATGCAGACAGCTGCATTGAAAACAAATTAATTTATGCTTTTGCATCTTGAGTTGATACTCAAACACAAGTTAAACACAACACTAAAAGGAATTTAAACAATAGCAGAGAAGTAGAGAAGTGCCTTCCCATAGAGCAATTTAGGCCAAACCTAGATGCCTGCTATTTTAGAGCAAGTTAAATAACTTATGATTCATTTAACCCATGGCTGAGATTGATTAATGGATCTAATAATGTAATTAAGAACAGAAAGGTGTGGCCAGAAGAGTCACAAAATGAGACTCAGTTAATGGCCAGGGCAATGATAACTGGAGTCTCCTTAAACCTATAAAAAGTGGATTCAGCTCATCCAATTTTAGGCATTGAGTAGACCTCTCTGTCTGAGTTAGACACTAAGCTTCTTTTTTATACAACAGAGAGAAATATGAACATGTAGGGCAAAGTTCGTCTTTCCTAGTTTATTAGTCTACATTAGGTAGAAATAAATGTCTTCCTAACAGTGCCTATTTCCCTTCACTGGCAATAAAAAGAACCTAGGGTAACTAGTTTAAATTCAGGCATCTACATTGGATCAGAGGACTCCCACCTGGGTGTCTGTAGATAATAGTGTGTCTTATATCAGAGAGAAGCTCGGCACCATCTGCTCCAGACAGGTTTGTCTAAAGCTCCAACCCCACCAGAGGTAGCCTTTTTCAACATGCCAATTACAGGAGCAGCTGCATTAGTCCTTAAATTTGCCCTGCAGCTAGAAATGTCTAATCCCACCCAGTTATCTCATTATGACAAATATTTTAAAATTTTAGCACCCACAAGAAGAGAAAGAGCAAACAGATTGAATAAAAACCCTATAAAATTAATAATTTGTTCTCTTCAGCCAGTATTCTCATCCCACCAGCATTTGCTATTGTAAAAAAGACCATCATGAGGGAATTGGAGAAAATACTATGTATCCAAAATAAGAGACTTAGAGGAGGATTTAGAATTCGGATTAATTACAGCTACTGGTATCAACAAGCATAACACAAAGCAAATGGGAAAGGGCATAAAAGGTGGTGAAAAAATATGCAAAATACTATCTTGTTTTGCTATCAGGAAAGCATTTAGCAAAAGTTATTTGTTCTGTTGTCACTGCAGTCAGTGTCTCAGCAGCCTGAAAGTTTAAACCTGCTAGAAGGTACCCAGCCTTGTTGTTTGGCAACACAAGTTGCCAAGGCAACAGAAGCCAGAGACACTTTTCCTTCTTCCTGATGGATTCTGCCACTAAAATACAAAAATCGGGGTTCTGAACTGAAATTACGTCTCTTTGGGAGACATTTTACGATGCCATGAAATCCCTGTCTCATAATAAAGAACAGAGGTAATCAGAAATATTAAATGTGTTTCTTTATTTTGCCAACACTTATTGATGTGCCACAGGGCATTTCATTTATTGTGATGCCACTTGGATAGATGTTTGGAATTTTAACACACTGGCCAAAAGAACACTGAACAGAGTACTGCTATTCTTACATTGGAGCCCTTTATGTCGGGAAAAACAGGTAAGAGATATAGGCAACAGAGATTAAAATGTCTCTGTAGTTAGTGATTTAAACTCTATTTATAACATTTTGCACAACTAGATGCACATATGGAAAACCAGCGACATTCTTCATTGTACAGTTTGCAATAGTTAAATAATAGGTTCAAGAGATAATGCTTTTTAATCTGGGTTTCATACAAACAAAAAACATTCACTGAAGCATGGGAAACATCTTTAGGGAATAACCTTAACTATCTTAATGTAAAAGAGAAAAATCTCAACTAGAATCCTTCTTCCCAGTGTAATGAAACTCTATTCATTCCCCAACTCTCACTCTTTTCTCTCCTAGCCATAACTTTGCACACATTCCCCCTTATTTAAACCCCACAAGTTTTTCCTTTGTGAGTCATTACTCAGTTCGATGTAGAAAATCTTTTTAATGTTGCTTAAAGCTATTCTCTCATTGACCTGCACAATGACGTCTCCCATAGCAGATGGACTTGCGTTCCTCTTAATAAATGTCCCAAATGTTTCCATATCCTTTTCAGAATTAATTTACAGAGAACAAAATTCTTCAATTTATTTTATTTTGTACTTTAAAAAAAATATCATTTTTATTAAGGCATTTACTTTGAAAGTATTCCAATATCTTTGCATAATGAGAGGGAAATCAGACTTTTACATCTGTCTATTAATATACAAATAACACTTAACTTGAAAAATTTTGTCTTCAGGTTTTAAAATTTTCTCGTCTCACTTAAGAGCATAATTACTGTTTCTGCATTGTCAATTCCTTATGTTATACAATTCTGACGAAAAATACATTATCAAATGCATGAATAGAGCCCACATTCTTGATAACAGATGAGTCACTCTATGTGTGAGCCAAGCATATGGATGAAAATTAGTTTACTGTAATGTGATAAAAGCAAACCTGTATCAAACAGCAATAATTAGATATACACTATACCAAATTAGTTATTCCAAATTGTACTGCAGACCGTATGTAAGGCCTTTGCATGTTAAAAAAGCTGAGCATGCTGTTTCCTTTAAAGCTGAGGCTTCATCAATAGCACTCACTGGACTCTAGTTCCCTAAACAAACACAGGGTCTTAATGGAATAAGGTGAAGCAGGAACTTCAAGTGAATTGTCAATAAAAAGGAATGATGCCCAATTAATGTCACAAGTGCCTTTCATATTTTCCTTTTAATGTCTTTCACATTAAAAAGTAAAATATAATACAAAAATCTCTGAGTTCAGAGCAGAATTGCAGAATGGAATGCTTAGAAAATTAATTTAAGGTGTACGCAGCAACAAAGGAGAACAGTAATTCAGAAGTCTAAATGACAAAGTAAAACTTGGAAATCTTTTATGATTATTAAAATAATTTAAAATTGTAGATATGTTTAAAATTATCTATTTTTTTCTATGTCAGATCTGTATGCAAATAACCATAGATTTATTAAATATCAGTAATACTATCATTTACGTTTGCCTAAAATTCACATATAATTTTATAAGTGTAGCTGTTGAGATCTTAAGTACACAATTTTTGATACAATTAGAGTACAGTAACAAATCAAAGAGTGCATTTTTGTTTCTTATAGATTCTTTGTCTTTTGAAACTGCTTTTCAGGCACTGTTTGCTGTAGAAAAGAAGTCCAGAAAGCATCATATGTTCCATGCCTTGCAACAGAATGAATTAATCATTTAAATTCAAACAATATCAATCTCTGAAGTGTACGTTTATCTGCTTACCCCTGATGAAACACTGGGTTTTTCATTTCAATTTACTGATTTCTTCTAAAATATTTCTTTCTTGGGAAAAAGATGTACCTCCCTATACATTACATTTGTACCCCCCAAAAACAATGACAACGGAAATGGCAGTTTCAAGCTTCCAAACTATCTGTCTGAAGACCTTTAGGGCAAGAAACTGAAAGTAAAAGCTAATTTTAATACGGAATATTTGACTCGTAGTCAATCTAAGCCACCATTAACCAACATTAAGGAAGAATTTTTGAAAAAAGACAATAATAATAAAAATCATTTGGCCTATTAGGCTGTTTCTTCCAACATTATTTAAAATTTAAAATTAGTTAAAGAAAAATTCTTATGTAATCCGTTTGCTGGTCAGAATTTTGTGAATCTTTCTACTATTCTATTAATAGAAAACATTACATTCTATATTTGAAAGCTCAAAGAAATTTTTGAAGTTTTAGCTAGGAAAGCTATTACAGGTAGATAAACTAGAAAGTTATGTTCAAGTATCTGAATATGTAAATATATACTAATTTTTTTTTAGAAATTGAAATAAGCATTTTGTTACTAATCAACAGTAACAAAGTCAGTTGTTCTCACCATTATGTATCATCTATAGGATAACAGAAACTAGTAAATATTATCCAAGTTCAAAAAAATTTTAGATTGTTTTCGTTAACATAAGGTCTGAATTCTAAACATAAAACTACTTATTAATAATTATTACTGGTCCTTTAGATATAAAAAGATTATAGTAGAACAAAAGACTAATACTTTAAATTGACCTAAACTAATATTCTAATAATTCTGCAGCTCTACTGATAGGCATAACTAAGATCAACTACTGAATAGTTCATTTCTAGAGAACGACTACGAAACTTGGCTGTTGGCTGAGCTTTATTTGTATTGCTGGTTAAGAAAATTTCACCACTTTAAAATACTGATTTTCATCATAAACCACTACTTTATCTCTAAATCTTTGAATTGAATGAGGTTAGAACATACTTTCTGAAAGCCTTTAACAATTTCCTAAGTATCATTGTTTTTTAAATATGATCTGATACATACATTCCTATTTTCACAAGTTAGGCATAACAAGCACATCCTTACTTTAATACTGACTTTGATTTTTTTGATCAGTGATTATACTAAAATCAGTGTGCTTTAGCACTGTAATGACCAGTTCTTACATGGAACTACCTCAACAGGTAAAATTTTTACATCTTGCAAAGCTCTAGACATCCATAAAGCAAATGAAATGCAATTAGTAGAGGTGGATGGCTTAATGTAAAAATTTCTAGTAGTATGCTGTCTGGAAACGTTGAAATTACCTTAACCAGCAGTCATTTAGACCAGAAGGCAAAATTTTTCACTTTAATTGCAGGTAAGTTTCTGAGTGTACATTTTCCTGTTCAAGAAGACATGGTAAAGTTTCACACTATTAAGACGCAATAAAAAGTTTAATATTTTAAAAGAGCTAGATTGGCTTAGCTCTTCAATAGCATATATTTTATATGCCTATAAATGTCTGTTACAAACCTAAAGAAAGCATAGTCTTTGAAATTCCTGTGCTCTATGATACAGCTCATATATCAGAGAAAGAGGAAGAGGATATCATACTATCTAAATCTATACTTACAAGTGAACCATTTGTAATCCATTCTCTGACCGTCTCTCCCCTGGGCTATTCCAGTGGAACATCTGTTGAGGGGTTTATTCTGATAATGCAGTGCTCTTAGGGCTCTGCATATATTAACTGTAGTAGTACTAAAACATTGTGTAATGTTCAATTATAACTCTGAAATATGCCTCCTTTTAAAAATTATTTTAAAAACTTTTACAGCAGAACATAATATAATTCCTTCTTTGGCACCACCAGAAACATTTACTGAAAGTAAATGGGTTTGGGAACACTTAGAAAAGTTAGGCTCATGTTGCTTATTTGTATAAGGAATTAACTGTCAGTGGCCAGAGGGTTGAGGTTAATGGCTCTATGCCCAGGTGGAGGTCAGTGACAAGTAACAACTCTCAGGGTTCTGTCTTGGGACTGCTGCCCTTCAATATCTTCATCAATATCAGAGACAGCTTTGATCAAGTGCAGCTTCAGCAGGTTTGCAGATGACATGAAGCTGAGCAATGTGGTTCACACAGCAGAAGGATGTGATGCCATCCACAGGGACCTGGGCAAACTTGAGAAGTGAGCCCACAGGAACTTCATGGGATTCAGCAAGTGCAAGTGCAGGTGGTGAACCTCTGTTGGGGCAATCTCACATATGAGTAGAGACTGGGGGATGAACAGATCAACAACAGCCTGACAGGCCAGGGAAGGACTGGGGGCTTCTAGTGCATGAGAAGCTCTGCATGGATCAACAGTGTGCACTACAGCTCAGAAGGCAAACATCCAAAGGCTGCATCCAAAGTGAAGTGGTCAGCCCCTCTACTCTGCCTCTGTGAAATCCTGCCTGGACTACTGCATCCAGGTCCGAAGTACTCTGCTAAAGACATAAATCTGCTTGAGTAGGTCCAGAGGAAGACCATGAAAGTGCTTACTGGCCAGAGAACCTCTCCTATGAAGACAGGCTGGGGGAGTTGATCTTGTTCATCCTGGAGAAGAAGCAGGTTGAAGGAGATCCGTTTGGAGCCTTTTAATACATAAAGGGAGCTAACAAGAAAGTAAGAGTGGGAATTTTATGCAGGTAGGTAGTGATAGAACAATGGGGAAAAGTTTTAAACTAATAGTGGAGAGGCTTAGATTAGATACAAGGAAGACATTCTTTACTGTGAGGATGGCGAGGCACTGGAACAGGTTGCCCAGAGAAGCTGTGGGTGCCCTGTCCCTGGAAAGGTTCAAGGTCAGATTGAACAGAGCCCTGAGCAACTGTAATAGAAGGTGTCTCTGCCCATGGCAGGAGGCCTCGAACCAGATAATCTTAAGGTCCCTTTGAGCTCAAGCTGTGATTCTCTTATTCTCTGTGCTCATGGGAAAAGAGAAGAAAAAAAGAAGGTGGAGGAAATAAAGGCCAAGGAGTGATCATTTTGAAGTAGTATAAAATCTCTGTCGTGTTTCCTGGGCTGAAAGCACACCTGACTAGGGCTGTGATAATCACATTTAGCTGGAGTTTTCTTTCAACATTATTTATGGCAATAAGCATCCTAACTCACTTGAGTACAGTTGATCTGTGCATTATCTGAGTTACACTAGAACAGTTATTGGAATTTAATTTTAGAAACCAACCTACAAATAGGCAAAAGATAATTACTCCATTTTATTTTCCTGTTTGGTGCATAACAGTATTTTGTTAGTGAATTTGCGAGTGAATTGCCCATTAATAGTCTCAACATGCTAGTTTTGTAAACAAGATAGACTCTTAATTATATTTTATCAAACTGTACTGAATGTACCACAAAAAATGCACTATTTAACAGTATTTTTAAAAAGTGAAAAAATGATTTGATGTTGGCAAGAATGAAAGGTTACTCTTTCTAAATCTTTTGAAAAAATGCAAATTTTTGCAAGTGTGTTTTGAGTGATACCTTTATCAAAAACAAGTCTGAAATAAATTTACTAGGTGTTCCTACATATATACATAGAATTTTCTTGATTTTTTTTACCTGAAAGTTTAACTTACTTATTGTATCATATATATATATATATGTATATCCTTGGTCCTCTTGAAGGTTATTAAATTTATATAAATTTATATAAGAGCTTCATGATAGTAAAAAATTTTGTCAATGTTTGAATTGTTTGAGAAATATTTAATATAAATAATCCTGTTGTGTGATCCTTACTTATACAGAGAAAAGTTGTGCTTCACACTTGATCTCGTCTACTTCCTCATCAATGAGAAATATTTCTGTTTGTGACTGTTTGTGACCTTCTTCAAGAGGGAGTGCACTGTATCTCCCCAGATAGCAGCATACTATCACTATTACTCATATTTAGGTCAGATAATTGGTGTAAAAATTTTGGATGTTCTTAGGTGTAGAATTTCCTAATTAAAATTTTCAAAACTGTAAAGCCATCTCCAAAACATAGAAGGGCATAGGTCAGAAAACACTTCTGTAAAATAATTAACATTATGAGAAGATTTCTGTTTCCTTTCAATACAGGGCACCAAATATTTACTCTGTTATTCTACTTGACCTCTAATTTGAGATATTGTGATTCTTCTGAAGATCATGTCATACGTGCTAAGGCTGTGAAATTAACTCAGACATCCTTAAGTACCTTAAATGGCACTAGTTGTTTTATAATTCTTCAAACGATCATTTAAGTCCCAGCTCAGCAAAGTTGCTGGAGCACAGGATTTTGTTTCTGAAGGATAGGTGGCTTGAGCCATTTGGGATGCTCTTAGAGATTTGAGATAGGGATTTAGATCAGGCAGATACAATATTTGTCTTGAACGCATGTGTGTCAATGGCATTGATACATACGTAAATTACATTAATTTTATAAAATAATCATTAATTCAATTAGAAATCACTTCATGGTCCCTCACTACTTCTTGGTCATGATTCTACCATGTAAGAACAAAATGAGAAACAAGTTGTGATTCAACCCACTTTTACCTCTAATTTCCCCTCTCTTTTGTGAAGGACTTATGCTACTGAAATTAGCACTACGGTTTGTGCAGTATGACTCTCACTTGTTCATATGCCAATGAAATGCTACAAGAAAAGCCCTGCTCATTTTTTTGCCCCTCCCCATTTCTTCCTGCATCAACCAAGAAATTGAAAACAGCCATCCTTCGAACATTGCAACCTTCTCCCCCGTGCCCCCCCAACACCTGAATGCTCTTAACATCTATAATTTTACTTGAATTCCTGCTTTGATTAAGCTGTTTAGAGTCCTAAGATTGTATTTAAATTTCCCACACCTAACTAGTCTGTGTGAAAATATATGAAACTGAACTCTTTGAAAACAGTAAAAGGAAAGCCTGAAAATACAGGAATATTTTCTGCAAAGTGGAAGGAATTTTCCAGAGGATTGTGAAGCTACACAAACATAAATTCTTCAATTCAATTTTGGCATTTAGTTTTAGTCCTAGCAAATTTTATAAGTGCTTTAGTTTGGAAGTTAAAAATAGTGCTTTTCCCTAATATTTTCAGTTACTTCAATCACAGGGATCCAATTGAATAAGACCCTGTAAAAAAATCATATTTTTGATCCACTTCTTTCATAAGGCTACTTTGCCTGCTCTAAGTAAATTGTTTGCTTTTCTCACAGTAAATCAGTTCTCACTTGTGGTAAATTGATGCTTTAATAACTAAAAGATTGTATGGTAGGTGAGTTCCATCACCTTTTTAAGCCTAAATGATACCTAATTTAAAAATAGAAGATGGAGCAGAATGCGTAAAATGTATTGAACCGGGATTTCCTGTCTGTCATTCTGCTTTTTCAATAGGAATCTCTATTTTGGGGAAAGCAAGTTAAATCTCTACATATCTCATTTGTAAACAGATAGTATTTGCTCTCAAACAATGAAATGCAGATTGCCAGAAGCAGGCATCAGGATGTTATTGAAAAATTCCCAGCAGAGTTGAAGTTTTACTCAGAGGCTTGCTACTCCAAGCAGTCTCGGCAATTCCAGAAACAGATCTGTTTGTGGCAAGATAAATAAAATTAAATGATTTCTGAAGTCCCACTTAAAATATAAGCAAAATGTGAAAAGGAAGAAAAAAAAACAAGAAAGAAAAGAAGAAAAAATGAGACAAGCGAAACAAATACGAAATAAGGAATTGACAAAAATGTCCATACTTGCTGTTTAAGTACAATTTTAAAATTATATAGAATTATATAAAGTAGAACAAACCGAAGGATATCACTGTTTTCTAACTCTGATTCAATTCCCGTCAAATAATTTGAAATAGTTGAAAACTGCATTCTTTCAGCGTAGAAGATAATAATATAAGGTCAATATGAAGAAATACACTTTGACATCGTAATACAGTCAATTAGGTTAAAAAATATGAGATCAGATTCTGTAGTCCTTTTAATTTTTTTTCAGCAGGTGAGTAAATGACAAGATGAGAGACAAAACTTCTCAGAAATAGTGTAAACTTGTGGCTGAAGCAATTTCTGCTGTTACTGTTTATGATGAAAGTAATTCTTTAAATGAAACCTAAAGTTCTGCTCAGGATCAGTTACTGACTTATCTTGAGAAAGTTTGGCTTGTTTTGGGTGTATTTGATTTTGAGTTTTAACTCACATGCAGATCAGAGCCTTAGGAAAGATATTAGTAACCTTGTCAGTGAGAAATACTTTTCTGTGGATGAAGAACTGTTGTCAAGAAATACCTAGAAGCCAACTGGATTTTAGAAAAGCAGAACTTCAAATCCCTTGAACACCAGCCAAACCTAAGATCCTTAACTTGTGCAGGGTTATCAATTATCTTACAAAATACACATTTTCCTTATTTATGGTTTCAAATCCTGAATCTCAAAAGGAAGGTAAATGGATAAATGTTGCATTTAGATAAAGCTTTATAAAAGGGCCTTATATTATCCTGGTAAAATCACAGCCCAGGCCTGCTACTTCGGCTAAGCAGAACAGGACTATGGGAAAGTGACTTGGCTGAATTAAAGGTAAAAAAACAAGTGATATAACCATTATGTGTTCACATAGTGGTGTATGGTGGTTGGTTGGATTATGTTTGTTATGATTTAAAACTCTGTAACTGATAAAGGCCTAACTGCTTAAAAAGGCCTGGTTTTTGCAAACAAGCAGCTCTGCTTTCCACCTGCCTGGGGACTCTGGATAGCTTTGTTTCATACAGATAAAGACAATAATTTAAATTGGGAGTGACTTTTAAAGGTCATCTAATCCAACCTCTCAGCAATGAGCAGGGACAGCTTCCACCAGATCAATTTGCAGCTTGCCCCACATTTTCTCTTCTTTAGCATTTGTTTGGTTAAATCATAGAACTGTGAAACGACAGAGTTGTTGAGGTTGGAAGTGGTCTCTGGAAAGCACCAGCAGAAGTTTGGTGTAAGATTGCATTTCCAGTTAGGGAAGAGATTCTTCCATATTCCCGTAGCTGCATATTCTAATTGCGGAATATCTAACCTATAGGAAAAACTGGTTAGAGGATTTAATATTGATTAGGTCCTCCTAAGTACATACATTTTCCAGGCTATAGAGATACATTTCCCTGCATATAGAATTCATGACTGCCTTTTGCAGACACCAAAGACTTTGTAGCAGTCAAGAAAAGGAAGTCTTTCGGTGCTCTCTGGAAGAATCCAAGCCCTGCTATCTCATCAATTTTTTGGCATCCAACTGTAATAACGTACATTACAACCTATAGGGCTTTCTGCTTGGGTCTTGCTTATTGACTCCCTGAAGATGATTCCATTTTTCTAAAATAATTATTCAATCAGCAAGAGGAAATGAGCAAACATAATTCTACAGCATGGAAGACATTATAGGACTAGCAAAATCTAGTTCAATTAAATGCACAAACATTTTAGACTTAGAAATAATGGACAGCATCAATGAAATCTAATCTCTTCCTTCAGAAAGTATAATATAAATTAATGCCACATTTTGATTAGTTATGCCAAATGTGCAGTCTTTGAAACAAGGGAGCCTCTGTTTTTAAACTTTATAATATCAATAAGAATAGTACACCAGTATTTTGTTCATGCACTTGAGTGTGTGATTTTTCATGTGCAAATGTCTCTGTAAATTTTGGGATTGAACCCACACACCCCCCTCCATGGAAATGTTATGCTTTTACTTTTTTTTCCTCCTAACTACCTATCACTTTATTTAATTTTAAAATATTACCTGACACTTCAGACAAAGCAAGTTTTTTGGGACAGTAAATTTCAGGATGACCCCATGTAAGAGCTAGCACTATTGTAGTGTGAGTTGCAGACTATAAATATGACATTTCAAGAGCTAGGAAAAGCTAGACATATAACACTTTCAAAATTCTCATTTTCAAGGGTCTCTTGAACACCTTAGATCTAGACATCAGAGCAAGTCAAAAAAATATGAGTCATTGTAGTGCTTTGGTTAAATTATTTCATTACCTCAAAATAGAAATTTGTAATTAAAATTCTATTATGGAACAAATTTTAGCCTCAATCTGTTCTCCTTAATGATATCCCGTATTGCTTTACTTCCTTGATTGTCATTCTAATTAATAAAAAACTAAAGAGAATCTTACTTTACTCCATTTTTGAGGAGTGCTACATAACTAACAAGAACAGTTTATTATCTGACTTATTGATGGATTCATGGCAACATCAAAAAAATTATAAGCATGGATTCCTCCTGAAAGTAGGCCCTGTGATTTTGACCCTAAAAGACTTTCCACAGTGTTGGAAACCTGTCATCACACACCATTTATGTGTTTTGCAGCTTGTGATTCTGTAGTAAGCTCAAGGGGCAATATACTGCTACAGCCTTAGCTAGTAACACTGAGTCTGGTGATGCTAGATTCTGTGTTATTTGAAGCTGAATACTTTCTTGCATTTTAAACTGATCTTCCATGCATTTTTTTTTCCTCATATGGAAAGGCTTCCGTAACTTTCTTTTCTTCTTGAATTTCAGGCTCCTACACACATGGTGCATTTTTTCCTATTTCTTCAATATATATGGTCTCTCACATAGCACTAACAGCAAGGAACTTCACAAGTTATCTATGGTGTTTGAAAGTTTGTTTTTTTCCTTTTGTTCAGTTCCACAAAGGGCAAAAACAACACTGTGGGATTTTTTTTCATTGTTTGTGAGACAAAAGATATCCATTAAAGTGAATTCTTCCAAAAGTACAAAATCAGAATTACATTTTTCTAAAGAACTAAATATATATTTATGTTTAATGTGACTGTGGTCTTTGAGAAGTTTATTGGCAGCCTTGATTTATAATACACCATGACCTAATAAGGGATTATGAAGGATTATTAGGAATTAAGGCTCTTGTACATCAATGATGAATCAGGACTGACAATTAATTTTCTATTGTTTTACCCCTAATGTTCAGTTCACTGGCAGTTCTTGTTGCATAAAGTCTCATTGTTCCCTTATGTTCCTCTGCCAGGTCCTCTTTAGGCTCAAAATTTAATATACTTTAAAAACAAAACAAAACACAACAACCACAAAAATAAACTAAGCTACAGAAGAGCTAAGCTGGCTGTTTTCACAGTAAATGTGCTATGCAGAGATTGTTGTTAGAGATGGAAAGCTGCTTGGCCATTTATAGCCAGTCCGAAACACAGACGAGGTCACCTGGAATCAGCCAGTCACATTCTGCAGCTGTGAGAAGAGTCTGGAATAAGCATGGAGTGTGGCTAGGTATATGGAACTGAAGGTAGAATTGTGCTATATGCATGAAACGGAGGCTTCTCTTGGTAACTGTAGTTGTGATGCTCTGGGTTATGAGGACTCAATCTCTGTGTGCTCTCAGTGCTCTTAGAGAGAGAATCAGACCCAGAGGGAGAATCAGATCCAGAGGCACGTACTGTGCAGGCTGTGTGTCTGAGTCCAAGTAATGGAGGGATCCACATTGTACATATATCTATTTATTAATTTGCTTTTATAGATAGATAGAGTTAGATGATTCATACATGCATACATGCATACATACGTATGCTTATGTAGATATCCTTACCAGTGTCAACTGATGAGGAAACAGCAAGAAGCTGCTTCATAAGTTCAGGCTGGACATTAAGAAAAGGTTCTTCACACAGAGGTCAGAGCCAGGTTTTCTAGGGAAGTGGTCATGGCATCAAGACTGTCAGAGCTTAAGGAACATCTAAATAACACACTTAGTCATGTGGCTTAATTTTACATAGTCCTGTAAAGAGCAGGGAGTTCGAGTTGCTCTTTATTGGTCTCTTCCAGCTTAAAATATTCTTTAATTTTACGATTCTATGATGTATACAACCGCTATATAAATATTAAACAGTTTTCCACTAGAAGATCATCAATCCTGATCAGCTGTGGAGAGAAGCACAATGAGACCATTGATCGTTTTTGTTCCTGTCCGACTGTGGAGTGCAGCACTCTAGATTTGTATGGCTATCAGCACGTACGTATGTATACAATCTTACGTACATTGTATGGATGTTTTTCTATATCTACTGGGCACATGTGCTCAGTCTTGCTCCTAGTTGGACTTGGGGGCATGGAGCTGCAGGAGCCTTGCCAACAATGGACTGCTAGAGAAGACTCAAAAATGGAGGCCCACAGGCCAGGTGGGTCATGAGAAAAGAGAACACTTCAAGGAGTCTCACCAGTTGCAGCTGAGGTTGTGTCAGAAACAGACATTATCATCCAGAGAAAAACTGACCACCCTCTTCGAAAGGTTTCCTTCTAAATAGGAGAAATGAAAAAAGATGTCTGTAAATACTGCTCTTCCTGACTGTCCAATGAGGGCAAGTGATGCAAATGCTGGACCATGGCATCTGCACAATTAGAAGAAATAACTCTTCTCTAATTTTTTATAATTTTTTACTAAGCCGAATTTGGTAGAGAGAATGAGGATGAAGAATTTTAAGACAGAAAGAAAATACATGTTTTTTTTTCTTTTGGATTCTAAGTCAAAAGAAAGTAATTTCTCTTTATTTGGACTAATATTTGCTGTTTATATATGAATATATAACTCACAAAGTCCAAAAGAAAACTTGCTATGGAGTTTCTCTGAAAGAGTAACTAATGTTGGGCATTTTCTAAGCAACTTTCTGCTGTGTCAGACTACTTAGGGTGAATGTCCTTACCAAGGTATGTTACTGCTCATGCATTTCAAAACAAAACTGTCTCTGCTACTTAAAAGAAAATGGTGTCTTTAACCTTTGTTCATATAAAACATTGAATTTTTTGAGAATCAAGTATTTCTTAATTTTTTTCATGCTAAAAACTCATTTATGAAGCTGAAGGATCCAGATTATATTGTCACCTCTATATTTTTCTACCAATTTAATACCCTCTTCCTTTGCAAAGCCTATAATAAATGCATTATTATAACATAATTGGTGCTGAAATTTTCACTGGTCTTGCAGCTGAATTCTCTGCATATTTGTTTTATGGACTTGGCTTTTTGTCTCCCTTCGTCCCTCTAAGAACATAGAATTTTATTTTTTTCCTGAAGCTCTTTTCGAAGAGATCTTTTTATGAAGCAGAAACACAAATCTCTCCCCTGCAAGAAACCAAAAAACCCACAGAAATATGCAGTTATTAGAACACAAAGAAATAGTTACATAAAACAAACAAACAAAAAGAAAAATATGATGCCATTTGAAATGCAATTTCCTTTTGTATAAATCCTCACTGAAGAACTTAAAAAGTTTTTCTTTTTAGGGCATTTTCTGTTTCAGGAGAAGCTGAAGATTTTACTATCATTACACACTTAGTTTTAAAAATTAAGTACTTGCCAACACAATTGTAAAATTTTTGAAAGTACTTCAGTCATTAAGTTTCACAGTTGGCACACCTGAAGGGCAGGTGCCATCCAGAGGGACCTGGACAAGCTCAGGATGTGGGTGCGTGGGAATCTCATGAGGTTTAACAAGACCAAGTGCA
>JANRMJ010000054.1:56138403-56164159 GCA_025584955.1 Alethe diademata | reverse complement strand
GTACGGTTAGATATATCAGTAAAGAGCTGTTATTCCTACCCCCTTATCTCTGCCTCAGAGTCCTCGATTCAAACAGTTGTAATACTTGGAGGGAGTGGAATTAAAGTCTCTATTAAAAAGAAAAACTTCTGCCTTCATCGGCATACACCTGTCCTTCAAACTAGGACACACCTGCAGTGCTGCACCCAGCTCTGGGGTCCCAGCACTGGAAGGACATGGACCTGTTGAAGTGAGTCCAGAGGAGGAACGCTAGGATGATCAGAGCAGCTCTCCTGTGAGGGAAGGCTGGGAGAATTTTGTTTGTTCAGCCTGGAAAAGAGAAGATTTCTGTGTGGCCTGTTTGTAACCTTCCAGTACCTGAAGGGAGCCTGCAAGAAAGATGGAGAGCAAATGTTTACAGTGGTATGCAGTGACAGGACAAGGGGGAAAGGTTTTAACTGAGACAGAGAGAGTAGTTTAGATTAGGAAGTTCTTCACTGTGAGGCACCAGAACAGGTTGCCCAGAGAAGTTGAGGTTGCCCCATCCCTAACAGTGTTCGAGCCCAGGGTAGATGGAGCCCTGAGCAACCTGATGTAGTAAAAGGTGTCCCTGTCCATGGCAGGGGAACTGGATCTGAAAGCCTATTAAGGGTCCTTTTGAAATCCAACCATTCTATGATTCCATGTTTCGCTGTTAGTTACTCATTCTGTTGTGAAAATTATGACATGATCTTATGGGAGTCATGCTCTAAATTATTAATATCCTGTATTAAAACTCTGCTTGCATTGTAAAACAGAATATAAAGGAAAAAAGTACTACAGCAAAGTCAAGGAAAAAACCACAAAAATAGATAAAAAGTATAAACACTTCTACCTTTCTTGACTAAGCTTTTATCTAGTGTGTTTTAATCATGTACCAAAAGTGCCTATCTATGCGTTTTGTGGTTTTTTCTTAATATAAGAACATGTACTTTGTATCCAAACATAAACCTACTGAAGTTCTGAAGCTTTTTCTTCGCTGTAGTTGAACAGATGTGCGTGCAGATGCACAAATCTCTCTTTTTGGCAAAAATATATATGGGGTGGGGAGAGATGGAAGAGTGAGGGAGGGAGAAATGTTTCTATTACTTTGAATATCACATTATAATTTTGTTGTATTTTGAAAAGTCTGCAGGGTAAATGCAAATTCTCTAGTCTTGCATTAAAAGAAGCTTGCTTGATTTTTATTGGATCTCTTCTTGCTCTGAAGGTTCCCAAAATTGAAGATTCAATTTAATTTATATAGTCAATTAAATTCTGATATTTTGTATGAATCTTCAAAATACTTGTAAGCTATCAGATGTGACTTGTACATTCGGAAAGGCTGCTGTATCTCCTCCTCCACAGCCAATTGTGTTCAAATACCTAGAAACATTTGTTTAACTTCCTTCTTGGTAAAGTTGATCTCTTCCCATGTTTAATCCAAATACATCATGAATACTTCAGTATCACATTTTGTTTACTATAATATAAATGTTGAATACAGTTTGTATCAATAATCTTGCTATAGAGAGTGATATAAGTGCTAAAATTGTTTCATTTCATGAGTTCTCATTGGGGTCTGTTTAATTCCACTGCACACAGTAAGGAAAATAATTCTCTGGTGTAAATTTTATAAGGTTGCCACTTAATTTTTTTTATTTTTTTTTTTCTCCGAGGAATATCTGTAGTAAGTTTTACCTATTTTTTCCAGCATAGCTCTAGGTCTGTATATTGAAGTGTGGTAGTTAGTACATGCAGCTATGACTTAGAAAATGCTCAGACATCAGTGGAAGACACAACAGAGATTGATGATGAAATCTTTATAGAAGTATGTAATAATCCTCGGCAAAGAAAAAATGGTTTAAGTTTGGGCAGTACAAGATAGCTGCAAGTGCTGATAACTGTAGGAAGAGTCCCTCAATTCTTTACTTGTCTTGGTCATCTATTTGCTGAGAGATCTTAAACAATTGTGTTTTCCTCTGTATATTTTGGTGTGTTTTTCACATCTTTAGGGCAGGGATCATTTCAGAAAGGAAGTCACTCTCCAGCTCCATTCCTATCAGAGGGGCTCTGGAGCCATTTAAAGGTGTTTTTTTGTTTGTTTGTTTGGGTGTTTGTGTTTTGTGTTTTTTGTTTGCTTGAGGTGGTTTTTTTTGTTTTGTTTTAAGAAATGGAGAATTTAAGAATGGAAAAGATCATACTTAGCTCTTTATTTTCTATAAGGGGTTGCTATCATAGAATTGACACTGTACTTACTATTTAATTGTAAACAAAAAAATGTGGAGTATGAGGAATGCTTTTTGCAGCTTCCGTAGCTAGATAAAATTGAGGCTGTGACTACCGTGATCGAGTTTACATTCTATGGTAAATACTTTCAAGAAATGATTATTGCTTTACATAAGGATATGCAATAAAATTCTAAGACTGCAATCCAGAAAATAAATTCATTGTTTAATAGTCATGAAAAGATTTGGACATTCAAATATAAGTGTACAATTCAGCGCTGAAGTGAATTGGTGTCTGATTAGTACAGATGGTTTTTAGACCAAAATCTATGAATATGGTGGGAAAATAAAGATACTGTTTTTAAAGAAACAGTTTTTTTGAGAAGTATTCCTTAAAATCAGCTATTTAGATATCCTACAGAACAGAAAAAGCAAACCAAACCAAAACACTGATTTCACTTGCATTTCTTCATTTGGCTTTCTGAATGAGTAAATTAATATTACGTATGAGTAAGAGCTAATTAAATTAAGCAACTGTGACATTTGTGATAATGATGCCAGTTAACCAAAAGCAAAAAGGATACAGCGAAATTCAGAGCTAACATCTGAAATATTGGTAATATGAGACTTCTTAGTAGTACCCTTTATTTAGAGCTGTGGTGTTTATGCAGAAGTGAACATTTCAAGGGTAAATTTAACACAGAACAGGAGGAAGTTGATTGAGAGTTGTTCCTATTAGTAGGACAATTCTGATCTGAGTATGCCTGACATTCGTTTATCATCACTGCTGAGATCTACCTTCACATACCTTTATCTGCTCTTTCAGCAGTGGAAAGTCTTGGCTGAGTACAATTTTGTGCATATACAGTAGAATCTCAGACTCTGCCTATTGCCACATAAACACGAATAAACATTTATAACAAACCACTATCAAATCACACATTCCCATCACTGAATTTAATGGGAATCTGTTCTGAAATCACAACATACAATGGATTATGAATGAACTGAAAACCACTTCTCATAACAGTGCAGACCATCAGTAATTTACAGGCCAATTAGACTGTAATAACCCAGTGGGAACTGCCTTGTTTTGCATTATATTGAGGCAAAACAAAAATAAACTCTGCAGACCTATTTTTCCAAGTGGAAAAGGGCAAAAAACAAGATAAGAATAAATTAACTAGACCCATAAATTGTTTATAAAGAATGAAGGTTTCGAATATATTTTTCAGTATTTAAGTTCCTCTATTACAAACTTTCTCATCATTGAAATTTCAAGTCAGGTAGAAGTTGCAGAAGATTAATATTTATTCAAAGGTTCATGTGAGCATTTATACAGCCCTGAATATGTAGGCACCTGTTTGAGTCACTGGTACAAAATTTTGATCATAGAGTAATTTCAGATATATTTACTGTGATAAATAAAAGTTAGTTTGCCAGAAGTCTTTGAGTTGCCAGAGAAGATAAAACAGGATGTTTTGGGTATTTTTGTTGAATTTAATTTCTCAGATTTCACTTTTCAGTGGTTTTAGCAACAAAAGTTAAACGTGTCTATAAACTTTAGGTGGCCTTTAGAGCATTGAAATCTATAATCAAAATCAGATATTTAACTTCTCTTTTGTTTCTGATTTGATTTGGTTTTAGATACGTATATCTAAAAGATCATAGTGTCCCATTTGAAGCCATAGTAATATACTGTGCTGTACAAATAGCAAGCATGCTAAAGGAAGCACTCTACAGAAATGTCCAATTACATGCTGGTATTTTAAAGAGACATCTGAAGACTTCTAAATAATAAGTGAATATTTATATAGATGTAAATTTAAAATGTGAATATATCAAAATGCTTGTTTGCAATACTTGCTGTGGTCATGTCAATTAAGATTGATCTTTTCCCATGTGATCGCTAAAATCTGAATCAGGCCTTGACTGGAACTTCACACGTAAAATTTTGGTAACTTGGAAAACTGTGAAGCACTACTTTAGGTGCTAGCAAAGATCGGCATTGTCAGTTGTTGCAGTCTGTTGCACTTTGAGTTGTAGCAATCTGATCACGTTTCTGACTGAAATGACTTTAGATAATGTTGTTCAGAGCACTTATTTTACTAAGGCATTGTGGTTTTTGTCAATAAAGAAAAGGTGCGTATCTGGTTTATTAGACTTGCTGAAGGAGTATCCAAATGAAAGCTGCTATAAAATTTGCATACAAAATATGCTACATCTCTTTAAAATATATATTTCCTTAATATATATCTATTTAATTTTTTTTTTAATATAAACTTGACACAGAGCTCCAAGATAGTTCTCAATTTGGAGATTTTTTTCCTAGTTTCCATTATACTTTTACTTCTATTCTACTAAAGGTAGATAATATAATTAATAGTTTTAATAAGATGATCCCCAGAGTGAACATAAGAACACATATAATTGAGTATGAGAAAATAAATAGTTGTAGCTTGTGACATTAAACTGGATGATAACAAACATCTGGGCTGTAGTCTTCTACACAAAAAGAATATTTATATCTGAAATCATGTTAATATGAATAAATGAACATTAATGGAAATGTAATTTTATCTTTCATGAAAAAAAGAAGGAAACAGACACAATTGAATGTGTATGCAAATTTCAGTTTGTTGCTTAGATCTTGTAGAACTGTCTATCAAAATTCTCATTTGTTCTCCGTGGAAATTCGCACACATTTATTTAGGCTCATGTTGAAGTTGGTACTTTTATGCAAAATCCAGGGACTGCTAGGAGACACATCTTAGGGTAAAAGAAGAAAGAAAAGAGGAAAAAAGAGTGACTGTAAAAGTAACAAAAACACATTCATAATAAAAACTACCAAAAGATGGATTTATTTTTCTTCTTTTTTATTTTTCTGTGTGTAAACATAAACCTTCTTAAAAATGTTCATTGCCTGACCAGTAAATAAGAGATGATATTGATTGCCCACTGAATCATTAGAGTGAAGAGTCAAAAAAAGTGCTTAGTTTCATATTAGACTGTGACCTTGATGTCATCAGTGAATGCTGAGGGACAGCTATAACTCCCATGAGGAATCATTTTTCTGCTAAACAGATTTCTTCTGAACAAATCACGCTGATGCATCCACTGTGTAAGTTTGTGAGAAGCTTCATGGCACCACAAAAATGAAAATCTCTCCATGTACCCTCTTGATACCTCGTGTCCATAGAAGACAATGACATCTCAAAAAATCATCTCATTTTTGTCCTTTCAAAGTCTTTTATCCAATCTTTTTAGGCTTGTGAGGCTTGTTTTATTATTATAAGAGATTATAGAAATCAATGATTTCTACTACAGTATAAGAATTAAGGATATGCTTTTAATGAATAGCCATAATCTTATTGTTTGGAGGAGTAATTGTTGTACCGATAATACATTGTTTTTAGGAGTGTTAATTCTGGTAGACCTTTTAGATCAATTCCATTGCATTAAAAAAAGAAGAAAATTAGTAGTAATTATTACTCCTGGAACAGTGGCTTTTATTATTTTTGTTGTATCTTGACTTGGATGTTGCTAGACTGTTGCTTGAATAAAAAGACAACAATTAAATTCTTGGTTGAATACGCCACTTTCTTTAGATTTCCCATAGGATTTTATGAATAGACCTAAAGACGTATAGTCTTGCTGGCATCAGCCATGAGAGACTCAAACTGGATTGGACTGCTTTCATGGATTTTTATGGTTCTCCTGATTTTATAGGCTGTACTTCATGACACCAGGATGCATAACAAGACTTTCACACAAAATTATTTCCACAACAGGTTTCAGTTGTCTTGGTACTCGTTATTAGGATACTTTATTTTTAAGAGACCATAATCTGCAGGACCACAAAAACATCATTCCCAGTAGGGTGTGGCAGAAACATTACGATACCTGTTACTTCTATACAAGCAAATAGCTACATTTTGTTTCCCAAATAGTAAATGAAAATATTCCATGTGTATTATCCCTCCACTTTTTTTGCCAGCTAAACTTACATGTTTATGTTAATGCAGTGCAAATGCAACTAGCCTGTAAAAAAATGACCACGTAATTTTGTTAGCAAACAGCAAACTTTGCTTACTGTTGGTAAAACGTATATAATAGAGACAGGGATTGCTTATGCTGCAGTTCAGACATTTAGTACTGTAAATATTTTAGTAGTGGAACAGGCTGTTCAGGGAGGTCATGGAGTCTCCCTGTCTGGTGGCATTCAAAACCCACATGGACAGGTTCCTGTGTAACCTGCTCTAGGTGACCCTGCCTTGAAAGGGGCGTTGGACAAAATGATCTTCAGAGATCCCTATTAAATCTAATGGTTCTGGGATTCTGTGAGATAAACCTGTATTTTGACTGAAAAGGAAGTGAAAGAAACCTTTATTCTGACAGCGTCGTAAGTAATGCCTCAGTCGGGCGTGGAGTGGAGCTCTCCTGACTGCCATCACTGAATGGCTATTTCTCCTCTCTAGCTCTCACACTTTCATTCTCAGGTGTCCTTTAAGCACTGGTGAATCTAGTAGGAGTGCTCACACAAAGACACATGGTTTCTTAGGGATTCTCCAAATATGAAGTTACATATTCTTAAAGATAAAAAAACAAAACTGGTAAATTTTTTGAATAATAGTTGTGCACCAGCCATTGAAATTAACTACCTGAGCGTGCATTTAGACACACATCTAAGTCTTTTTCTACTAGAATTTCTGGTGCTTGTGTGGTTGTGCAAAGAAAAAGAGCTCTATTTTTATAAACCTACCAGTCAGGATCTGGTTCCTGTTGGGATACTTTTCAAATCTTATAGCCTTTTCATGTCATTTTGACTGATGGAAAATATTACTTTACTTGGAAAGCATTTTTGTTAAAAGCAGAAAGCCTGCTTGTTTGTTTAAAAAATGCATTTGATTCTTATCTTACAAATTGTTATGAGCTGCTCAGCAAGAAACATCACAGGGACTTTCATTCCCTGGCCACTCTTACAAAGGCCATTTTTGCATATTATACCAAATGGAATCTATGTCAGCTATAAAATCAAAGAAACATTTGGATTGGAATGCGTCTCTAAT
Source organism: Alethe diademata (assembly GCA_025584955.1). Classification (NCBI taxonomy): domain Eukaryota; kingdom Metazoa; phylum Chordata; class Aves; order Passeriformes; family Muscicapidae; genus Alethe; species Alethe diademata. Next base: position 56,156,865 of record JANRMJ010000054.1, on the reverse strand, counting down.
AACAGTAATTATATTTAGCACTTACTTTGCAATTTTCATCTGCAAAGCACTTACTAACAGCATTAGATACTTAATTCTCACAGAACCTCAGCAAGGTAGGCAGCTATTAAACATCCCTGCAAAAGGATGCATTATTGGCTGGAAAATGATCATTCACTGAATAGAATGGAAAAGAAAAGAAAAGAGTAAGCTATTTCAGATAATACAGAAGTTTTAAGAAGAAAAACTTTAATTCTAATAGTTTTAGGAGCAAGATAAAGTACAAGCAAATAGTTCTGTTCCTTAAAACACACAAAAAGTTTAGCTTAGTCAACAATGACTTACCATACTCATAGTCCTGTGAAATATTGCCACAATGCAAAAGGTTTATTTTTCAACCTACAATTTTTATTAAATTATCTGCGCACAATCCTGTCTCACGTGCTCTGGGATGACCCTGCTTGAGCAGGGAGGTTGTACCAGATAGACCACAGTAGGTTTTTTCAACCTTATCCATTCTGTGATTGTGTGAATGTGGAAGTCAAATGGAAAACTCTATCTTCAGAAGGTGTTTTGCTGAATCACTCTTTTCATAGGTACAAGGAACATGAGAAAATTTCCTTTAATCTCTCTCCCTTCCTTATAGTCTTTTAATTTCTGCAAGTTCTCCAGTATTGCAGTGTTTCCTCAAGGAGGCTTATCTCTGAAGAGTGCTATCCAAGATACATGCCTCTGCCTCTTACACTCTTGGCAATTAGGAGATTGTAAACCAAAGGAGATAAAATCTCCCTGGATATTTATTAAAATATTCAATTTTTTTCCATTGTATCTGTTTTATACAGCTGCATTGGCCTAGCCTGTCATTTATGTAATACAAGAGAGCAACTTGTGAATAATATTGAATTATTTAAACAGGTGTTATTTCCATTAACAGTCCATAGAGATTAGGGGTGGGAAATAAATAAAAGTCTATTAAGTTATATCTAAGATAAAGTGTAGTAGCAGTAGTAGTAATAGTAGTAATAGTAATAATAATAATAATAATAATAATAATAGTAATAATATTTAACAACTAACTGGTACAGTTTTAAAAAATCTCTCAAAATAAGTAAAACACACAAAAAAGTTCTCAGTTGATAGACCTATTTTTCTTCAGGATTTTTTTTGTATTGAAAAGTGTTGATCCATTAGCATTGGAGCTTTACACCAATGAATTTTTATAACATATTTTTTTCTAGAGCTTTATGGTTGAAGCACCTTGAAAGTGTTGCAATTCCATACGGCAATTATATTTCTTAATATAATCAGCCCTATGAAGACAATATAATGTAAATTTCTTATAATTCCTTCTGCTCCGTCTTTTCCTGTCATATTATCTGAGTACCAGTTCATCTTTGTTGCGTTCCATGACCTCCCGTCTACTGCTCTGATCTCTGCATGCCTGTCTTTCCTCACAGTTTTTTGTGCATTGCTCTTCATCTTGCTCTTTAGTTATTTTCAGCTTACATCTGCTTTTCTTATTTTTTTTGCCCACTGTACCCCTTAAAGTTTGCATTTCAGTCCTAATTGCACATCATTTATTTGCTTCCTCAAGTCTGCCATGGTCAGATATTCTTTAACACTTCAAAGTTTTCATTCTGCTTCCACAAGTTTTCCATTCACTTCACATATCAGCATGTTTGACTTCTGATCCCTCAGTGTGACTTTCTGTCCCACACTATAAAAATTAAAATCTAATCTTTTTCAGTCTATATATTCATCTTTCTGCTGATGCATTGAAACTTCCACTGTAGTACTCAAGGAAGGCTAAAGGAGAATTTTCTGAACAAAATCTATCAAATAGTTAGACTACATCTCTAATCTATACTTACTGTGACTACTGTTTGCTATTACTTTTTCACACAATTAATCATGATTGGTTCTAATCACGCAATAATACACAAATAATAATTTTGTCAAATAGAAAGTGAGTGGAAGTATACATCAATGTTCTTTCCATAAAAATTTGGAAAGTTATTCTTCTCAGAAAGAATTCTTTAAGAACTATGGATTAAGTCAACATATACAGTATGTTTTTCTGCAACTGTTGTGACACAACTAATTTTGAGGAAGTACATTCTATTCCCATCAGAAATAAGAGAATCAAATAATGCAGGATAAAAACAATATATGAAATAAATTGTGCCTATACAGGTGCAAAAAGCAGATGATGAATACAATTTAAATTACAATGTTTAGTCACTAAGTCAGTAATGGAGATGGTGGGAGGGTGAAGGAATTAAGAGAGGCAGATGAGGACAAGATTTTCTTTATAATTAGATTTGGTGTGACATAGAATATAGACAGGGTAGAATTACACCCTTCCACCAAATGTTCTAAATATTAAGGATTGTATAAAAGAAGGCCAAGGGGCACAAAATTTAGAACATATGAGTAAATTTAGGTACAGTATTAGAGCAGTTGCAAAGGTCTTATCTATTAAATAACAGAGCTGGACAAACTAATGAAAGTAAAAAATTTATTTAACAAATATTTTAATTTTTTTTCTGCTTGGTAATTTTAGAATTTTGAAATTTCATTTGCATCAAAGTCACTGCTATAAAATATGTGCTGAAAATATTAAACTTTCAAAGTGACAAAGACAGCTAAATCTGGATTTGCAATTTCTTGTCTATGATAATTTACACTTAAATAAAGCAAAATTTCATTTACTCTGTAATTTAAAAATATCATCACCACTCATTTTTTCTTTTCTTTTGAATATTTTGAATGAGTACTCTTTTGAATATTCTGAATGAGTAATCTAAACTCACTAAAATTAGTTCCTATCCATAAACAGCATTCTGTATTTGTCTCTGATCGTACTGATCTTTTCTTTCTCTACTAGATTTTAAAGAACTACTTTTTCTTATTTAAGACCATATCATTTCCTTTTTGAATGCTTTTACTATGGAAAATCATAGTCTCAACTCTTGTTGCCTTTTGGAGTTCAGAAACAGACAGACAGACTCTTGTTTCCCATCTAATACTTTTTTACCTCTCTCTCCTGAACTATTAGCTCTACAGCGATAAAAAAAAGCAAAAACCAGACATTTCTCTCCCTGCTCAAATAAGCTCAAAGATTTTTCTTGTTTTACAAGAAAACACCATCTCAGGAACTGAAAGGTTTTTAGATGTTCAGAAGACTTCTTGCTCAATCAAAATGTGGTTTTCAAGGGAAGTCATACTCAAGGAAATTTTTAAAGTAATTTAGATCAAATCATTGAAAGATTTCAAACATCAGAACAAATTAAAACATAATTGGTGAGTGATAATATAACTTTTATGGATTGTTGTCAGGGATTCAATATATGTATAAGCATATCATTTATTATATAAAAATATAATAAGCAGTTCCATTATCAGAAATGTTTCCAAAGTATTATAAATTAGAAGAGACTAAACACAACTTTCTGATAAATGTGATGTCATCTTTTTTTCTTTTTACTTGCTTCAATCTATTTTCCATTTCTATTTCCTTATTCTATTATGGGTCAGAAATATTCCTAGAATTTTAAAAAATATATTTATTATTTTGGGATATTTTTTCTTAGTTTCTGTTTTTATTGTTTGTTTTGTTTTTATGTTTGTTTGGGTTTTTTAATATATTTTTTTCTGTTACTTGAGCATTGCTTGACAGATGTAGATCATCCTTTTGCAAAAGTTGCCTTTACCAACACTGTTAATAGGATTTCAGAAAACCTTTTAAATAACATGTTCAATGCTTTGACTTGGTATTGACTTTAAAATAGCATTCCTCTGTGACTTTCATAAATGTAAATTGTAAATTTTATCTCTTCCAATGTCAGGCAGTTTAAGTGATCTTGGTGACTATCTTTCTGTATCATATTTTCAAGGTTTCTGGATATATTTGTAGGAAATGAGAATAAAGGGTTAATTTTGGTAAGTCTTCCTTTCCAGATTCTTGCTTCTTGTTTCTTTGCTTCCCTTGTAAATGCTGAAAATTTCAGCACCTGGTCTTCTGATCTCAGGAATCTCCTAGACAGTATTACTCAAACATTCATTTTGACATCAGATTCTAGTTCAAAAAAATATTTTTTTTTCTTCATGGGAGATTGGTAGCAACATTTTATTTTTGTTTTGAGACTTTGCTTCTTCGTTTGAGAACTCCAATCTGCTTCTCAGGATTATCTGGACGTTTTCACTCCAGCTCTCTGCTATGGGAATTAATGCCTCAGAACACTGTCAATGCCCAGCAGAATGTGTGACATCATCTCCAGCTGCAAAACTCTTTCAGTTGTTGTTCTTAAGTTCATGCATTCTTGCATGAGAGTTGTGCTCTATGCTAACTAAGAAAAGTTTTGAAAAACATGGAGTTAATACTATATAGAGCTTTTACTGGTAAATTTTAGAAGTTAATTTCACCTAACATTTATGTGTTACACATTCGAGTCTGAGCAGTTCACCTCAGTCTTCATTTATGGTTGTTGGAGATAAATATGCACTTCCAGAGGGTGACTGCTTTGATCTAATTTGCTTGCCTTTCATAGGGTGAGATTAATCTCTCTCTGGAGATGCCTGCTTCTTTTCATTGACGATAACACAGGCCCAAGATGACTAGCACAGCACTAACCATTGAATTTTAAAGCACTGATGTTCAGGCAAACCAGTTCTCCCTGACATTTCTTTTATGACTGTCTGCACTTTGATATAATAACTAGTCCTTACAATTCAGTAAGAGTAGGGGATGCTAAACGTCTTTGAAGTCTTAACTCTTTTGATTGCTGCAGATTTGCCATTTTTAGAAATAAATAAAAATTTTAAAAGGTGCAGAAATATAGTTGCAATCATGGAAACACAGTAGAATGACTTGCACAACTGGAGTGCCACAATAGATGCCTAAAAATTTTCAGAAGTGATAGGCAAGGAAGTAGAAGTTGTGAAGTAATTGTGTGTGTTATGGAGTGTTTTGAGAGATGGTGGTGATGATAGGGTTGACTCTTCGTGGGTAAGAATAAGGGGAAAGGCCAACAAGGAAGATATCCTGATTGGAGTCTGCTATAGACCACCAACCCAGATGAAAAGGAAGATGAAATATTTTATAATTATAAAATGTAAAATAAAATGAAGTCTCTCAAAGGCTAGCCCTTGCTCACATGGGAGGCTTCAACTTACCAGATTCTTGCTGGAAAAACAATACAGTGGAAAGAGCCTAGGAGGTTCTTGCAGTGTGTGGAAGATTACTTCCTGAGACAGCTGGTGAGGAAGACATTTGTGGAAGGTATACAACTGGACCAGTTGTTTGTGAACAAAAGTTGTGCCAAGGGAGATATAGATTGGATATTAGGAAACATTTCTTCCCTGGGAGAGCTATCAAGTATTGACACAGACTGTCCAGTGAAGTGTCTGAGTCACCAGACCTGGAGATATTTAAAATATACATAGGTGTCATGCTTACGCACAGAGTTTGGTGGTGCACTTGACAGTTCTATGGTTGGACTCAATGACCTTAAAGCCATATTTTCCTACCAAAATAATTCTGTGATTGTATACAGGGTTCTTTATTAACTTTTCTATTCTTGCTGTGCTTTACAAACTGTCTTTTTAAAAAATAAAATTAAAAATCTCATGCACATCCCCACAAATTCACAAAAGAGATACTTTCCCCACCCCAAATAGTGGCTTGGAAACCTTTCAGAGGACTGATAGTTCTTCTAAACGTTTATTGAATTATTTTCTTTAATATTTTATTATTTTTGAAAAAAATTGTTTGTTCTTTTATTTATTATAGTTGACAAGATTTCTTGAGCATGACATCCCTTAAATATATGGTTGCTTTTCTTGTCTAGTTAGCCATCCGGTAAGTACTATCTTAGAGAGTAAATATTGCCTTTAAGCAATCAACAGTTCCAATTTGCAAACAGTTTTGAGATCATGAAAGGAAAGATATTCTCTAATTATTATTATTTTAAAAAATACATATTTAATTGTTTGCATATAATTTCTACTTTTAAGGATAATTCTTAGGATAACTATAAATATTTCAAAATCTTTCTTAAGCTAAAGAATAGTGTTAATGTGGCACTTCATATGAACAGTTGTGGAAGAGAGGACTTGAAAAAACAGTAACTTAAGCCATGAGTTTTTTTCAATTAATAGCAATTTGACCTGGAAAATTAGCAGAAGAAAACTGAGGCAGGAAAAGTTTATTTCAAAATCTCCAGTATTATACTGGAATGTTGTGTTTATTGCTATATGGGAAGTTTATTAATAAACTTGGCACAAAACTATTGAAAAGCTGCAGTTTCTTCTAATAAATATATAACAGCAAAGCTGTTGTGGATTTCAGTGAATTACGTCTTCTTATATCATACATTTAGGTGGGATTGCAATGAAGGAGGAGAAGAAAAATCCCTCTCCATTGTCAGGGTAATTAGTTCTATAAATTCCTTTATGTCTTCAGTGAAGAAATGGGGTAATTACATTGTGAAATTTCATTTTCCTAAGGGGACACATTAATTTATGGGCACATGTAATACTTGTTCCAGCACAAGGTTTCCACATTCTGTACATGTACTTCATTATGTAGAAAAGAAATATTTAAAGCACACAAGGTTCTATGTATAGTACAAAGTGTGGGTTTTTTTTTTTATTTAGGCAATCTATTTTTAGCCAATCTCTTTGATTCCAACCTTCATTAAGTATACTGTAAGGCTTAAAACAGAAAAATAAGTTATTTTGCTTTTATTCCTTAAGAGAAGAAAATATTCAATTTCTACAGAGATATTAAAGTTCATAAAATATCATTAAAAGCAGTAAGTGTGGTGGCAATTTAATTATTACAAAACACTGTGGGTAGGATCAGGGCCCATGTTTTATTAAATTTTATTTCATGGGAAATATACTGTGGTAATTACTAATACAGCTTTATCTATCTTTCTATTATTCAAAGAGTAATATCACCTCTGTTAAAGGTTAATAACATTATTATAACTTAATTCACTAGAATTTATTGAATAATTTGAGCACTCTGGAGTAGATACTAGTCAATCTGAACAGACTGTTTCCTTATACCTTCTTGTTATGTTTAAAATCTAGAATGGGCAAAAAAAGGAAACACATGACATGATAAAGCTATCAATGTCATCCAAATTGTAACAGTGCAACTCAAAAATCATTATTAGGCTAGATCTGATTATTAGAGAGGAAAAATAATTGCAATGTAGTTAAAATTGTTGTGTACACATTTTTACATTCTACTCCTTCTTTTTCTGGTTTCAGGTTCACCCTCATCCTGCTACTTGCTGTTTTTTTTAATGGCAGCAGAGGTGGGGATGGTGAGTCATCAGTACCTGGAGTCCTTCGCTGTGAGTAATGTGATATTCCTGCTAATGGCTTCTTCCTCACTCTAGGACCCACTTGCGGTCCTTTTTATGTATTTATTGACACACTTTTGCACTTTTTCTGTTTCTCCAAGAACTTAACAGTTTCATCTTGTATCAAAATTGCTATAGATTACTATATATGTTGCCCCTTACATATGTCATATAAATACATATTTGTTTTCTTTCTGTTGACAAAACCAGTTTTATTCCAGGTTTGTGCTTCTTTGAATCATTAAGTTTTTTATAGTTGTGGAGTCTCCAATGCCACCCTTGTGCCCTATCCCTTCAAGTCCCATTGGTGTATTTCTCTCTGATGCATTCCCAGTTCCCACCTCTGAAAGAAATTATTGTACCAGATCTCTATTCCTCTCCTCTATACCATTATGTTAAAGTTGTAAGCGCCTCATTCTACATAGAAGAACTAATAACTCTTATATGCATTCTTTTTCACTTTACAAAAAAAAAAAAAACCAAACCAAACAAACAAACAAACAAAAAAACTCCCCAAAAAAGCACCAAAAAAAACCCCAAACCAAATAACAAAAAAAACACAAAAGTAAAATAGTAAAATAAATTAGATATAGATATCTGGACTATAAGAGAAATTGTTGTTACAGATAAACCAAGTGAAACAAAGCTGCAGGCATGTCAAGACAACTTCAGACAATGTCAGAGCAGACCTGAAAAGTGTCAGCCTTGAAGCTAGGCAAATTCAGTACAGAGCTTATGGCCTATTACTAGCAAAGGCAATATGATATAAAAGGGCTGCAGAGTTACACCATTAAAGTTAGCAAATAACTCTGCCTGCAGTACTGACTTTCCCTGGGAAGAAATTAGTGTGGCTTTATGCCTCTATGCACAGCGAGCCCAAGTCTGTTCCATGCAGAGTTCCCTGTGCATGTGTGATAAGGCTGATCTGTCAGATTTGGTGCACAGTGACAGCTGGCTGCTATTTTCAACCTGGACACACAGAAAAAAAAAAATTCAACAGTTGTGTTGCTTTCAGTGGTCTTTGGGGCAGTGAGTGGTCAGGCTCTGATCACTAGTGGTCTTCCCTTGCAGTGGACTCTGCCTTCACTGAGTAACATGATGGTTTTCAAGAGAGTCTGAATACTACACCAGCAGCAGTTTTAAGAACGAATAGGACAATTCCCTCATCATTATGTGCACACAAGTAAAACAGATGGGCAGTAGACCCAGGAACTTTTTTAAGACTCATCAGGTTATTAGATTTTTCATCCTGTAAAGAAGTCAGTGGTGCACACATTTCTGGCTGTGTTCCTGCTTCCTAACCCTTATTGGTATAGCTCAGTTCCCACACTGCCTTGCTCAGGGGAAGACCCCTCAGCAGTGTACCTTCTAAGACAGTTTCTTTCATAAGGGTTAAGAGACTTATAAGACAGCACCATCTGTTTTTGAAGCAGCATATTTTATTGCAATATATAATAATGCAAATGGCTTTAGCACTTTGTTCAGGTAAATAGGCAAAACTGACATTTTATCTTGGAATGGAAATATGATCTCGCAGGAGCTGTCTGTTGTAGTCACTGTTGGCCAGCCATGTAGTGCTGGCCATATTAAATAGATACAACTAATTCCCGAAAAACCTCTTACTGAGAGCTAACTTGGGTGTAGATGTAGAGTACACTGAATAACATTGCATAGTTACAGCTTACAGGCCTCTGTGTGGATCTGCACTGCATAACCACTGTATAACCAACATACTGATTATGTCCTGTAAGGCAAATGACTTGGAAGCAAACATTCAGGTGCTCATATATCTTGTCTCCTCTAGGACAGAACTGACAGGATAAATTATGTCTTTATGTCTCCCTTTGAAATATCTTGAAATATATTAATGTTATGCATACTTACAACTGTCCTGCTAAGTCTTTTGCTGTTATGTTAGACAGAGAAGAACCAAGAGTCAAGGTCAGTCACTTCCAAACTATTTTCATGTTGAAGTGGGAAGTTGATATTAAACTTCTCCACAAAGACATAAGATGTAGATGCAGAGTTTGTATGTTTAATATTTTCTATCCAGTGTGATTGTTAGAGTATGGTCAGCCGAAGAGCAAATCACAATAAAACAGTTGAACTGAACCAAGAAATGGTGAAAGGACATTGTTGTGTAAGACACCATAGATAAAATGTAAGCAGTACTGTTGCCTGTACTTACAAAAATAGCAAATTAGTACATTTTATCATGATAGGCCTAATTGAGTGAATATATCAAGTTTTTGTAATAGTATATCTGTCTGGACCTGTCAGAGAGGCAAATGATCACCCTGTTTACATATGTCACACAGGTCCAGACAGGACCAGAGCCTAATACAGAACAATTTATCACTTCCAGAATCTCTACAATTTGTGACTATTTATGAGTAAATCAGCAATTAGTAGTATACTCATGAACTGTCCTCAAGAATTGAAGGTCTGAAGAAATTGCACCAGAATGGAGTTATCCAAGGATATCATTACAGGGATTCTCATCTCTAGTTAGAATATACTTTTATTCTTTTTCCTAGGTGTCTTCATCTTCTGAATTTTCAACCATCAGTGAGTAATCAGAATGATAATCGCATGATCAGGGAAATAACTTTGCTTCTCCCATTTCAGATATAATATCTAATGTGTTATTAACTCTGTAATGATTAAATTGTTTGCCTTTAACATTCTGTATGTATGAAACTTAACATGCATCTACCAAAAAAACCCAAAAAATTAGATTTTTTTTTTTTTTTAATGAGGCCCATAATTGTAATGGTCAAGATTTTCAGAATCTCATTTTTGGCCCTTATTTACTCAAATTTGTTGTAATCAACAAAAATAGCTCTGCTTATCTCATTGCTGTCATAGAAGTATTCTTTGAGAAATAATGCAAATGTCAACTGCAACAGTGTGACTCAGAAGTGTGGGAGGCATCATCTCAGAAGCAGCCTGTAGCTATGAGTCCTTCTCCTGTAATAGAATAACTTTAGACATTACTATCACTCACAAAGTCCAGAACTCTTTGATATGGCTCGGGAGCACAATGTTATAGGTAGTTTTATTTTTCGTTTGTTTGGGTTTTTTTCATGGTGAAGAGAAACCTACAGTGGCAAAAGACAGAAAACCAGGTCTACAATAATGTTCAAGCTAAGAAGATTGTTTGGTTCTCCAAAAGGTTGAAAATAAATGTCATTTCAGTATATCCCACTCAGGCATCATCTTGAGGAATGCCATAGGTATATATAGGTATGTATATATATAAGGTACATATACCTTTTTCCACCTTTGCTTCAATTCTAATTTGCTCTTCATTTCTCCTTTGACAAATGGAAGGCAGAATAATTTTATAGGTTTATCTGAACAATGTCTCTCTTAAAAGATTAGAAATGGGTTATACAGTAAAATTCATTCATATTTCATAATAATTTTAGTTTAAAGCATCAAGAATATTGGAAGCTAAAACTGCTTCCAGGAAAGTCCTGATTAGATGTGATAGTTAAAACAGTCTTACTGGCTACCCCCAGTACCATGAGGACCCTGACCCTAGTTCACTAATTTCAACCATTGTCCTGAAAAATGTTGAAATTGCTGATTTCCCAACTCATGTTGGGAATCTGCGTTATGGCTGTACCACTGTCTGTACATTTACTATTATTAAACACAATGTGCATTGCAGAAATAGCAAATGGGAATATGAATACAGTTTGGGGGGTTGGATTTTTTTTAGAGTTGCTCCCAAACTCCCAGATCCATTTGCAGAATCAATTATATATAATATTTGTATACAAAGCAATCCATACTTTCAGCTGAATAGCTTATTTTGTATGCTGTATCAGATTGGTCAAAATTATTTTACAGGTGCTCTAAACAAATTGCTCAATGTCATTTTGGATCTGCTGGATTTGCTTCTGGTAGTGATCTTTTCCAAGGCTCCAGAAGCATTTGAATCCTGTAACTTTCTAGTTCCTAGCTCAGGAATTACAGTTAATCCAGAGTCTGATTCTGTTAATACTGATTCTGGGAAAAGGGCACAGAAGAAGAAATGTTTTTTTCAGGTACTGGGTCACCAGTTTGAAATCCAGTCTTGTAATTCCTTTAAGTACTGGCTTCTCCCAGTTCGTGTAGCTAATGGGAAGATGAGCACTATAACTTTTAGTAGTCCTAAGACACTCAGTTCCATGACAATTTTTAATTTAATGATATAGCTATAGTAATCTACACTTTGTCCATTGGCAATCTCCAGAGCCATACACTTACGGTGAGGTAGGTGCAGCAGCTGGAATGATCTTCTTGATATGCATAAAATCCTAATCCACTTTAAGTAGCTAAGAACAGTCTCACTTTTACAACTTCATGGACTGGCTAACATAGCTGCTCAATCTCAATGATCTATGTTACTAAGAGATATGACAAGGTAAAAAAAAAAAAACAGTAAACATTGCTAGGTCATATACCTTAACACTGTGCTTCCTCACACAGCTCACACACTGGAGGTCAGGAACAAAAGCTAGAGAAGGCTAAATATAAATATGTTAAAGCATAAATAATTTATGCTACCATAGCAAGAACATAATTAAGGTGACATTATGTTTCTTCCAGCCAGGAGGCATCTTTGTGAAAAGATAAACAGAAAGTCAAGTGAATTTATCCATGGACAAAACTTACATGATCACTCATAAATATTTGCAAAAGGGTTCCCAAGATTGCTTATTGTACTGTTATGCTGACAGTCATATGAGGAAATTGCTAACAATACTGCAACAAAAAGATTTCATGAGGTTTACAGATTAGAGATTTACTGTCAATAGATATGAAGATCATTTTACATTTGCTTTGATTCTTTCTACAAAGTGTTTTGTTCATGTTGTGTGTTTGTTGAGGTCTCTCTTATTAAAGGTATTATGTCTGAAATTGTTATTGAATCTAAATTTACTGTAATGAAGTGCCTATCTTCTACTCAGTTTTTAAAAATAGTTGAGTGGAAATAAGTGGATTTTTATACTACCCTCTCTTACAGCAATTTTTCTATTAAAACCAAATAGTTATTCTTAGAATTGATACTATAGATGTAAAGTTTCATCAAGTTCTGAGAAAGGTGAAACTCAATAACCAAAAGCAAAACCAGAAGTCGATATGGTTGCTCCTGATTCTGTTGCTGTTGAAGCTCCTAGTAATGGATTGAAAGTCAAGCTGGAATAAAATGAAAAAAGATTGACTGTACAATCAAGGTTTTTTTTTTTTTTTTTTTTCCTCCTTCTGTATTAGGCACTACTTTTTCTAAGAAAGAATTTGCTCCTTTTTGGTGGAAATAAGTTATTTATGACGTGCGTGGTGAGACACTTCAGAGCACAGAACTAGACCCAGCACTCCCATTACGTTTCAGCAGTACAGAAAATAAGGGAAGAAGTTGATTAGACCACAGTGATAATAATGCCAAGATTGTGGGTTATATCCCCATAGGGGTTGTTCACTTAAGAGCTGGACTTACTCCTTATCTGGAATTTCAGCAAAGAATCTCTCCTTTTTGCTTCTTCAAATGCCTCTGACAGGAAGTTGTCATCAACGCACTCCATGAAACTTCTTTAGTTGCTTCTGCTCTGTGATGCTTCTCTCCCAGTGGATGATTAAGGATGATATTAGGATGATTTAAGGTCTACCATGAGGAGCAGATTCTGCAAATGTAATGCTTCCTTCCTCAGATGGAAGACATCTACAATGGTAACGCCCACAATCGATCTGATCTCTAATCCAAACTCATTATCTCTCAGCTTGCTCAACACCTGTTCCTAGGCAGAGCTTCCTGCACTCACACTCTTCTCACAAAGGGGCAGATTCCTTTCTCTACTGTCCTACTCTTTGCAGTTGAAGTAACACAGGAACTGTTTTATAGATTATATATCATCAGAAAGTCATCCCACATTTAAATAATAGAATCAAACAGTTCATAGCACAGGAGAGCCTGTTACTTACCTGAAGAAGAGTCATGCTACATCAAAGAGCAAGGCGAACTCTTATTTTACAAGTTTTTCAAAGAATTCTGTGAGATTCTTTTGGGTTTTTGAGATCCTACTTGATTGCAAGTAAAAGGAGTTTTATGCCTACAAGAGATAATCAGGTAATCAATTCATGCTCCTGAAAGCCCAAGTGTGCCTTTTGTGGATTTCAATGAAGTTCTGTCATTCTGAATAAGAGATGTTAGGTGATATCAGTCAGGAATGCACCTCAGTTTGAGTTGTTGTGATGTAGAAGAGAATTAAAAAGAAGACAGATTGCTACACTTTAACTCAGTGGAAAATTTGAGAATTATTTTTAAAAATATTTAATAGATTATAATTTTTTGATATCTTGACTTCAGATAACAATGTAGATTAAATATTTACTAATCAATTTAGAAAGAATATAGAAAAAGTATGATTTTCATGAAAAATACATTAAGCAGAAAAAAAGGAAATAAGTATTGATGTGTGTTTACAGATTTGCCTAATCATTTTAGGTCTGTTATATGGGGAGATAGTTGTTGATGTTATTTAAAATGAGTCTTTAAGGCACAGTCTTTGTTAAAAAAATTAGATTAAGGTAATAATTAAGCAGGTTATTTTAATTTAAATTGCTGTGGAACAAACAGACAAAAAGAGATTGGCTTATAGTGGGCGAAAAAGCTGTAAGTTTCTACAGTTACTGGCTTGTGTAGTTTTAAGAAACCGCACAAATTGTTAAAGGGACAGAAGCTATTGACTGTTGAAAACATTCTTTTTAATAGCAGCTAAATTCCATTAGGATTGGATATGTGCTTTGGTTCTTGCTTCTTATAACCAGCATGATATTTAAGTTCCTAATGCATAGCATTAGTTCCAGACTTTCAGATGGGAGTGAAATCCATTCAAAATCAAATCTGTGTTTGCCTGTGATCTGCCCCTTTGAAATGGCTGTCATTTTAACTTCTTTCTTAGTAAAGATGTAGAATAAAAGCAGTTAATATCCAAGTGCTTTGTTACACTTGTATTGAACATTTCCCTGTTTTCCCAAGATGTGAGGGAGGATTTGTCTACAGAAAAATATGTCAGGTAGTCATAGGAAAAATGCTGGAACTTCCAAGACTGTTCTACATTGCTGGATCTATTCACTTCATGGGCTTATTTTAAGCAAAGAATTACTGCTTATTTTAAACAAATAAGACATTGGGTACCTTGTTTCCTAGATAAAAAAAAAAAAAAGCAAAAATGCTGTACTGCATTCAGCAGTTTAGTTCCTTAAGCACATGTAGGCACTTCAAGTGTAACTGAGGTTGAATAAAAATACCTGGGACTAGAATTTTTGGATGATGTCAGGTAACAATTATTCAGGAGAGTCATTTCCATAGTGTACTAAATTCCCTTCATTAAATGGAAGAAATTATTTAAACCTTTTATCTGAAAACAGATTTTAAATAGGCACATGATCATTAAAAAACAAACAAACAAACAAACAAAAAACCAATCTACATACCAACAGCCAACAGGCTTCACATACTGTCAGACAAAAAGTCTGTATTGTCAGCTGAGGTCTGCAGATTATCCTGCTCAGGTACTTCAATAACATTAAATATCTCTCTCTGTCTCTCTCTGTCTCTCTCTCTCCCTATATCTCTCTCTCTGTATATATATGTGTATATTTATATTTCAATCTCTACTAAGGAGTCTTTTGACACTGCTTCAGAGAAAGAATTCAGACAATGCATCCCTTAAAGGTGTTCGTTTTCCAAAATAAGATACACAACAACGACAGGATGTGACTTGAGATCTTACTCAAGAAAAAGAGTAAAGGAGGAGGTATTACCGTCACATACTCATCTTTCAAAACAATTTTTTTTAAAAATCCCTAAACTATCACAAAAAAAAAAAAAAAGAAAAAGAATGTACTTTAAAGAAAATCATCTGGAGGAGCTCTATCTCAGTTGTAATAGATAGCAAATTCTTTTCATAAGTGACAATTTTTTTTCCTCAATGTATTTAAACAGAAATGGGCACAGTGATATATGAGCAACAACACTCCCACCTCACATGCAGTACTTCAACTATTTACATGGAGATGTAAATTTTGCTTTTCTTTTTCATTAAATGTATTGTTAAAACAACATCAAAATGCATCTGACTAGTGAGCTGCAAATGAAGTCTGTGAACACTTGTTTCAATCTGCAGATAAAATTGGCAATACATCACAAGAATTTTATTATAGTTTTGTTTGTTTTTTTTAAGTTATAGCAACATATGTTTTGCACTAATTAAATACCGATTTAATACTAGATGATATTTTATTGACATGCAAAAGAATGCTTATATTTAAACTGTAGGGCTTTTGTAATCAACAGATAGTATACATTGTTGGTTTGGTTACCAAAAAAAAAAAAAAAGGAAGATAAAAAATATTATAGTACTCAGACTACTTTTTGTGTCCATCTTAACTAAGTACTGTCTCTAAGTACTGAATATTAGATAGCATACAGCATGCTATCCAACACAGTACTAATATTTTAGTCTGATATCCTTTAATTTCTGTGAAATTTCATACTGTCCTCTGTAGCTTGTCCCAATATGAATGCATTAGTTCTTTTCATGGTCTCTGTGCTAAAAGATAAATGGTTGCTAACTGTTCAGCTTGTTAAATTATACAAGCCAGATTCTGAAAAAAGAAAGCTAAATTAAATTCCAGGGCTTTGATAATTAAACCATATTCACAAATTGCACGTCAGTGCCTTTCTCCATCATGTGATGTGGTACAGGCAAGCAGTTCTAATCTGCTGTTGCCCAGATGAATTCTAGAACTTGAGTCAGTATCTGCTCATCAAGACTGCAGTGAAATATTCAAGTTAATAATCAATGCCAAGTAGAGTATACAGACATACCATCTTGAATAATGCAGTGGCATCTCTTTACATTACTGCCCTCTCAGGTGACTGGAATGCTACTGTTGGAACAGCCTGAAATAGATTTGGATCCTATGATATTATATAGAGAAAACTCAGGTCTCTTTTGTAAAAAGATTCTGTGAGCTGATTTTCTAGCAGGGAATATTCTGTACAGAACACAGTCTGTTATCCAATAAGAAATGGCATAGTGGAAATGTGCCCCCATAAGAGTCCACTCATCACTGAGCTACAGAATATTTTTGGGTTTTTTTTCTCCTTATACATTCGGGGCTGAATAAGGTACCTACAATTTTACTTGTGCAAGTTCATAAGCACAAGATAATGCTTACATATTCAGGTAGCTCAGGATTTTGACAAGTTTATAAATATAATGTTCTAAGTAGGTTCTGTGGTGAAAACAGATTGGCATACAAACTTGCAGACTTCTGAGCTGTCAGCTGACTGCTCATTAGATTGCTCAGTTTGTATTTCAGATCTCAGCTGAGTTATACAGAAGCCTTGTTAGCTCTTTGGATTTCATCCTGAGCTACTAAAAAGAAGCTCTTTGAGGAACAGCTTTTTTACTACCACCCTACCAATGTAAACGGCATTCCTACTTTAAGAACACTAAACATAATCTGGGACTCTAAGTCTAGCGCCTTAAACTCTGACTGAAATTTTTTTGTAGTGTTAATCATTAGCTGGAGGATACTGCCTCTCTCTTGACTATACAGGGACTGTAAATTTCTGCTCTAACATGTAATTCCTAGTTTAGGAGTTCCTAAAGAAAGGTATCATGTTTCTAGTTTTCTATCTGATGATGTGTTAGCAGTTGAAATTATTTACACTCTTTGGAGGTGAAAAAAAAAAAAAAACCAAACAGGGAAATGCTCTTTTTAAGAACTACCAAAAGCCTAATTTCTTTTGTCTCTATCCATGTTTCTTATCATATAGTGTTATATTGAGTTGGAGTCCAGAGCTTTAACAAAGAAGTTGCAGTTGGGCACAAATAGAATATTGCTATTTTATCTCATATACATAATTTGCAAAACTGTTCAATCCTGGTGTTATCTATGTGTGATGTCTCTTTTCATAGCTGTGAAATTGAACAGATTTCATAAGAAACAAAATAAATTTTGTAACTAATCTCTCAAATATTTCCATGCCCATTCATGAGAAAATGAATTATAAAACAGAGGTGGTTATAAACTTGAGATTATTGCCATATATTTTCCTTTTACTGGGGAGCAGATTATGCTGTTTGCATTAGGAGACACATTTTGGTGTCAGTAAAATCTCATCTTCTTGTCTTCCATATGATGCTTGAGCATAAAAGCTCAAGAAGAAAGTGTGGGAAAAAAGACTTCTTTCAAGAAAACATAAGGTTGAAAGTGAGAATAATTTTTTAAAAGTTTTTTTTTGTAAAAGAAAATGTGTCATACTCTGTTAACTTTAAATATAAATCCTCAATATTGATAATTATAATTCTACAACTTTAAATATTCATTAGAAAGCAGGATAAGCATAAATATACTCTGGATAATCAAGTTTTATATCATTCTGTAGAAAAGAAAAGGTGATAGAGAGCCCCAGGATAATTCCTGAAATTCCTGAAGTTCCACAGTTTCTTTATGGATTTAACAGGTACTAGAGGGGAGAAAAGAAATATTTGTTCTGTCTTATCATAGTAAATATGTGCATACTAACAATTTTTAATGGAAAAGGTAGAAGGTGGAGGTAAATTATGTCATTTTTTTCAAATAAAAAGCACACACAAAGTCTGTGTAATGTAACTGTGATTTTGGATGTAGGTTTCAACAAAGCTTTGAGTTATTTGGAGTTAGGATTTTACTTCAAATAACTTCATGATTAAACCCTCATTCCTGACACTAACAATAATTATACTAATGCTACTAATAACAATAATTCAAAATGAAACAGCACTAGAGGAGCATACTTGCGAAAGAAAGTGATGTGTAACTGAATGAACACTGGTGAGGGAAGAAAAACTGTTGCTTGTTTAAATGCTGAAATACTGGTCCTATGAAATTGTCCCCAAGTTATTTAGTTCTGATTTATTGATAAATTTTCCACTTTCAAATCACCTTTTTTTTTCTTCTTTTCCCCCTCTTATTTCTTTGTATTTTTCATCTTTCGTTTTTCATTTTCTTCTTTTTTCTTTTCTTTTCTTTTCTTTTCTTTTCTTTTCTTTTCTTTTCTTTT
>JANRMJ010000054.1:56100236-56138303 GCA_025584955.1 Alethe diademata | reverse complement strand
TTCTTTTCTTTTCTTTTCTTTTCTTTTCTTTTCTTTTCTTTTCTTTTCTTTTTCTCTCTTCTCTTCTCTTTTCAGAAAAGTGAAGAAGCAAAATTCTCTTATATTTGACATTTACACAAATCTTGGAGTCTTAAAATTTTGTGACATTCATAATTCTATTCTAGGGTATTCCCAGGCTGCTTTCTATGCATACAATGAATATTGGTTTGTGGTCTGCAATTTGATTTGGAAACAAGGAGTTAATCTTAAAGTATTTCTTTTTGGAGTGGGGTAGAGTTCATAATCAGGGTCTTATTTCTGTGGACATTTTTGATGAATGTGATTTGTTTTGTTTTGTTTTGTTTTGTTTTGTTTTGTTTTGTTTTCGCAGGAGGATGTTGTATAGCTAAAGATCAACACTACTGATCATGAACTAATTGTACTATTCCTATCAAGGGGGATGTTTGACATCCTTTTCAAAATACCTAACTCCCAATTAATTCAATAAAATATAAATGTCCTAGCATTTCTATAAGTACCTATAGACATTTGTCTGTATCATTAAATATTTACATATTTTGGAGGACTATGACAAATGGGATCAATACTAACCAGTTGATGCCTTGGGTTTTAGCTTTTGTATTTTTCAGAATCTCTGCTGCTTGGTCTGTAGCTCTGAAACTTCATATTAGGCATTAGTAAGTTCTCTTCACAGGATAGTTAGACAAAACACTCTGTTTATAGCTAGAGAATCAAGGATAACTGGTACGCAAAAACATGAACAATGGCGAGGGAAAGGGGGCAAGCCAAGGGGCTGAGACTTCATGGCCTGGGGCTGACTGGACAATAAACCCAAATATGTAGATGAACTCAAACTCATAAAAGTGTAAAGACTCATGACCAGGATCCATCTTGGATTTGGTTTGGGTGTAGCCCTGGCCAGGCTCTTGCACTGCCCAAGGTGTATTCTTTCAATAAATACCTATTTCATTCTTTGCACTGCCAGTCTCTGTTCCAGGTCAGCCTTTCCAGGCATCACAGTCATGGTAAATAGACATGTAGTTTGAAGAAGAACATACAGTTTAGAAACTCCCATTGATTAAAATTTAAAAGCTCATTTCTATTTGACAGAAAATTGGATGATAAAAGTGTTGTGAGAGATGGAGGCTTCCAGACACTCCAAGATGTGTATTTATGTATGTATATAGATGTGTACCTTTACAACATGCACCTAAATCTTTGTATAAATCACTTTTTTTCCAGAAGGTCTCTATAAAGTCCATAGATAGTGATAGTTTGTTGCTGAGCTGTACAGATCTGTTGTCCTGATAGGTGTCTAAACACAGTCAGACATAACTTCTCTCTAGGTACCCATTTATTCCTAAAATTTATGTACTAATCTGGTGACCTCTGCACCACCTAAGGCATTAATACCAGGATCATTCCTGGCCTCCAGATACAGATTGACTTGCACGTAGAGCTGATCCCTTCTAGGCTGGCTACAGATCCAATATATAGGACATGCTCCTGCTCTTTTTTGTATCCCCATATTTCCAACAATTAATCAATATTTAGGTATTTGTGGACTTTGTGGTGTTTGGATTCATTTCTATTTGCCATTCCTAAGTCAAAGTGAGCTGTGTCATAGCCCACCAGGCTAATTTATTTGGTATAAATCAAAAGCAAAGTCAGTCAGACCATCATTACAGAAAAATTCTAAATGGGTAAATGTGATAAAGAAACAATTTCTTATGCACTCAAATTAATAACAACTTTCTGAAAGGTTTACTTTCTCTAAGGTCTCTGAGCCTTGCAAGAGGGATGTCTATTGTTTAAATGTGAGCTTTCACCCTAGATTTTATTAATAATCAACACCAAAATCATAAATTTCAAAGACACGGCATATCTTAATTTAATGTCAATGTATGAAACAGAATCCAGTTTTTCTTCTCTAGAAAGGTCTATTCCTCTCCTTTTCTAATTAGGAAAGGAACTTTTGGAGAGCAATTCAATAAATATATGTATGTAGTACCAAGTATAGTAGGTATCGAAGCCTGAATGAGAAGAATTGTACACGGACTTTTTCCTCTTAAATGTAGGCATTCACATTCCTTTTCAGCACTGGATATTCAAGCTACAGGTAGTTTGCAGGTCTCTCATGTAAACTGATTTGAAGCACCATATTGCCATAATGCAATTCATTTCACATGTGTTCTTCTTGACAACTTAAAACTCCCTTGTCCTGTAAAATATGATGCCTTACTTACAAAATTTTGATTGAGGTCTATGTAAATTGGAAATAGATTGCTATTTTTGTGGCCTTGTCTCTGTCTCAATCTCAGCAGAACAATAAGAGAAGAAACCTTGAATGGCATGCAAAATAACAGAGACACACATAGAGTAGCTGAAGTTGTAAGAAACACCTGGAGGTCATTTAGGCCAAATTTCCCTGCACAAGAAAGTTGCTCAGAAATGTATCCAAACAGATTATTTTGAAAATCTCCACAGATGGAAGCTCCACAGTGCTCTGCGCAACCTGTTCACTTTTCAATGACCTTTATAGTAAAAAAGAAAAAAAACAACAAAAACAACAAAAACAAGTAAACATTTTCTTGTTCAGAGTAGTCCCTGAGTACTGTAAGTTTTTGTACATTTTTATTTCTGTGTCTAGAAAATAAATGCATATCTAAGGTAACAAAATAGAGGCAAAATAAACAAATTCATGTAGCCAAAGGAACAAACTGAAATTCTCATGGTTTCATATTGTAGTGTAAAAAACGCAATTTTGAATTTAATTTTTGATAGTGGTTGTTGAAAGGCTGATTAATTTCAGTGTCTTTGAAACCTCATTCAGATTGAAAATTCTAATCAATACTAAAAATTAAAAAAGGAGTGTGTCAGCATTGAGCATCAAATACAGTCAGTTAAAATTAACAGACGGAAAAATTCAGCAGACAATAAATTTCCATTAAAATATCCAGTGAAATTTATTACTATGTGGACCATTAAAAGCCCTGCTTGGATGAAAGCATTGTAGTTCAATAAATTAGTTGAATTGGTCTGCTTAGTTTTGTAGTTGTAATTCAAAGACATACAGAGCAACAGATAACATGGGCAACAGAACAAAATGTAAGAATAGCTGGCAATTTGGAAAGAAAGACAGCAAGATAAGAGTTTAATGTGTAATAAGTATATATCAGAAAAGTAAACTTGAAAATTGCATTTGCTGTATCAATTTTTTTTGTGCATTTATGGCTTAAGAGTAATAATTCAGAAAGCTCTTTTTTTTTTAAAGAAACCCTGTCTTTTAACTGAAATTTAAACCGCATAAAAGGTAACATTAGATTTTTATATCTTTACAGAAAATAAGTCTTCATCTTCTTGATGCAAGAATGAAATGCATATATATGTAAAAATTAAATCCCTTAGTGTCACTCTCAAAATACATACTCTTTTGAAAAACAAAGTTTTGATCAAAATAGCAAAGAAAAAAACTGCAGGAGCCATATCCTCAGAACTTTAAGAAATTATTTATTAAGCAGCACACAAACATTTTCCTAGTGGAAAGAAAAATTTACTTAGGGAGAATTAGCTATGTGAATATTGACTAGAGCTTTGAAATTATGAGAAGGGTTTTGACAAAATACCAGAGAATTAATCATTAGTCACACTTTTATCTTGGGATTTACAATATAATTTTGTTTAATTACTTCTGATGTTTCAGTATCATTCTAAGAACTACAAGAGACAAAGAATTGGAGGGTACATGCTCTTTTCAGACTTGTTTTCAAATGGAAAATAATATCTATTAGAACTCATAAACAAAAGTTGATATTCTTGGCATTTTTACACAAAGGAGATCAAGGATTGAGCTGGCATAGAAAAACATTGGAAAAGTGGCCCTGCCAGTTTAACATTAAAAGACTTTGTGAAATGACTTACACTGATACAGTTCAGTGAACCACAAGTCATGTATGAATAATATGAACAGGATTCTGGCTTAGTTTCATCCCAAAATTTGTAGAATACTCTCATGCATAACTAACTTTTCTCAAAAGATGATATATACAGAAGACAGTAGGATTGTTCTGTTGTATAGCAAGATTTATCAAGCACACTCTTCAATAATATTTGTCTGTTAGTTTTTTTTACTCTTAAAAACAATTTTATAATGTGAATTCCTTTAAGGAAAAGTTTTAATTCAATGAAATTCCGAAGGTAGAAAGGAGATTTCCTTTCTCAGTTTTTACCCAGTCCAAAATGGTATATTTTATAATATGAAATCAACACCATTATGATAATTCCATGTAAAATACTTGTGGATCTTTTAAAGAGAGATACTAATCTGATCACAAATTTTTCTTTTTTTACTTGCTCAGTTCCTATATGCAGTACTCCTTTTGTCATCTGAGGAAAAAAAGAAGAGGCAATTTTAATTTATACATGGACAAGAAAACTCTTTCCAAGTTCCAATCTATTAACCATTATCAAATAGGTTAATGTAGAATATAAAATGCAAAAAAATAATTAAAATTTTAGTACAAAACCAAGCTTCATTTTATCCTATTTACGTGTTTTCAGATTTATATGTAATGATGTTTAAAAATATTGCTGCTTTTAATTTATCTAAAATTGCCAGTGTTCTTGAAATTCGTTTTGCTAGTTTGAGAAGACCAATAATAAAGGTTTGAAAACAGGATAATTTTTTGACAGGAACTATGGGAAGATAAAGAGTTCTTCATAAGCAAACAAAAATTATATACATAAGAAGCAATAATTCCATGATTAGTAAAGCAAAGACAAAGAAAGATGAAGTGGGAAGATCAGCAGCATAATGGCTATGTGAAGTTTCTAATTACATTTTGAATGAACTTTAAGGAACAGTGTATGTTTTGTATTTCTTTTTATATACACCACAGTGGTGCAAATTTATTTGAGAATCTCAGTAAGAAATGTACAGTCACACAAGAATAGTTAATGGTTTATTATGGGAAACCCAGAACTGGTAGGAAAATATCAAAAATCTTACATCTCTTCTGATGCTCCTGTAGCATATGACAGACCCCCCCTCGCTGACCATGGCATGGTGTGAAGATGAAATTCTCACTAGTCTTCAAGTTTCTAGAATACTCTTTCAAGTGAACAGTTATCAGTCTTTTATCTGTTCAACACTAACCTTTCAAAGTGACACACTAAGATTCTGTGAGAATGATACCCTCTTACCCATCTTCATATAAACGAGCACTTAAAAGTGGTTCACAGGTCCAGAGGAAGTCCACAAAAATTATCAGAGAGTGGGAGCACCTCTCCTGTGTTGAAGAGTTGAGCAAGTTGGGGCTATTCAGTCTGGAGAAGGTTCCAGAGAATTCTTATACAACCTTCCAGTACTTAGAAAAGGGATTATGAGAAAGATGCGGACAAACTTTTTAGAAGGGCCTGTAGTGGTATGACAAGGGGTAATGATTTTAACCTAAAAGGGGATCAGTTTAGATTAGATACAAGAAAAAAGTTTTTACAATGAGGTTGTTGAAGGACCAGAACAGGTTGCTTGGAGAAGTGGTGGATTCCACACACCTGATAACATAGAGGGTCAGGTTGGATGGGACTCTGAGCAACCTGATCTAGTTGAAGATGTCCGTGCTTATTTAAGGGTGGTTGGACTATACAACCTTTAAAAGTCCCTTCTAACCAGAACTATTATATGATTCTATGAAATAAAGGTGGTACTGTTAAAGACAGCCATGGTACATGCTTGGGTTAAGCAGCAGACACTCCTGCTAATATGCAGGTCTCTACAAACAAACCCTCTGGTTAAACTCTGCCCAAATTCTGCTTGAAATTACTCTCTTATCATTATGGTCTCTGCACTGGCTCAGTACAAGTTCAGATCACATTTCACTAAGCAAAGAGATAATCCTCTGAATGCTGCACACACAAATAATTACATCAAAATAATTTTCACCTTGACTTAGCCAAAGTTATTCAGGACTGAGGGTGAGGTACAATTCTGTTTTAAAGTCTTGGCAGTTTGGGTCTTCTAGTTATCATAGGAGTTCAGAAAATTCTTTAATGAGGCTAGCTGTTTCTCAGAAGATTGGGAAAGAAAAGCTGCAGGAGAAATGTTATTGTATGTATTATTCAAGCATAAATTATAGGTCTCAGCTGGGTAAAATTCTTTAGGGTTATAGCACAGGTCAGAAAAAATGATCTGATGAACCATTCTGGCCTTGCATTTCTGAGTTTCTGAATAATGTACAAGGAATTTTATATATTCAAGTCAATCTGCGTGGCCAGAAAACTAAAACTATTTACTACTTCTTGTCTAGATTTATGATGGAAGGGAAAGGACCAGACAGAACTCATTAAAAATAAATTTCTCAATCTCCCTAATACCTACATTCCCTTTCTTTGTTTTCTTTCTGTGTCATGGTGAAAAACTATGGAATTGTCTTTTGACCTAAATCAATAAGCTCTGACCTTTTTTTAACTCTTTATGGTTTCTTACTGCTTCTGTATAATGATTTTATATGGTTTATCACGTCTTCATCTGCCACTCCTCTGTATTCTGTCTCTTTTTTGCCCTTCTGGAGTTGAAATATTTGTTAATACTCTCAAATTATCCCACTTACGCAGCAATACTGACTATTTATGAAGCTGACAAGTTTTTTTGGTAGTCCCACTGACTTCTCTGACTAAAACTGAAAGTTTTCATAAGTATTTCATTTCTGTTTTTAGTAAATAGCGCTGATTGCTTTTTCTTAAGTGTTCTTAATTTTTTTATGATAATTTTTTAGAAATTTTACCTACAAGTGAAAGCAACACATTTTCAGAGGGTACGCTAAAATATTCATATGAGTAAAAAATTGAAAGTAGCTCAGGTACAGCTTTTATGACTAACATCAGGACCTCTAACTGGATAAATATACCTGGACGACTATCTCCAGGGGTAAAAGCCTCTATCTTGGCAAATATTCACTAAGAACTCACATATTTTAAATATTTGGTGGAAACAGTGTAAATAACAAGTGAAAACTTGTTTTCTGTAATAAAATATTCTGTGGATAATTTTGTCAGCTGTATCTGTGGAAATCTTTTTCAAGATGATGGTTCATTAACACTGCAATTTGCAGTAATAACATACTTAAAGTATCAGTCATCTTCCACTCTTGAATCAGAGAAAGTCAAAAGCCATAACCCAGGCATTAGTGTCAAAGGATTGGTTCCCAGATCAGTCCTGGGCAGGCTCTTCAGTTCTGCAATGACTGGCACAGCAGATGATGACAAAGACTGCATTTTAACTCAGCTGGATAGAGCATGGTGCTGGCAACACCAAGGTTGTGGATTCAATCCTTATATGCGCCATTCTCTTAAAAGTTAGATTCTAGGTCTTTAAGGGTCTTTTCCAATTCAGGGTATTCTGTGACTCTGTGATTGAGCCTAGAGTTTAATAACCTAGGAAACTGACTTTTTTGGAAGTGCAATTATTTTGGTTAATTTCCATAAAAATTCTTTTCTTCCCATGTTCTCCTTTGAGGCTATCCTTGATGTAGCAGTGTGTTGCTATTCAATGACTATATGAACTGTGATTTGGTAGTAAATACACAACTTTTTAAAACTAAAAACTTTCCTCCTATGTCAAGCGGCAGGATTACAGACTGGACAGAACTGTACGGGTTTCCAAGAAGTTTGACTCAGAAGAGTAAACTACAGTAAAGGATATGGTGCAAATGTGCCAGAAAGCAAAGTAATAATACTCAGTGTATGGAGAGGGTGTTTGTATTTCACACAGTATTATCAGATCAGTATAGTCACCCACGCATAGTCTCATTAGAGACACCATAGATGTTCCATCTGACATCCAGCTGATTGTCCAGAGAACAGATACAGTGTGGAGCCATATGGTTACCCATGCAAAATTCTCTCGATGAACCTGTACAGCATTACATACCCCTGCTTAATGCAGCTAAATTAAACTCTCACTGTGTGAAGGTCTCACACAGATATTGCCATGAGAGGCTAGGTTGTTAAGAACTTCCTTTAGAGTCAGAAGAAGCTCTGGGGAAAGATTCATCTGATCTATTTTTCACCAGTACTTTATGGTGGGAAAAGTGGTGACCTAAAAGGCCAATTTTCCTGCACTGATTTTCCTATGACTGAGATGTAGATGCAAACACATTTCTATACCTGTTCAGAAGAATTGTCACTCAAGACATTGAAAGTATTCTCCCCAGAAAACTATAGTGCTCTGCTAACAATTTATCTATACTTATGCAACAAAGCATCAGCAATCAAGCACAGACAGAATTCAAAATTCATTTTTGTGGCACAATCAGTTTTATTAAACCTCTAATTCCCCCACTCTGTGATAAAAGGATTATGGGAACTGGGTCAGAATTGGTCCCTCATTTTTAGCAATTAATATGAAATTTGCCTGTGAGATACAATATAATTAGACAATTTATGTACTAAAACAACACTCTGTAAATTAGATTCATTTCTTTATCAAGACAATTTCTCTTCCTAACTTCCTAAAAGCTTTACTCATCTTTGCCCTATAACTCAATTACTTACACCCACTTGTGAAGCTCTTGACCTTAAAGGAATAGACTAAGCCACTCCCTTGAGATCTCTTTCTAGCAGTTTAAGTAATGAGGAGTCAGCAAGTGTAATCATGAAAGGAAAATTATTTTCATCAAGAAAATGTATGTTTATGCTTGTCAAAATGATGATTGTAAGAAGTATGAAGATATGCAAAAAGATGATCATAATTAAAAACTGACTGCCTTTTTTTCCTCTAAAAGCACACAAATTCTGTCATCAGAAAACTCATATAGATTTTTAAAAAATTATTTAATACACTTTTCTAGTTTCTAGGTAACCATCATTTGAATCTTTTGGCCTTCTTTAGTGTTCCCAAAGGAAATTAGCTAATTAGCTCACTGAGCCACCATTAACAAGTATTCTGAAAAGTCATTGACATTGGACTGGGGGGGGCGGAGGCGGGAGGAGGGAAGAGCATAGTGGGGAGAGGCTAAAAAAAATCCAGGTATGACTCCTGACTTTTAAAGATGACAAATAAATAATTCCAGAAATTCCTACCAAAAAAAAAAAAATTGATCCTCATTGCCTCAGGGAGAAAAAACACATAAATCATGAAATAAATACTAACTAATAAATACTAACTAATACTAGGAAAGAAAAATCCTTGAAGATTTGATATTGTTTAAACATGAGCTTTAATTAGTATGCCTTTGTAAATAGAACTGATCATCCAGATATTTGTGCTTTAGAAACTGATAGGGAAATTTTCACTGATTCAAACAAGAAAGAAAAGTGCACAACACCTTACCTGTTTCCAAATGCAGACTTTAACCCCACTGGAAGACATTCATAATTCTTATTCAAAAGCAAGGGCAGCTCTTGCCTTGGGGGTGCTAGGATCCATTCCCACCAGAATTTAATAACTCTCAGTACAAATCTTTGTGAGCTTTTCTTCCCTCCAGTGCCAAGCACAGACAGTGCACATGAAAGCACAAAGCCAAACACTGTCACACATGAGACAGGGATATGCGCAGGAATGGAAAGGATGCTACAGCTTTGCCTGTACAGAATGGGGGATCCTCACAACCTGTAAAGCATTCCAGTTTTTATTGTTGTAAGGAAAAGGAGATCAAGACAGAATGTTGTCTGTTTAGTCAGTGACAGAATCAAAAAGAGAAATGTTAAAAATCAGAACAGATATCCTGCTTACTCTGAAGTTATGCAGACCAGTCAGCCCATGTTATATTATAGTAACTAATGCAATAAACAGCATGCTGTGTTGCTCCTTGTTGTGAGTGTAGAAGCATAAATGTGAGTGAAAAAATGGATTACAGTTACACGCTTTCTAAAACAACTAGATTTCTAATTTGGTTTTATTTTTTCCCTGATAATGCATTAATATTATATAATATTTTAATAATAAAATATGATAATAATAAAAAGGCAAGATTATTCAAGCTACATTTAATGTTTAAAAAACTTTTTTTTTTGATAAATTAAAATGTTTGTTGTAGGGAAACTCCCTTTTCTGGGTGAATTTTGATAGCCAAAATTTGGCCTGGTTTAGGAGAGACTTTACAGATCACCGAACAGTAAGAATTAGTTTTAATATAGTGGAAAAGCTGAAGTCTCCCAACAGCTTTCTGTCCTTACACTACGAAAAATATATTGTACAATTTTTCCTTTTTCCTTTAACATATGGCTGTTCCCAAGATTATTTACACATTTAAGCTACTGGAGTATCTTTCTTGGGAGCACAGGCTAAGGAATTTGAACCTGTTCAGCCTCAAAAGAGACAACAGGGTGACCTCATGAATGTCTATAATCTATAACTATCAGATATATAGTCTATAACTATCTGAAAGGAGGCTGTCCAGAGAATGGAGCCAGGATCTTATTTACACTTAGAGACTTAGATGCACTTGCACACGTTGGCTTTCTCCATGTGGTCACTACTGCAGATAATGGTATGAAGACTAGCAGAGACCCCATTAGTGGTTTAAAGGGCTTTACTGAATTACTACAGGTCACTCGTTAAACAAACTAGCTACGTTTGCTCTATTACCAGTAATATAAATGCCATCAGTGGAGTATCCTGCACTAGCAAAAATATGAACTTGAGTTAAAACCAGATGAAAATGCCTATTGCCTTTCATGAGTTTAGGGCAACCACTGACTGTATGCTCAATATTTTTTTTCCTTTTAATCTGATGTAGAATTCCCATCTCACTTCTGGTTTGCATGAAAGTCGCAGATTAAAGTCATATCGTTTTTCCTCAATCTCTAAAAAGGTATTTTAAAAAATATATGTATCAATATAAATATAAATCAATATCATTTAAATGGATTTATTTATTGAACTACTTGGGAAATCAGAATCTTAAAGTCAAATTCCATAAAAATATTGTATATTCCCATGCTCTTTAATAGAATTACCCCACAAAAGCAGTGGCTGGAAGAGAAAGTCTTGTAGTCTTTCGACTGAAGGTGAGCTTGCTTTGAACTGCATGTGCACTCTTAATGCTTGACTTATAAAGCTGTTATTAAAGACTAGCCAAATGCATGAAGAGGCTTAAACAATGTATTTTATGGGTAGCAGTACAATCCTGTGTATAATTATTATATAATTGGAGCAACCCAAAGTCTGTTAGTCCTTCTCAGGAGGTGAGCAATTCCAAACCTTAAGGTCATTGTATTGTGTAACACACTATAACACCACAGTGCTCCAGAATGATAAAATGCTATCAGCCAAATTTTTAGAGTAATTTGCCAAAAAAATCCTGTTTGTCTTCATTCATCTCCCTGTTACACTCTTACCTTTTTTTTTTCTTTTCCCAGCCTACTGCTGAAATATTGCTAGCTTTGACTCAAACAATTTATTCATCATTTTCCATCCACCTTTCTCCTCTAATATTTTGTAGATACTGCTTTTAAATTATGTCCTCCCAATGGACTGGCTTCTTGTTTTTACTGTCATATCCATCTGAAAATACCAGGTTTTGTACCAGGGAATCAACATAATTAGAGAAAGAAGGATAAATGCATTATCTGTATTTTATGAAAGCAACATATCATAAATTCATACTTTGGAACTTAATTCATTATGGCTTAATATTAAGAACTAAATCTCTGAATGGAAATCAGAAATAAAAACAATAATAAAAATACACAAAAAAAAGTTTAACTGCTACAGAAAATTCAGCTGTATTTACTTACCTCTAAACATTAAAGTCCTCATCCATGAATGTATCAACTCACCATAATTTCTTGGCAGTGTCTCATGCAATAAGGAAGCTGAATAAGTCAGCATTTCTGGGATTCAAGCCATGTTATCACCAGAACTGGACAAGTTTTAAACAGCTCACTGAGAGTAAAAGACAATTTTTTTTCACTGATTGAGATGTTCTTGAAGACCAGAGGAATTCTTAAAAATAGAAAAAACAAATAAATAAAAACCCTCAAAAATCTCAAAATGTCTAATTTAATGTTTTAAAAGTAGAAATATGGATGAAGACTTTGTAGTATTAAAAAAAACACATAGCAATATAATATTGATATGATAGAATTTTAGTATTCTGACAACTAAACAAGTACAAAGGCAAAAAGAGGACAAAGATGGCTGGAAAAACAGAAAACAATTAAAAAGGGAAAACAAAAATATTCTCCAGTGGATCCTTTAGGTTTTTAAGGGATGAAGCTATGGATGAAAGCAATTAATTATTTTCATAATACTTTTTTTTGTTTTTAATTATTCCTGAAGTTTTTACACAACTCTCTATGCTGATTTTGTCCAGGGTAGAGTTAAATTACTTCACAGTATCTGGTATGGGACTAGGTATTGAATTTGTTCTGGAAACAGGGTTGATAACATGGAGATGTTTTTGTTATTGCTGAGCAGTGCTGATGCAGCAAGGCATTTTCTGCCTAGAAATGAGGAGGGGAGTGCATAAGATATTGGGTGAATGCACAGCCAGGACAGCTGACCAAAGGTATATCTCAGACCATATGGTGTCATGGTCAGCATATAAATCTGGGCAGAAGAAAAAAGATGGGAACATTCAGTGTGGTGTGGTGGTTTTCCCAGGTCACTGTTATATGTGGCAGAACCTGCTTTCTAGGACCTGGCTGCCTGTAGGAAGTGGTGAATCAATTCTTTGTCTCACTCTGCTTGCATGTGCAGTTTTTGCTTTACTTTTCACTCTCTTTATGTCAACCCATGTGTTTGCTTACTTTCATCCTTCCAGTCCTCTCCCCTATCCCACTGGTAGAGACTGAGCAAGTAGTTCTGTGGGGCTCAGTTACCATCTGTAGTTAAGCCTCAACACTTCCAAAGAGCAATATGGAGTAAGAGGAAGGCAAGAAAAAGACATGAAAGAAGGCTGGGGTTTTATCTTCTGGAAATCCAAACTGCATAAGAAATTATTTGCATGCTTACTTTGTGAAAACCAGAGGTCTTTGTATAGTGTTCAAAACAGTCTTTGTCTTTAGATTGTACTGAAATCTTTTCTGTGGTCATTTATGCTAAAAGTTAGCCAAAGCTGATGGGCATCGTGCTGCGTAGGGTTCAGTCAGACATGCTGAGATATCAAATCAGATCTTTCACCTGGCACCTAATTTCTACTATCTCAATTTCAGTACAGGAAAAAGATCCCAACAAATATGACAGTAATGGTTTGTGTTTTTTTCACATATTTTTATGCCTCTCTTATTTGTCAAGTGATGGGAAGGACATTTTTTACTTCTTTTATGATACAGATCCTGCTATTGAAACCCTTAGGCACTGCTGCAGTTATCAACTGCTTAGGGGATCACACCACTGGAGAGGGATAAACAAGTAATTTACCTCCTTTGCCCATGCCTGAACCCTAGAAAGTCAAGCCTGTTGCTGTTACCAAAGATGTGGTAGGGAGAAGGTGGCAGATTCTCTGTAGTTTAGAGCAACATTTGTTGTCTTTATCCCTCCATGGCAATAATGAGAGCAGCATGACAGCTTTTTTGCACTCCTTCTTCTTGTTGTCCCTTCTTCTTTATTTTTCCTAGATCTTCCACCCTTTTGGTTTGGCCCTCCCTTTTCCATGGAGAGGACCATTTTAATTTTGGCTGGTCTTCAGCTTGGCAAGCCAGGGTGGCATATTTTACTATTTTGATGAAAAACCTTGGGAAAATTTCATGCTTTGCAGTATACCAATAAAAGTCTAAATTTTCTGGAAAGTAAAATTATAGGGTCCCTGGGACCGTTGAATTTTTGTTGAGCTCTTCATTTTTGAACAAAACTTTTCTTACAGTGTTACTTATCTTCTTTTTTTTTTTTTTAAGTAAGTCACACTCATGGTAGGATCTCGTTGCTTAACTTTAGCTTTTAGATTCTGCTAGTGAGCCTGAGGTACTAAGCTAAATCTTTCCTCTTGGTAGTGCCATGTGCTAGCAGGATTTAACAAAAGCTTTGGAAACACAGCCTGTGAAAATAGACACAAAACAAGTGTGTACTTATTTAGAATTCAGTAATTTCTTTGACATAATCACTGTTGGTAAAAAAAAAAAAGTAATCATGTCATGTGGTGTTTTGAAGTATTCTGAGATATCATTTCTTTTAATTCTCAGCTCACATAAAGCTGTTCCAGAGAAGAGAGGGAACTGGGTTTCTTTTTTAAAAATTTGTTTTTTAAAAGATTATAAAAAAGACATAAGGTCTAAATTCTTTATAAAATTGCAGATAAAGCAGCAATATTGTTCAAATTTCATAAGTATTGTAGAAAAAAAAAGTAATTTCAAACTCCTTGCTTGACACTAATTACCTGCTTGGGCTATCATCTTTCAGCATGTAAACTCAATCAAGAAGGAAAATAAACTGGCTCGAGTGGATGCACAGTGCACATTGCTGTCTATGGCTGATGTCCCAGAAGATAAAGATGTACTATTTCATTGCTTTATATTATGATTTCTCCTGAATGTTTTATCAGCCATGCATTATATTTTAGACATGCAAATAAATAGCAGTATGGAAAAGCTTTACCCTTCTTTTGTGTAGAGGAAGACTTTGCCTTCCCTCAAAGCTTCATATTATTTAGCAATGATGCCTGCTTTTTGAGGGCTTTTTTTTGGTACCCTTTTCTATCTGAAAATAAAATATGCATTAAAACTGAGCTCATATATAAATTGGTGGAGTTACACATCCCACCAGAACTGTAATTAATACATAACTTCTCATCATTTCAGTAGGGCACCATTTCATGATGTAGCGATCTATTCTGATAGCATTCTTTGCCCTGCCATCTGCAAAGCCGAGTTTGAAGAAGTGTGTTTAGAGTACTCTGCATGACTGTCTATGCATTAGAGAGAAGAGGCAGTAAAAAATTAACCTCTTTCTTAGTCCATTCTCTGACCTTGAAATGGTTATAAAACTGTATGGTTTTCCATTATTGCTCTAGTATTTATATATATTTTTACATTATCTTTTCACTACCATTGAGGGTAGTTTTCCTGGGTCTGAAAGACAGCCCTAATATCCTAGCGCAGCAGAAAAATTTAAATGCAAGATTACTCACCACTTATCTCTTCTCAGAAGCTAATTTGATTATTCATCAATTCTCCTACTCCTCTCTTTGGAGTCCTGATATTTTTCCTCGAACTCCTTCTCTCAGCTCACTATGTTAAGTAAAGCTTATCATTTATTTACACTTATCTCCATATACTAAAACATTAATTATTGTATCTAAGGTGCTACACAACTAGATACATTACTTAGGTTTCTCCATTTTATTCTTCTGTGCAGTATTATTTGTCTTTACTCACTCCAACCTGCAGCCCAAAATCCCCTAATCTGCATAGTGAGACAGAATTCCAACAAGAGGCTTAGATTCCAACTATTTGCTGAGAAATGAAGACTAATACTTTTAACTGTCAGGAATGTCTGATTAATGACTCATAATAACAGGATAAAATAATTTTACTGTATGCAAAACAGTCCCTTGAGAACAGTATTATATGAGAGTCACATGAAATGGTTCTGCTAGTGATGCTTAGGGACAGCATGCCAGTTCAGGGATCTCACTAGCAATACCTGGCAAATCCAGTTCTGGAGTGGGGGGTGGGGAGGGAGACAAAAATAACGTTTTGTTTTACTGATATTCTTATTTCAAAAT
This sequence comes from Alethe diademata, assembly GCA_025584955.1. Lineage (NCBI taxonomy): Eukaryota > Metazoa > Chordata > Aves > Passeriformes > Muscicapidae > Alethe > Alethe diademata. The sequence continues at coordinate 56,122,641 of JANRMJ010000054.1, read as the reverse complement.
TTCAGATTATGTGTTAAAAGAGCCTATTTATACAACAAAATGTAAAGGGTTGAAGTAAAATGAGATGAAGCCAAAAATTCCTGTGTATAAGAAACTTAATCCCAACTGGACGAGCTAATCCATACAATTAATGGAGTCAAAGCAGTTTTACATCTCCCCTCAAGGTTAGGAAAAATTGGCATCACTGTCTGTACTGCTTAAAGTATTAGCTACCTTTCATACAAGTATCTGTGTAAGACACCTAAATTTTGTTACATAGTTCTGTAAAGTAATCCCTCTGTTAATATTTCCTTCAAGATTTCAAAGAGGAAAAAAATATTCTATTTTATTTTGATGATTAATGAAAAATTCAGTTTCATTTGAAAGTCATATCTACACTATATAATTTGTTATATGAAATACAAGTCCCAGATAGGGTACATTTTGGGGGAGGGAGGAAGGAAAAAAAAAGAAGAGGAAAAAAAATAAAGGTGTTTCAATTTTCCAGAATGTCTTTAATGCTTCTATAAAACATATATTTGTTTAGTTCTTTGGTCTTTGGAACTGCCTCTTTTAATCTGCACTTGGTGTACTCAGTAGCTCTGTTTTTAATTTTTTTTCCCTATCTCAAATACACATTTCATGAAAAGCCCCTCTGGAAGTAGTAGAATTTGTAGAGGAACAAATTGTTTCCATGTGTGAGGAAGCATCACAGAATTGTGTGTTGTATTCTCAGTACTCCATTCAAAATGTTTAGATAGATAATATTCACAAAACCTGACAGGCACCAAATGAACAGCTTGAATTTATCCACAGTTCTCTTTTATAGACTAGTATTTAAATGCAACATTGAACGGCAAGCAAATACCAATGCATACAATATACACTTCAAGTATCAAATCACTTTGTATGAATTAAAACCTACAAGTAGATTTTAAAATGAGTTTAGGAAAATTGAAGCTGTTACAATTCTTCCATAATTAACGATATGATGACAGGGCCTTTTTCTTTTCATTGCGTTTTTCTCAGACTTTGGATTTTATTGTTACTGTACTGATACATAAATTATAGGTTTATTTGTCATATTGCAAGGCTGTTTTCAAATCATTATTTTTCTAATAAATGTTGATTTCTTATTACTTTATATCCATTTTAATGACATCATAAAACTTCATTTCCATGGTACAATGAATTACAAATTGAGCAACATGTCATCAACTCATATTGTAAAATTATTTCTTTGTTGATTTGCTATGTATCATTAAAAAATTTAATTGTACTCATAGCTCTATGCACAAAGAATTTTCTTGTCAAAGCCACAAAATCCAGCCGGAATTGGAATATTTGAAAGCTTTGAAAATTTCTGCAAATCTGCTTAGATGAGAAACTTTCTTGTAATTTAGGAATATTTGTATGAAACAAATTGAAGTAGCTATAAAATTTTGGTGTGAAAGGAGTCCTGAAACAAACAAAAAGTATATGAAGACAATATAGATACAAAATAACCATACTCTTAGTGCAAATGAGAATTTTGACATTAATAAAATGGACATAGGTACAAGAACAATGTCTAGGAAATGATAGATGATTAAAAGCTCATTAGGAGTGTTGAAAGATTTCAAATTTCTGGATGTGCAGATTGTCTTTCAGCCCTGACCAAAAGTATGACAGACTAATCTTTTTTGTACTCTCCTCTTCCTCCAAGGAAAGAATTTATTTCTGTTCTAGCCTAGCACATGGTTGCTACTGTTTCCTAATTAACTCCAGAATGCAGGATTATGATAAAAAACATAGAGCCTGATCTCTTCTCACTCCTCTGCTCTTTTTCTCTGTGTACTTAATATAAATTAATAGGATTAATATAATTGATTTAAATTGACATATTCTGATCAAAAACTGTTGCCTTTTGGGATATTTAAAGAGTATGCTTACCATGTCTTTATTCCCAGTATATTTGTGCTGTCCAAGTCAAAAATTAATTTAATGTTGAGATTATAACTTTAGACCTCTGCTGTATTGATATACCTAATTGTGGATTTTTCTCTTGAATTTCACTGGAGTAACTCCAAGGTTTATACCTATAGCAAGCTAGTACCAGACTTGATCTTACTACTGCATGGACTGGTGATTAGACATAGCACCCTTTTTTCCTCTCATTTTGTGTTTAATTCTATAATATTCTAAACAGAGTAGATGAAAATACTCCAGATTAACATCAAAATAATTGTTAGAATTTGACCCTATTTTCTGCTTATATTTAACCACTTTCTTCTTAACATTAGTATTTTGAAATCTGAACAAACATACTTTATGTCTTGAATATGGTGTGGGCCTTCCCCACCCCTACTAGTAGGCTACACATTTCTGTTCATTTCATAACTGAACAGACTCTTCAATTTAATAACAACTGTTATTAAATTGTCACTTAATGGACAGAAAATAGCAATATTAGAAAATTATTTTCTATAGCTTTGCTTTGAAATCATCGTAAGGTTTGTCAATAAATAAATCTATTTTTATGACCTTTAACCAGTCATCTTCTATGCAGAAACTCCAATACTTTTATGTGATCATATGGTACCCTGTGAGGATTCATGATCAGAGAACTTCTCTTGCCTTTGAAGTCTTTCATGTTGAGCTGACATTAGTCACTCATCACACATTAGTGTTGAGAGCTGCATCTGCATTTGCACTAGAAGTAATACAAATTCTCATATTTACCTTTTAGGTTATCAGCTCTGCTACGTTCTCATTCCTCAGGTATGCTTATTTGTTAGTATAATACTCCCAGCTGCACCAAAAATATATTCTGAATAATCATTGGGAAGAGAACATCTTAAATTCCTAACAGAGGTTTTATTCGAGAAGGGCTATACATAGACTGGATTTCATCTCTTTACTGTCCTAGTCCTTTACTGTACTGTGATTTTTAGACCTGCAAATGTGCTAGAGAAGAAAATTTGCCTCCTAACCTTTTTTTGGGCTTGTTTTGGTGTTTTGTTACCAATCAAGAAATAATATGAAATACAGAGTTTTTCTCTACAGTTCTGTTTTATTCTTCATTGCAAAGTTCTAATTGAACTGTATAGTGTTTGAACACTATAATGATGGTAGAAAATCAAAGCTACAGTTAGACAAAGGCAAATAGTTTTTATTAATGTAAGGGACTACTCTGGTGGTATGGCTAAGAATAGAAATATTATATATTTTCCATTCAATTTACTAAAGAGAAAATCAAAGGGGACTATGAAAAGATTTCTTTAATTATATTTTCCCCTGCTAGTTACTCTGACTGTCCTTCAGAGACTAGCCATCTCCTTGAATATTACTGAACTGACATGTTTTTTTCTGCATAATTACTGCTAGGTCTTTCTAGTGTTACAGAAATAATTTCTCATGTCCAAAGAACCATGTGAAGTTAGATGGTTTAAAGACAGGGCTATGGAGAGAAAATTTAAATTTTTTAAAGAGAAAATTTAACACAGCCTCCAGGATTCATTGACTAGTTCTACATTATCAGGTAATTACCTCCTAATGATACAGCAGGAGTGAATAAACAGAAACTCTGTCCTTACAGCACAGTCTATGTGTTCTTGGGTTTTACTTCAGGATGGTTTAGTTCTGTCTCCTACTTAATATTTCTGTCTTACATGTGATATAATGCCATAAAAAGTAAAGGTATTCTGCAGCCCTGACCACACTACCAGCTGTCATAATGACCTTTTTCTGTGTCAGGCAAATTGTAGTAGCGTATCAGAGCCCACACCAGCCTGACTCAAATAAAAATCTCATAAATGGAAACGGAGTTAATTTCTGCTTCTGCATATGTTTTTGCCTGTTTCTGTTCCTGTTCACCTCCAATTAGCACACCAGCATGCAGTTGTCTTAGGAATACAGAATGAACAGCAGCACTGAGTGTAATATCCTTTTTGCAGTCACAGGTGCAGGCTTTCTTGAGTTCATGGCACTGTGGGCTGCCACTACTTCATTAGGGTGGCTTAACATTTAAAAAAATCACGCCTATGTTAAAAAGGAAGTGCCTCTCTCTCCCTTCTTGTGAAGTCCTGCAACTAGTGGCCTGACAAGTTTATGTCACCAAATCACTGCCTTGGGCAAAATAACAGTCAAAACTTCAGTTGCCATTCTCCAAAACTTCTTGTTTGGATAACATGGATAGCAACAAGAAAAATTTAAGGGCATTTAGTTGCAGGCTTTTAAATTATGTAGTACCTATCTATTGAACTTCCTGCTGATAAATTTGTGGATAATGTCAGTGTGGTTAATTACGCATTCTTACCTCAAATTTGTGGGGATTTAGTACTTTCTCTGAAAGTATCATCACAATAATTCACCATATTTGTTTCTGGCTGGTTCACTGGAAAATATTACCTACTCACATGATTTAATAGATTTTGTACCTGGACAAGAAAGAGATAAACCTTAATAGAGTGGGGTGCACCTTGGGTTGACTAAATCTAAGGTAGTTGTGACTGTGCAACAAATTTAGGAGCACGAGTAGGGATATGAGGGTGAAGCAGGATGCTCCAAGTGCCTTCAAGAATTTAGTGCTTTCTATAAAAACTTGTGATTCCCATACTAATGTTAATCTCTTAATTCTTGTTTGATTTCCTCCATAAGAATACATACACATAAATCTTAAAAAAAAATAAATAAAAAAAAAATCTCTTGTTCTGAGTTACTGGGTAACCTAGCCGTATTTTCTATAACTCTACTTTTACTGCAATTGCCAGTGATATGTGTCATAAAGACTGTGCAATACACCATAATGCTGCCAAGCATTCTTACTGAGAATAAGGTTTACTGTTTCTGATTTCAAACCAAGTGAAAATAGAGCATTCAGTGAAACCATGTACCATTAGAAATAATAGTGTGTCCACAAATATGGCAAAACATGCCTTTCTCCTCACCTGATCACAGAGAATTTCACAACTCTCAGCTGTGCCTTTACCTGCAGACTGTCTACAAGAGGTGAAAACCTGCACCTGCTGTCTGTCCAGCAAGCCTTTAGCAGCCTGATCCTGAAGTAGCTGCTTAAAACTTCATGAGGGGAAATCCATGACCCAGTCAAGTCCCAGGAGCAGGTTTTCTCTGCCACTGCTTATTCTCCCACCAAGGGCTGGAGTATCCTGTAAATGATGAGAAAAGAGCAAGGGACAAGGAAGGGGAGCATTACAAACAGCAAACTTGAACTCTACCACTAACTGCTCTGTACCTTGAATGAAAATACCGTCTCTCCTGCTTGTCTTTCTAGTTTGTAGGCTAAGAATCAAAAGGCCATATGACAGAAAAGCATTCCGTTTGTGGCCCTTTGATCATATCATCAGCTCATAACCCACTGCTTTTGAAAAAGACATGGAACCATGTGCATAAGTCTTTAGAGGACTCTGGTGGGTGCACCTCTATGGCTTGCTTAGTTCTGTGGCTGAATTAGATTCACACAGGGCATAAGCTGGGCAGGTGTTTTTTGACATATCTAAATTCTAGGCAGAAGACTCCCTCACAGCTCAAAGCCTCAGAACAGCTTTTAAAGACAAAACATCCTTTATGATTCAGTGCTATGTGTCATCTCTCTGCAACTCTGACACCAGGGCTGTCATTCCTCCCTCCCACTGCACATGTAACAATGACAGATACAGAAGAACACCACAATTTATTTTCAGGCTGAAAACTAGAGTCCTCACACAGGGGGTTCCTGATACAATCTGTGGCAGGGAGCAAGCAGGAAAGGTATCTGTAGATGTGCTTTTGTCCTCAATGAGAAATGAGGACAATAAAGCGTGCTAGATTGGTTCCTAAACCTTCCTGTATGGAGATCCCAGGACCTCAGGTGTGCGCATGTGGTCAGACAGCTGTGCTGGTACCCTCCACCACAGAGGTCAGTTCAAGAGCTTGTAATCAATTAACATCTTCTGCATTGCACCCAAACTGAGGTGCTTCTATTAAGTCTTCATAAACAGGGTCTTCATCTTCTGAGATGAAGTGAGACATTTTTGCTTACCCACCAGCAATTAGATATTGCACAAGGTTATCATACTAATGCATAAATTTTGATGCTGTCATTTCCTTAGGAATGAGTTCTGTCACTTCCTCAGGAACTCATCTGGAATCGTGCCGAATCTTTGTAAAGACAGCACTAATAAAGGGGTAATAATGAAATAGAGTGAGACAAAATATGAAAGATATCACTAAACTACAAATGCAAGAAAAGACAGAAATTAATTTGAGTGAAAGAAGTGTGAATAAATGAATAAGGTTCATTAGCTAAAGGGCTGGGAGGTAGTAGGCAATAGCACATGTGACAGTACTTATACTTCTAATCGGAGGTGTGTTTTGAAAAAACTCATGATAGTGTGGAGCAGGTGGTTCAGATCCTTATAAATCTCTGGCACACCTTTGGTAACTGACTGGAATGGAGAACCCAGCTTGCTTTCCTCCAAAAGGACTCTAGATTGCACATACTCTTTTTTTAAAACAAATACATTCTTTGTGGTACAACTTTGGAACTCACTTCAGAAGTACTGTGATGATCTGAAAGAAAGTATTAATTCTGATTTTTTTTTTTTAAATCTACCTAATATCTTGTATAGAAATCAGTTGGCAGTGAAGTGGCATTTTTAGTAGCTAGAATAGAGAAGGAAACCCAAAGAATTGCAGGTATATATAGAGAGGTGGGATGGAAATGATAGTTTTCCCCTTTATTGGAGAGTGAAGTAAATCTGACATCTAAAAGAGCTGATCTGAACTAAATTGCACTGATAGTGCTGCTGAGATGGTGATATGACATTGAAAGATATATTGTTATATGAAAATTTCTTTGAAACATTTTACTTTTAGTGTCATTAAGACATATAGCATGCATAATATTAATACATCTTTGTGTCAGATGATGAGACTTTCCCCTTTTTTAAATTTTATTTTTTGCAATTTTATTCTGAGCTAAAAATTGAGAATTGCATTTTCTAGACTATGCTTTCAAATATCACAAACATGCAATATCATCATGTCCTTTAATGCTACTACATATAACAGTACAATGGTTTTATTATTGCTCTGTGCCCAAATACAACTTGTTTCTTTTGCAGCTCTCAGGCAGACAAAACAAAACAAAACAAAACAAGTCTTTGAGGAGGAAAAACATACTTAAAAGGAAATGTACCCGTTTGTCTCAACATACACTCTGAAAAGGCATAGGGTAAGAAAACAATAAGAAATACATAAACTGAAAAGAAGTAAATAAAATCATGAGTAATACTATTTGGATGCTTTTCTTGACATAATAGGTTCCATTGTTGAGAGAAACAATGCATCTGCAAGAAATGCTCCACAAATGATTCACCAGCTATTAAAGAATGTATTGAGAGTTCAATGTTCACTATGAATCATTTAGTTAAGACCTGCTACTCCCATATTCTTTTTTCAGCTCTTTAAAAAAAAGACACTGACATCCCCCCATTACCTCCTCAAATTCTTTTTTTCATTTCATTTGGATATCCAAAGAATTATTCTCTTGTATTACAGCTACAGTGAGTAAAATACTTTTTACCCATATTTTTGCCCTAATTCTGTCTTTTAGAAATGCTTTAGAAATGAAGATGTAAGCATTACTTTCCCATTTCTCCTGCTCTCCTTTCTTCCTTTTTTTTTCCAAGATAGAGGCAGCTGCAGTCCAAGCAGTGAATTCACAAAAGAAGCCTCACAAAATAACTTGCCTTCATCTTTGTGTTTGTCTATATATCCAGAAGATAATGGAATGTGAGATGGAATTTAAATTGGCAAAACTATCTCTGTTATTTTGTTGGTAAAATTATTCATATAAGCTGACATAACAGTCAGTTCTTTGTGATCATAGGCAACAACTTTCTTCCAAGAAATGCAGAATGTGAATTGTTGGGTGCCTCTTATCTTCATTACAGCTTTTTACCTTTTCCCTTAACAGTGTGTTTTTCCAGCTTTCAAATCACAAATGACTTTAGAGAGATCTAGTGTGATCATTAAGGACTGTATTCAGCAAATGTCAGCCTTACATAGTTTTATCTGTAGGGCCTCTGCAGGCTCCCACAGCATGACAGCTTTAAAGCTGAAAAGTCTCAGTGCACCATCCCAGTGCAACTTAGGCACCATCTTACCTTCTGACTAAATTGAAGCACAGAGGCACTCCTGAGATACATTTAATTCAGGACAACTCTTCTCAGGAATAAGGCCACTGAAGGAAGTCTCATTCTGTTTTCTGCTACCAAATAACACACTTCTGCATTCTCTGCCAGTCACACAAGGCCTGATCTTCAGGCACCATCACTTATATATAAATTCAGCAGTAAGGTGATGTTGTAGGTGGACCATATCTGATCCTCAATCCTCCAAGAAAGTGATTAGGTAGGGCTTAGTGTCCAAAGCAGCATTCAGAGGTTCAACATTCAACCAATAAATCTTAATTCTGATTGTTCTTCAATTGTAATTTATTTGTTAGAGTAAAATATTCCTTTATGCATTGGTGTGTGTCTAATTACAATAGTAACAGTCAAAACAAAACCATAATGACATGTCTTGACTTAAGATAAATCTTTTTATATCCACTGCATGAAGAAACTCGAGCATTTTCTGCGTATCTAAAGTGCAGTGGCAGCTAAGTAAGCTATATTGAAAAATTTTGCTCTTCAGACAACTTCAAATTTTGTAGGAATGTTTTATTAACCTTCATTAATGAGTGAAATATACACCTTCTTTACTGGAGATGGTTCTGGATATAAAAACAATCATATGGTCAAGACTCATCTTTGCTCTGTACCAGCCTCAGAAGATGAAGAACCATGAAAGAAGTCCTTTTCTGGCTTTGCAAAACATTTCAGATTTTAAAGGTCTTAATAGCTTTAGAGCATCAATGACAAGTTGGTTTTTTTTTGTCTTGAGCAAAGCTCAACTTCTTGCAAATCCCTTTTTAACAAAAAAATCATGTGGCTGTACAGATGGTCCAGACAACAGAAACAAATATTAAACAATTATTCAGACAAATTAGAAATACTTTGTTCTTTAAGACTCTGACAGCTATAATGCACCTATTAATTGCTTTAATATTTTTATTTTTTTAAATATGTTTTTACTGGACATAAGCTATAAGCATTATGTGATTGCCTTAAATCATTCCTTTATGGTTTAAAAATTATTCCTGCTTGGTTTCACCTGAGAGGTATAGATATATAGGAGTGTACATCTACTTGTAGCTGTAGATGTTATCTTAGAACGTTATGGCATGGATGACACTGAATCACAGTAACACTACACAGACTTATGTCTGTGTTTTGTCTATAGGGTACACTGAGACATCTGCAATATATCACAGAGCTGGAAACCTGGTCTATACTTCATCTGTCTGGATGAACTAACTTTTAAGGAAAGAAAAGGCTCCAGCAGTAATCTTGTTAAGATATTCAATCAGTGGTGAAGCAGATGTGTCTTCATTAGGAAAGGTCCTATCTTCTCTCATGTCTTGTCTGCTATGTGGAGAAGTAGTCTGGTTTATCTTCTAGCAGAAATTTAAAAAAAAAATTGATAGCCTTGTTTCTGTTTTCTTGCTTGTTTAATCATCTTTCTAGAACACAAATAAGAAATAATAAAACTGGATGGCATATGTCTGAATTTCAAAGTGGAATATAATGATAATGGGAAAAAATTAGGAGATGTGGTGTCCTCGGGTGACTTTATGATGCTGAATTGTATACCCATTCGTCTGTTTAGCCCAGAAATAAGTTTTGCACCTTTAAAACTAAATCTAAGAGTGAAGGGGGGCAGAAGGAGAAGCGGTGGAATGTCTCAGGTGGTTGTTTTCAAAACATGAAAATAAGAGCTTTCAGCTTTACCTGTCATGGACTGTGTTCTGTGCAGGAGACAGCTCTCCTTTGGTTTTCATTATTTTATTAGCTAGCTGAGGCAAAGTTCCCCAGCCTGTGGTTTTTCTTTTTCTTGGAACTGATCAGCCCTGCTCTGCACTGAAAACCCAAAAAAACCACCAGGACCTCACACCTGTAGCCCACTGGGGCCAGGACATGGCATTTTCAAAGGAAAGGCAAAGGAGGGATTGATAAGAGACTTAGTGAGCCGAGCTACACCCAATGACAAGGACTTTCTCAATTTGCCTTCTCTACAGAACAATGAGAGGCCACATTGTTTAAAATTATTCCTTTGTTTATGCTTGTGAATACTTTGCTGTCTAAATAAACAGGTTTTTTTCTGCTTTTCTCCAAGGAAAAATTTTCCCGAACCAGGTGGGGGAGGGACCACTTGAATCTGCTTTCTAGAGGGACCCCTTCAGAAGTTTCTTCCCAAATTTGCCCTAAATGAGGACACAGGTAAAATCAAAGAAAAACTAGAAGAAATTATGGGACTGAGGATGGGCTGGGTTGTCTAAAAAGACATTGAAAGTATAAAGAGCTTTTGTATTGGAGAAAAATGAAGTCACATCACTGATTTTCAGAAATTTGAATGGCAGGCCTCCAGTATTGCTGCCAGCCTTCTTCAGCAGGATGGAGAAAAATCTTTTGGAAGATTAGCAAAACTCTGTAGGTTATCTCATCCTAAAATGTACACAGATATTGCCTATTCTGTCCATCTTCTATCTTATTAAACCTTAGGGACCTCCTTGAGAAGAGTTAAGTAGACGCAGTCCTTTCTTCAGCCAAAACTGAACTTTTGGTTTAGAGGTGAGCTGTCTTTGCTCAGGTTTATATATAGAGACAGAAGGTATACATATATAATTGCAGAAGGTAAGTACTTTGCTCCAGGCAAGTAGAAGACATTCAACCTACTGAAGGTTACAGGTACACTGGGTCAGCCCAGGAACACTGTCTTGTATTTGAATTAATACAGATAAACTTTTGCAGACTAGTGTGCCTCAAGGTGTCATCACGAACACCCTCACTGTGGCCTATACCAATGGCTAGGTTTAGATCAATATTTTGCAAGGTCATGTTGTGGATGACACTTGAATTCCTCTAAATTCCATCAGAGAGATTTTGCTTTTCAAAAGATCAGACAGATTTTTTGCTTTATGTCATCTTCATTCTGACATAACTTAAGCTCTAAATAACAATTTAGAGGTACCAAGACTTTTGGAAGAAACAAGGTACAATTAAGTGAATTTTAGATCTCTGAGTCACAAACTCGCTCCTTCATGTTTGTTACTAGGCGTTGTTTCTTATTCAGGGCTTGATAACTAAAGAGTTTGTGCTTTTTTTAAATATTACTTTCATTCTCTCATCAGAGCTGCTAAAACATTCAAATGTGAGAATTATTTAATTCTTGACTTGTTCAGTTTCTTTAATTTAATTTAATTTAATGTCTTATCAAATTGTTTGTATTACTTGAGGCCCATCAATGGCTGCCTGTTGTCTTTTAATGATTGAATGAGGTGCATTCTCTGTGCCATGCTTCTTTGTACACTTTCTCATTAATAGACACTCATCTCTAGTAACAATTGTGTCTGTCTTCAGCTTCCAGTGCAATTATCTTCCTGTATGTCTGTTCTGTAAAAGGTATTTAAATGCTCTGACCTCTTAATCTTACTCATCCCTGTGCAAAGAACAGTACCTTTTTCAAAATTGTTAACAGTAACACTTTTTTAAAATTTCCATAGTTCATTGCTCCCACCCTTCATTTTATTCTTTTTGGATATCCTAAGATTTTCTCTTTGTTTGAAGAACTAGGTTTATTCAAACTTCAGCCCTTTTATAGAAATGTCTTTTTGAAGTCATAATATATTGCATAAAATTAACAACTGTTTACTGGAGCAAGTAATAGAACTCGATATTCAGAAGACAATGCCCTGGTCACCAGATAAGAGTCTTGCTATTTTCACAATGACATGACACAATATGTCATGTATTGGCAAAACATCACATGAGTCCTGGAATGAAACGAGTAGGAAACTGATTTAGACTACATACCTCACAGCCAACTATGTAGATACCTGGCCACTACATTTTTCTGGCTGTCAAAAAGATACGCTTTTCTACATATCCAGTTCTTCCTTTTTCTCAGATTAGATCTCAGATATAGCTAAGACCAATTGTGCATGAACTGACGTAAGAGAAAAATTGGCATAAATATCTGAGTAGAGGGAGATACCAAAGTCTGTAAGGAATAAGGACACAATATATACACAATATATTGGCCTTCATGTTTCACAAAAGGTAGATTAAAGTCTCCTACTGAAAATTCTGGTTTCTTTAAAGCCAGTTTTTATGTGCCTAATTCTCTCTATGCATTGCATAGAGAACCTTGAAAACTGACTTGGGTCTGTGGATTCCACTATTTAGAGGGAAGGCTAAGAGTTACATTTTCTGCAATAGTCAGCATTGTGATACTTAAATCTCTTTATGAATCCAGACTCAAATGCCTGTGATTAAATTGGTAGGTGAAAAACTAGATGCTGACTCTACTAGAAACTAACTACTGAATTTCAACAGCTGCAAAAAGCCTAAACCAATAACTATAAGCAGGTAAAATGTGAACCCTCAAGCTCTCCAGATCCATTAATTTTCAGATCTTTTCCTAACATGTACACTAAATAAATGACAGTCATTTTTTACCACCTTCACCTCCTATTCGTGTCCACCAAGCAGAAAAAAAAAAAAAAATCAAAAACAGAAGAAAATAAGTTAATTGCTGAACATAGTGTTATTTGATGAGCCCAGTGGACCAAACATAGTAAAAGCATTATCTGTCTTTCAGAAAATTAAAACAGAACAAAACAAAATGAAACAAAATAAAATAAAAGTATTTAAATTGTAATAGATATTGAAAAAATATTTATACACCATACTTGTAATGAACACTGTGCTTGTTTCAGAGGATGGAACTCAGTTTTTCTTACTCCATTAAACTCTTTTACCACTAATAAAATAAAATTTCTCCATTGATTGTCTATGTTATTCTGAGCTCTACTTCTGTTTAAAAAATGAAACACTAGAAAACCAGAATAAGAAGATTCAGAAAATACACTTTCTGCTTCCTCTCTGCTGGGGTCACTGGTGGTCAGTTATATCTGCAGGTCTTGAGCAGGCAAGTTGGCATAATAGGTGCAGCTCTGGGCCCTGGTCTGCTTCCCCAGTCTGGGATACCATCTGGATGAATTTGGCAGGTGTCTTTCTCTTCCTAGTCCTCTTGAGATTGGTCAGGGGTGGATAAACTGTTTCATCTCAGTGTGTCTGTGCCATATGCTGCAGGAAACAATTGATTTCAATCTTAGGTCAGAGGCCAAGAGAGAAAGGGAATGTAGAAGAGGGGGGGAAAAAAACAGAGACTGGAAAGAGGCACCTAGGGAAATAAACACAGGGAAACAACCTCAGAAATGCTCAAAAAGAAGTTCTTACTACAACAGTTATGACATGAGACTTTTCAAAACTAGTTGGTATTAAGCCATCTCTGAAATACCTAAAGTACAAAGATACTGTCTAAATATTTGCAGTGACAGAGAAGCTCTTCATACATTTCTAAGGTTACTTCTCTGAAGACCTTGTCATTGGTCATCAATGTCTTATGTTAAAAATTACGCAAGGACCTATGAGTTCCTATGATTAAAAATATAAAATTTAAAACCACCTAATATTTATAGCCTGTTCACTTTTTTGATCACTTAACTCTCATTGTTTATAATTTTAAGTCTTCTCAAAGTAGTAGGGTCATCTTAATTAACTTACATACATACAAATATTTTCACCATCACGCTTTCATTTTTTTCTTGCTTGGCCTTGAATTGTTAGAAATTACCATGGGGTTTTTTTCCCCCTATCAAAATCTTTTGTTTGCTGTCTGATAAAGACACTGTTTAAAAATACCACATTAATCCTCTTTCAGTTTGAGCAAGATATTTCCTCTTTTTTCCATTAAAAAAATCCCTAGCTTCCTATATAGAACTACTTCAACCCATTTACCTTTGCTACCAAAAAACCTGAGAGGTAAGACTAGAGTGAACATTTCATTAGCAGTCACAACCCCTAGTCATAGCCACCCTGTAGGCAGCCTTAAAGCATGCTGCCTCATATAAGGTCTCCCAGGAAGAACAAAGTCTGCTGCAAGGCAAGGACTGTAGCCATGAAAGAATGGAACAGACAAATCACAGCATAGACTACCACATTCCCCTGCTCACTTTAGCTTGTTAGCATGGGGGGAAAATGAGCCTACATTTCATTTCCCTGTGAAAGTAGTAAGTCATGCTGGAAAAAAAGTAAGGCACTATTATACAACGTACAATTGTTTCTCATCATATCTGAATCTAAATGAGACCAGTTACCCAAGAGTGTTATGTTTTATAAAAAGATACAGGATCCTTGAGCACCATGCCCATAGCATGGGCATGTAATAACACTGACAGTAATAACACTGAAACAACCTTATGATTGGTGGTGTCAATTGCTCCTTAAAGATTTGAATAGTTCATTAGAAAAGAACTTCCATTACTTACAGTCTAGAGACCCTTATATTCTTTAATATTTTTGCTTTCAGCAATAAGCTTTCTCTTTCTAAAACTTCTGTTGTGTTTATATTTGATTTCTTTACCTCTCTGCTTTTTAATATGAATGATTTTCTCAGCAGGGGAGAGTCATAATATTGATTCTATTGATGTAGATGATACACATATACATATATAATCCTCTGAATATAAACACCCCTTTCCTCTTGTTTACCATCCTACGACTGTGCTGAAAGCAAGAGGTGGGTAACTACTGTACCTGCATGTGGCAAAAAATTTTCACTTATTTTGCCCCATGTTGACATTTAAATCTCTACTACAGGAAAACATTTCTCAATCCAAAATAGTCTTACAATTTTAATCATAGGAATATTTAAGTTCTGTATCATCTGCGTAAATATTTCTGACTTCTGTGCGTCATTTATGCCATTTCAGGTAATTGCAGTTAGGTTACAAAGCCAACAAGGAGCAGAATAATTCATGTGAGAATTATAATTTGCTACCTGCAAACATGAGTAGACTTTGCTGTGGGATGGCTCTACCATCTATTTATTTTCTGAAAAAGAGATCACCATTTATATTGTCTTTTAAGACATCCATTTAGAGTAGTAATTTTAGGTCTGTGATCACCAGAATACTATACTACACAGGCCATGTATAAGCTATTTTTAACAGATAATTGAATATAGATTGAAAAGAGCTATTACGGTCCAGTCAACTGATATTTTCTGTAACAAGGCTAACCATTTGATTCAGATTAGGCCTCTCATTCTCTCTTCCTCTTAAAAGACGTCAAAACTATATTTGGAAATACAACTACAGAACTATTTATTCTCCATTAGATTATTTTCTAATAATATCAGTCTTAAAAGATAATTAACATTAAAAACTTCAGGTACAGCCTCACAATTACATTTCTCTGATAGCAGTTCCAGCTAAAAACAAACCTTAGCCTTTTCCTCTTGATTCTATCCCCCCCTCTACTTATCCCAGGGCAACAACTTATGGTCTCAGGCTGGGGGGACAAAAAACTACAAAATAAAATATTTATCTTCTTGAGAGGAGTAGGATTCAGATCAGGAGAAAAAATATGTTGTAAAAAGTATTTAGATTCATTTATTATTCACGTGTAACATTTCAGTATTTTTTTTTTTTAATTATGTGTATACACAAAGTCAGAACTTTAAAAGCAGTATATTTAGGTCCACTGATAAATTTTAGCATCCAGTTGCAGGTCAGGAACTTATGAAAATATTATATATAAATTTTCTTACAATTCTTTTAATAGTCATACGGGAGATAACTCTTCTTCAGCATTTATAAGTTGCAATACTGAACCATAAGAAAAAATATTGGCAAAATATTCTCAGAAGACACAGAATAAATAAGTCCTTCTCAATTTATTAGGACAGATAAAAGTCACATTTTAGAGCAGGACATGGTAATTAACCCATATTCAGGTATAATATCCAAATGTTAGGTATAATGACCCTAAAGCAAATCTAAACCTCTAAGTGAAGCCAATAATCAGAACCTATTCTTCAGTTCCTGTGTTCTTCAGGGGTAGAAAATATGTCCTATATCAATATTAATTCTTATGTGCCTGCATAAAGCTAAACCTGTTTAATGCTTTACTGTTTCTGTGCCAATCCTGAACAGAAAAGTAGAAGTATCCTTTGGAACCAATTGCTGTATTAGTGAAGTGCTGCCCACAAAGGTAATTACTGCAGCAGAAGTATAAAAGCTTTCAAATGTATAAAAATGCTTTCAAAAGTATAAAAATGCTTTCGGATTTGTGGCAAAATATTCCTAATCATATTTCTTCCACTTAATGTCTTCACGATACAATAAAATTGATATTGAAATGGAGACCAGGAGCATTTGCTGCTAGATGTATCCACAGTTGATTCCTGCATGCACTGCAGGAGTCATCCGGCCCTATCAGAATATGTAAACAACGTAAGATTCAAAAGGAATTAAATATATATCTTTTAAATATATCTGTTTCTCTTACTTCTCTTCCTCTCTCTCTCTCTCTTTTTAATTCCCTCCAACTTGAGATAGTGGAGACTAACAGCAGACTAATCAGAAAGATAATTCTAACCTTACTGTTGAGCTCAAATGCAAAATTGAAGGAAAATTTTGACTGGCTTTATTGGTGTGAGGAAAAGATTATTCATGGCAGAGTATGCCATCAAAACAAATAATAAAAAATAGCATTTGTGATTTCTAGGTATTTGCTATATATTCTGGTTTAAGCATCGAATTAATAATCTACTCTAAAAAACAATATGCACGTGGTCCAAAATTATTATGTTTCCATTTTACTATGCCTGCAACTTCAAAGCTGGTTTTAAAGGAATTCTACCAAGCACCTACATATTTGTGCAGGAGGTTTTCTACTTCCAATCCTTTTCATTTGTCTTTGTGAGCTGGGACCTTTCTCTACTTCTGCTCTTTCTCAAGGGACCATTTAGCTCACCAGATATGTTGTCATTTAATGTGGATTGATCTGTGCTAAACCTTTGAAAAATGCTCAGTTTTGTTTAGAAACATGTGGCTTTGACAGAAACTTGTCACATACTATGTATGAGTGTGCTGATGAACAGCCACTGAAGATAGTTCCAACTCTTTATCCTATTAAATACTTAATTTGGATGTACACACCATCACTGAGAGCTTTAATCACTTGTCTGCTGCATATTAGAAGGAAGCACCTCCAGCTACTCCTAGAAAAATGAAATATGCTCAGGTTACCAGAGTGCTCATGGAAGGTGAGACAAAAATTTCCTCTAGAGTAGGGCTTAATACTTGCTGTCTTCTTAACATAATCTATTGACTACCCAGATCCAGTCTTTTGTACCTTTTTCACAGTGGACTGATTCTGTAACTTCAGGTTATAAATTTCACAGCTCTTTCATTCTAATGTCTCGGTGTCTGACCTGTAAAATCCAAGCCCCTTAGAGTTTCAATCTTTTAATAGTTATAACAACAATTAAAAAAAACAAATCCAGAGTTTAATGACACTAGTATCTGATCTAATTAGTCAATTACTTTTTTTTATTTAAATTAAAGTTTATTTGGCCAAGGTCTAAATTCTATGCATCTCGTTCCTGTATCTTGTCTAGGCTGATGAAAAAGTGGCATCCTAGAATTTGTGTAAAACCATCTGGTAATTCTTAATTTTCTGCATACCCCATTATAAGATCTGCTTCACTTTTCTGACATCAAAAGTCTGAAAAGCTATTCTGGGAATCCAAGCACATCTCTTGTCCGGTTTCAGATCTCTCATGTCTAATTAATGCCTCTTCATTTTAACAATGAAGCACCCAATTAAATATATTAATTCAATTACAAACCAAGTTTCCATAGACTCCTTCCTAGTTCTCTGAAAGTATTAATTATACTTCATGTAAATATCCGTATTATTAGAGCAGAGAAGTTTATTTTCTTCAAGTGTTAAGATGAAAATGTCTTTTTAATTTTTATACTCTTTGTTGGTTTATGAAACTTAAGATGTTTTTATACTGCTAGTAGAAGATAAAAGAGACAGTAGCAGTGTATTTCGGGTTTTGGGGTGGCTTTTATTTTTGTGGTATAGAAGTAGTGGGGGCATTGCTTGATTTAATTTTTGTTTTTCAGGAAGTAGAACAGGGGAATGGGTGATAACTCATGAAATTTTCAGCTTCAATGTCAACTTTCAATCTATTTTTAAGCCTTTTCTAATAAAGAATTCGGCTCTTCTGACTTCCTTATGAGGATTTCAGGACATTTAAACTAAGAGCCTTTATTGCAATGTTGTTGTTTTTGTTCTTGTTTACTATTACTATTACTATTACTATTACTATTACTATTACTATTGCTATTGCTATTGCTATTGCTATTGCTATTGCTATTGCTATTACTATTCTTATTTTACTATCCTGCATACTGCATAGATATTCATTAATAATTGAGAAATAATTAAATTTTTAGCTTGTATTCTTGTTTTGGGTGGCAATATATGAACGTGTAACCATAGTAATTTTCAATACCTCTCTCCTGTTTTGAAGAACTTGATAAATACGGAAGACCACACTGGCTATCCCTATGCCAGCCATTCAGTCTTGTAGGGGCTAGACACATTCATAAAGCACTTAAAAACCTAAGAAGCAGGGACATTTTGAAGTGAGTGACATTTTAGAGTTTGATATAGTGATAGCTAAACCATGTGTTGTGGCTTAAGCCCAGCTGGAAATTAAGCACCACTGAGCCGCTCGTGCAAACCATTCTTCTCACAGGTAATAAAGTAAAATACAGTGATGATGATTAATTATAATAATAATGATACTAAAATGGGGAAAAGGAGTGATGTACAATAAACTTGCTTACCACGCCACTGAACGATGTTGAACCTCCCTTCCTGAACCCAGGTCAGCTTCCTTTCTGGGTAACTCCCCCAGTTTATATACCAGGCAGGACATTCTTAGGTATGAAAATCCCTTTGATCAGTTCAGTTTACCTGCCCCAGCTAAGCTCCCTCCCAGTTTCTTTTGCATCCCTCCTCACCAGCAGAGCATGAGACAAAAAAGCCCTTGACTTAGGACAAACATGACAACAAAAAGTCAACACATCTGTGTTGTATCGACACTATTCTCATTCTGAATCCAAGAAACAGCATTGTAATACCTACTAAGAAATTACCCTAGCTGAAACCATGACACCATGTTTTCTCACTGACTCATGAAATAAAATCAAAAGTTTCTTGACTTATTTTGTAATTCTGGCTTTGAATTATGAGCAGATGTGGGAGTTACGGAATATATGTCCAGAGTGCTATGGAGATGTGTGAGGACCTATTCTTCAAGTATAGCACAACAGCCAGTCATTGTATTAAATAACAAAAAAAACCTTTTTACAAGTGTTATATTATAAAAAAATTATTCTCTGGAATTATCTGCAGAAAATAGGAAATTGACTAGTTGAATGAGGAAATGTTTCTTAGTAATTCATGCCTAGATCTGGAAATTTGTTTTCCACTAGACAGAGCAATAAAGAAAATATTAGGGTTTTTAAAAAATGTCTATAAGTAGCATACTATGTTACCTAGAAGAATTAGATTGTAAAATCTGCTCTTACATGTGGTGAACAAAGGAAGAGTGAAGAAAATAAAGAGTGGAAAGGACAAGTAAAACTGAACCCACAAAAGCAGTTCATTTGCATCCGTAAGGAAATGGTCCTGACATAAAAGTCTGTGTAAGATAGCAAAACTCTGAAAATTGAGTATGTAAAAGAAAGGACAGAAATAAAAATAAGCATTGCAGCCTTGAACTCAGTTCAGGAGTTTCTACTATACAGCCAAAATACACCAGAGATTTTCCTCTGTCAGTATGTTTATGCACTTTCTACTTTCAAAAGGCTCCTTAAAAAACCACAAATAAAAAAAGAACTTATAAAGCTCACCCTAGGAATAACATAGACTACCAGCTCTATAAGTTTTTTACCACTTACATAAAATTTCTAGTTCTTATTTTTCAGGTGTTTAATTTTAACTTTCTAGTTTTACAATGTGTACTCCAAAATCCCTCTTTACCTTTCCATCCAAAGTGGATGGATGGGATTTTCCTTTAAGCCAGCACCTTCTCACTGGTAGCAGAAATTATTCATGAACAACTAACTTACAACTAATATATGGACATTTCAATAACAGATATTACACTATTACGTTGCATACTGTGAAAAATGGTAGAACAGTATAACCTTGCCCAATGTTTCCTCAACATTTTTTGTAAATGCCCATATCAATGCTGTGTGGATAGTGATATTATCTCTCTACAATCAGTAGGATATTCTAAAACTGGGAAGCTTTTCTTGCCTCAGTTTCCTTGTCTGCACATTAATGCTACAATTATTTTCCTAACACCTAAAGAAGCTGAGATTGTAATTATTTGATGTTTGCAAAGTATTATATACTTTAAATGTCAATTATGGCTAAGGACTATTAGCTATCCACAATTCAAAAGTTTGATTAACAAATCTCTAAAGGTCCTATTAATTTGCCTGTTTCAGTGCTACTGAATCATAAAACTGTCTTAACCATGCACCAAAAAGTGTGTTTAGAGAGTAGATTCCCAAACTGAACAGACTTTTTATCATACTGAGAAATTAGGAAAATTTGCATTTAACGCCTGGAATTTGTCCAAATATTCAAAAAACCCGGTTAGCCAGATTTAGCTATAATATATTAGATATAATATAGAAATAATCTGATTAAAAGTCCCAGGTGTATTATAGTGTAGGAAAAAATCTATTTGCTGGTGCAAGGTCCTATTTCAAGCATTTCAGTCTAGTTTATCCCCACATTGGGTATTATCCCTCTGCCAAGATCTTTGCTGGTTGCCAATCTCGCTACAGTCATTCACTGTCTGTCACCAGTCTGCTAACACAGCAATCAGTGAAAACGAGAGACAGCAAGGACTTGAAAGCTGCATTGATAAGAGTATGAAAACAGTATTTATCAGGTGTGTATGGAGAACAGTAATTGCTTACAGTGGCTTTGCTACAAGTCCATGATTTCTGTTAGGAGTCTCACACTGAATTGCTGCAAAATGCAGTTTAGGACTCGAATATCCATCACCTCCTTCAACAATTTGGTGTATAATCTTGATCAGTTGCTGTGTGTAAGCACACTTTATAATGACAGAAAAAAATTTTAATAATATTTTAAAGTCACGGTGCAAAATGCCTGAAAAATGAGGAAAAGAGTCTAGTAACTTGACCTAGGTTGAAAGGTCTGAAGAAATGAGAGAGAGAACATTTATAGCAGACAGACGTTGTTTTTGGTGGATACAGAGAAAGAGACAAAAGGTCCAATGAACATCTTCAGTGTTTCTCTGTGATAATCAAACTGTCCACATAATTGTGAGGATTAGCACAATTTTGAGGGACACACAAATTAAGAGTTTATTTTTTGTTGTAGTATTTGTTTCTTTAAAACCAAAAGAAACACTGCATTAAATTAAAGGACAAAAGGGCATTAGTATCCTCTCAGGAGGATAAGGTCCAGAAGCTCAGTCTATCATTCATAGGCAATTAACCTAGGGGTTAAATAATAATGGTAGTAAGCATTTATGTTGTTTTCAATTTTGAAATAACTGTATGATGACAGATTACCAAATTGCATTTGTGATTATTTTTACTGCAGTTTAAGTCTGGAGATAAGAGTTTTATATGGGCAAGTCTTTGTTGAACACATATTACAACATGTTAGCACTGAAAATATATCTGTTCATTATTTGAGGCTTTAATGCCATAAAATATTTGCATAATTTATATTGTTGCAGCACCTAGAATTCTCAACTATTTTTTTTCGCCTTTTGAGCTAGACTCCTTGGTAAGACAAGGAGTCCTTGTCCTAAATAGATGACATTCAATGAAGACTGAGAGAGGGTATAAAGAAAGATATTTCTTTGCATCCTTTGTACATGGAATAAGTGGGAAAATTGAGATTGTTCATATTTTGAAATTTGCTCCTTTAAGTGTTTCTAAAAGTTTACGACAAGCACCAGTATCAGATGGTGAAATATTTATTTTAATTTACTGTGATCCTGGTATCTAAAGAAACAGTGTCTGACAGCATTGATTTCTCCTTATCAAATAATTGTGGAAATGCATATAGCTGATTTTTTTAGTTTTGTTGTTTGGGAGGGGTAAGATACTGTCCAGTAGTGCAGGGCTGCCAAAGAAAACCCAATTTTACACTCCTGAGTTCATGCACACCAGAAAGAGGATGCCTTTTAAAAACAATGCATTTTAAAGGAGAGCTGTCCTCCTTAATGCTTGGCTTCTGCACTGTCCAGGTTTATGTAAGTAGAAAACTTTGTAGTCTGCAGGAGGGACAAAAGTTCGAATAGGACACATCATTGCAAACCTGGTTTAAATACCTTGTTGGCCACTGAATAT
>JANRMJ010000054.1:56061642-56099424 GCA_025584955.1 Alethe diademata | reverse complement strand
TTTTCTAAGAAGAGTCCTTTCTGATTTTTTCCAGCCCACAGATTCCAAAATTAGGGATCATGACGACATACAGGATCCCAGTAGTTAGAAGTGGACCACAGGCCTGGAAGAAATCTAACTGTTCACTGTAGTATGCATGCTCTTTAAAATGTAGATTCAGACATCAAATCATCTGTACTCACAGACAAAGAAAAGTTACAGATCACTGTACTTTCTTGTTTTAGAGGTAATCAGAGTAGTCAGACAGCATTACTTAGGAGGAATTATTGTGTTTTTAATTAACATTGTATTTCAATCTGCATTAGTGTCAAGTAGAGAAAAATTATGTTACATTGGTCTAAAAATGTTAAGAGATGTGACTGCATGTATAGTAAGTAGTTTTCTCTGAAAGTATTCAAAACCCACCTGATGGCAAGCCTGAGAAACTTGCTCTGGTTGAACCTGCTTCAGTAGCGGGGCTGGACTAGATGATCTCCAGAGGTGCCTTCCAACCCCGTGTATTCTGTGAGTCCATGACACCCTGAGATAAGTACAATTACTGAAAAAAAACCTAAAAAATATTAAGTTTTACGTGTTTTATATTAAGGAGATTATAAAGATTAGGCAAAGTAATATTTTTAAAAGATGCCTGCAGCAAATCACCACATAAATCCTTCAAATTTCTCTTATGTGTCTTTATTCGTTAGGGCAGCCACTTATCCCACTATTGCTGAACTAAATTTAAATGTAATTCTTCTATAAACATTGGCCAAACCTCTTCAAGTTTTCAAGTCTTCTTATGAAACAACAGCTTCATTTCTGTGCTGTGCTAAGACTTCCCAAAATCAGGTAACCTAATCAGTCCCAAAGCCACAGACTGAGAGTGAAATTAAAGTGAAATAGGAAAAAAAAAAAAAGCATTCCAATATTTTATCTCAATGTGCAATTTATCTTCTGACTATCCTTGAAAGCAAAAATGTCAAGAAACACCCTGAAGACAGTGACAATAACAGCAAAAGTGGTTGCATTAATTTAAGGGGATGAGGACAATGAAACATTTCATGAATTGCTTCAGCTTTCGTTCTCCAAATAATGTTTCAGCTGGGGATTGATAGTTGACAGCTGTGTTCACTGATAGGTAACCTTGTTGCAAGTTTCTGAGGAGAGATGTTCTTCTTCACTGGACTTGTCTCCGCTTTGTCATTTTTTTTCTCTCCTTAGAGCCAACACAGCTATTGTTACATTTTAAAATATTTCTATCATGTATTTCTTCTTTGAAATAATTAATTTTTTCTTTGCACTACTTGGCTGATAACATGTCATAATGTAGGCTGCCAAGTGCCAAATGACTCTCAGATTCATTCAAGCATTCAAAGAAAAACCATTCATCTAGATAAGATCTTATCTGACAAGTCAAGCTCAAGAAATCTCAGTATAATTATATGGTGTTAATGAAGGCCATGTATACAGGCAGTTCTCAATATTAACCTCTGTGTTAGTCTATCAACAGTAATGTGAAACAGTTATTTTAAGTTAAAACATGTAGGTAGAATATTTTTAAGCAGCTCAACAACTCTCTCCCACGGAAACACTTTTTATGAGAAACTTATCTTTTGCAAAGGATCACTAAGCCATGCTTTCCACAGAGATATTGTTATTAAAATACACCTAGCCTGCTTTTCTGGAAAGATATTTGTTTAAAAGCTAATGAATAGGCATTTTTAAAAATACAAGGAATACTGCTAGTTACAGAATAATAATATAGGATTTGTTGTCATTTGTGTTTTTTAAAAATCTAGGTTTAGAAAAGAGGTAAGCTTGCTCTCTAAAAATTGCTGTCATTAACAGTCATATGTAGGGAAATATTTTTATGGCAAGTGCCGCACTGCATGATCATCCTGTATAATTATAATGTTTATTACTTGATCTCAAATTTATGTATTTAGTTATTTTTACTTTTAAGGGTCAATATTACTTATTTTTGTAATAAAACCCTACAACTAGCCAAAACAAAAATTCAATCAAGCAGTGCTGTTTTGCTTGTTTTGGAAAAGACTGAATTATGAAGAATGAAACATTTAAAAATAATTTTTGCATTGCAGCAATTTCAGAAATAAAGGTTTCATATGTGAACTTCTACTTGCTGAAAGACAGACTTTTTCCCCAGAATGTACAATAATATGTAATTTAAACATTTCAAATAAGATCCTATAGAATTGAGTTCAAATCTGTATAAAACATTAGATATCACAGTGTATGCATTTCCTGTTAAAAAACTTGTGATTACAGTTACCAAAGTGCGTGTGTGTTTTCCCTAACTTTTTTTTGCATTTGTCCCCAGAGTTCACAGTTTTGCTCAAAAAATCCCAACCATTTTCCCCCAACAAAATGATAGCTTATAGTGCTTTCATCTGTTGATTTTTTTTCTCTCTTTTTTTAATTACTTCTTTGTTACTAAAGTCCTATTTGAAAATAGTTTATGGTTATCTTCCTGGTCAGAACAAGAGTTTTATTAGACTGCATTAGAACATAGAAGCTTCTGGGCAAAACCATTTGAAAAAAAGCATCAAAGTTGTAGAACTTCATGAAATGTCATCAAGAAATACTGAGCTTGAGAATCACCAATCATCTGTTAACAGAACCAAATATATCAACAGAAGATGTAACTAAAGAGTATTTACCAATTAGGCAAGGGTTTGTAGACTTTGGCCATGACAATGGTTTGGCCCCAGCCATCTAGAGAAAGCATTCCAAAGTTAATACAAAGTAGTATAAAGATAAATCCTCTGTCATAAGCAGAGGAACAGGGCATAGGTCGTTTTTTACTCTCCAAGGTATCCAGTGATATAATATTTTCTGTGTGTGGGTAAAGAGCCGAAGGGGACAGTAAGGCAAGCAGACGCAGACCATGAAGCGGTTTATCCCAGTGATCCTGAACTGTCTGCTCAGAAAAGTCAACAATAGCCAGTTTCAACAAGCCCAAACTGACGAACAAGCCCCGACTTGGTTAAAGCAGGGCAATAATCAAGGCAGCCAGTCAAGTTAGCAGGTCAGTGTTAGCAAGACACACAGCCAAGCACACCTGCTGTACAGATCAGGCAAGGGCAAGGCTGTGAACTTAAATCCAGTTCTGTAATGAAGGATGGGGGAATGCAGTTAATGCTTCCCACACAGCTCTTTTCCCAGCAGTCTGACCTAAGGTTACAGCAGAACCATACTGGAGCTGTTCTGGAGTACAGACTGCCAAAATTCTAGACAGTGAAAGAGGTTACAAAGTCTACTGGTGTCCTGAAGGCATGAAAAATGAATATAAAGTTCCTATCTTAAAAAGAAAAAAAATAATTTTTATTCTTTCCTTCTCATTGTGTGGTGGGTTATTTTAAAGTTTAAAAATTTTTTTAGTCTTACTTTTAAAACAACACATCTTTAGCCTCTAGGGCTTTAATTTTCTTGACATACATATAATAATCCCATCAATCTTATCTTTTTTTTCCTATTGGAGGATCCTAGTTTATTCAATCCTTGTTCACATGTAAGCTCTTCTGTAATTATGAACATCTTGTGTTTTGTCCCTGCACTATTTTTATTCTTCTGTATCTTTTTTTTTATTTTGAGGCGGGAAATTCTTTATTATAATTGGTAGACAAAATGTAAATACACTTGGACTTATGCAGTGAGACAATTTTGACTTCTCTTTTGTTTCTTTTCTAATGATCCTAATTTTATTTTTAATCATTGCTGTGCTTCAAGCTGATATGTTTTGGGTTGAGGGTTTTTGGTTTGTTTTTTTTTTTAATAAAGTAAAAATATGACTGCAAATAATTGTAGACACAAATTTTTTGTTGTTTTTCTCACCTTAGTACCAAATTTTGTCTGCAATTATGATTAGCAGACACTTAGCAGTGCAAAATTCTTCTACAACTATTTCAGTAATCACACATTATCAGCAAGCTTTATCACTTAACTATTCATCAGCTGAATATATTGACCAGCAGAAGTCTTTGAGGACATGACTCTGAAATTTCATTGTTTATTCTCCTTCAATCCAGCAGACTAGATGGTCTAACTAGTCCTTTGTTGCCTTTATTTTGTGCAGTTATTAATCCATCTGTGTAACTTCCTTTTATTACTATGAAATACCATAGTGACTTTTTAGAGAGTCTTTCCAGAAAGCTTCCTGGAATTTAAGTAGAGAAAATAATCTGATAACAAAAATGCACATGCTATTTGATTTCATTAAGGAAATTTAATAGATATGACAGTCATTACTCACACCTGCAAAAGTATTTTTCTCTAGTATTTCATATCTAAGATGTTGATAGTACTGCCTTACTGCTATACTGTTCTATTTGGACATACAGTTTTCCTACAAATAAATGTTTCTTGTCAGTGTTTATTTTGCTCTGTGTATTCCCATATTTCAATCTGATTTTTCTTTTAACACACAGTCCCACTCTTCCACACAAACAGCTTCTGCCATTCCTAATGTAAATTGTCTGCTAACATCCAAGGTACAGTGCTGCTCTGGTTATCTGACTTCCATCATATTCTTCAATTTCTAGTATCATAATATTCTTATTTAAAGTCAGGGCTTTGATCTTGGCTACCAAATTCTGTACATTTCTTTAATTATATTTCTGGCACCATTCTGGTTATAATTTCTTTCATGTGCTCTGTTTCAATAGAATCTTTTTTATAGTGATTGCTTATGTCTGTTACCTTTCTCAAAATTACTGACTTCTGTCAGGGTTTGTAACACTGCAGAGATTTTACTACCTCACCCTTGAAGACAGGTTGAATTTTCCTCAGTCTTTAGTTTAAAACTTCCTCATAAACTTTATCTTACATTTGAATTTTATTTTCTTTAGATGAAACTCACCTGTCTCTTTTCTGTTATTTCAAACATTTCCTCAGTTTCTAGTAATTTGATAGCTGGTTGTAAACCTGGCATAAAAATCATTTCTAACAGCAGAGTGTTAGTTTGCCTTGCCCTTCAGAAACATTTTCACATTTTTCTCCCTGTATTGTTCATCTGCCCAAGTATGATTTGCTTCCCAGAACTTACTTGTAGGTAAACATCTTGTAGTATTTGGTACCCAACAGCACTCAGAGTGACATCCTTGCTTGCATCATTAGCTGAGCACACTTAATGGTGGACAATTTAATAACTTAATTATTGGGACATTTTTCTTTTCTAGATATCAGCTAGAATCCTGTTTTCCAAAGGGAAACGTGCAACATATGTTGCAATTTTTTCATCTGAGGAAAAAGAGTATTTCAACAACTGGATTGCTTTCCAGGTGGGTACTAGGGAATAAGTTAAACATATTACTGATTGCAAAAATACTAAGAAATAGGAATTTAGTTGATACACTTCTACTAGTCTTTGGTTTTATTAATAGGCTGTTATTCTGTTGTGAATGTGAGTATGAGGTGAGGAAGCACAATAGAATAAATAAAGCATATATGTGTATGTAGGGTCACAGCTCTGTACATCTGTGCGAAACTTGTAAATTTGCTACAAATATTTTCAGAATGGTAAGTTATTGAAAACATAATAGGTGAACCTATTTTTAAGCAGCATTTTAAAAAATGTTAATCTTTATAATTAGTAACATACTTGAAGAGTGTATGCCCACTCACTCTCCCCAGCTCAGAGAAGTGGCATATCTACGAGAGACATTTACATTTAAGACATGTTGCCATATTATCCATCAATTTTTAGGACTTCTCTTGAAACCTGGAGTCTCAGAGTGATATCTGGATCAAGATAATAAGTTCCTACACATAAAATGAATTTTCTAGTGGTATTTGACTGTCCTAGGCTGTCACAGACTTGATCTGTCATAATAGCTGTCAGAGTTGGCATAAAATATACAGAAAGCTTAAGTCCTAGTGCATCAGCTGGACACTGGATAGGATGTCACAGGACACCTGAAATAGCACTGCATGCCTATGTTGAGAGGACACAAGTCTTCAGAACGAATTTGTTACACAAATTAAATCTCCATTAACTACAATGACACTTAGGCAAAGTCTGTGACTGAAAATGTTCACGCTCAAGATGTGAATACCATTCATGCTGTCACATGAGTATAATAATGTTCTAAATTTTCTTTTCTCTTTTTCATTCCATGCAGAAATCATGTTTAGAGAGAAATGGTCAGATTTTTGCGTGACTTATTGTGGATTGATTTCTGAGATAGTTTGAAAATAATTCTCATAAAACAATTTCTTTTTCCTATTTACATGACATACATTTCTTATTTTCCTTATTAGCGGAAATAATACACTTCTTTATAGTTTGGATTTTTTTACACTGTATTTAATGCTGAATCATCCCAATATGATTCAGAAAAATAGAAAGAGGAATTTTGCCTTATGTCTTCTATACCGATGTGAAAGTTTTCCCTTGATTTGGGGGGTTGTTTATGTTAATTAATGCATCTGATCAACCATAACATACAAGTAATTGCAATTTTTGTAGAACATCTATTTTGTCATAGCAGAATTTCTGCCCCCTGCTTTATAGATTTACTCAAAGGACTGTGAGAATGGCAGTCACAGAGACGTAGTATAGAGCTTTTCCAGAGAAAAAGACCCACAGTTTTATCCACTTGATTTTACTCTTAGTAATGTCTTTTATTTGATAATTCACATAACTGCTTAAAGCACAAAACCCCCTCACATATTAGCAAAGTATTTTAGTAAATTCATATTAAAATTATTCTATATGACAGAGTATCTTAAAGACACACAAATAGTATCTTCTGGAATAAATTCAGAATGTTGTTCAATAAATAAAGCTTTGAATTAAGGATGATACATATCACAAAAGCCCAATTAATTAATTTTATGATTGAAGTATTATGAAGCTTAAAAAATTCTTATTATCAAAAATGGATTATGGGATAAGATGAATGTGTTCATAACAATTGTTATGTGTTTTAATTTTAAAATGGGTGTAGTAGGAGAGAAATGTTGTAGGTGAATGCAAATTTGGTGTCTTTCATATAAATTTGTCAGTCATTGTGATTGCCTCAAGCTTACTTTGATTTCTGCCAAAGGTGGTGTGTTGGTAGTCTTTTTTTTTTTTTTTTTTTTTTTTTTTTTTTTTTTTTTTTTTTTGTAGCATCGTCAAGATATGTAACCTGAGATATCAACACTTACTGAAAAAGAATTCCTCTTTTCCTGAAAGACATTAAAAAATTATCATCTCTCCCACCTTAAAATTTACAAAGTCATAATCTAATATAACCACAAAGGAACATAGGAACAATCAATGACATCCTACAATATGTTTATTTTAATGTTTTTTCTGGATTCCAGTTAATATTTCAGCTGAATTGCAGCTTATCCTATCTCTTTCCATGTCCTACTGAGACCTTTCAGAGATGTTAAAAAACACCATGTACATAAATAAAAAAATAAATCTAAAATGTTTCTTCTTTGTTGTATCCATTTATTCTGTGATTTTTTGCTTCCTCTTTCCCCAGGTAATTATGTGGTTCATTTAGTGTTTTCATGTTTTTAAAGCTCAATTTCCTTGAAGGCTGCTTGTAACTGTTCCCTTTCTTTCCTGTGCTCACAACCACACTCCTTTTCTCTCTCACCCAGCAAGCTGCAGTCACTGTTCTGCAATTCATTGATTGCTGCTAGGTGGATCTCAAATCCCAGCTATGCCATTTGGCAAGGGAGAAAATCTGTAACCATGCACCAGAAATGTGCTCTGCTACCTCATGTGATGAAGAATCTTGTGGCTTAGACCACAGCAACTGCTCATCACCTCCATCTCCAGCCCCAGCTTCGGCCTTTTGGTTTGAAGCAGCTGAGGCATACTGAAATCAGAGGTGAGTGCTCCAAGTCTTAGAGAGGTGAGGTGTATCTGCAATGTTAACATGTATACAGAGATGAACAGAAACCTAAGATCAAGAAGATATTGCCATGCACCATGTGTTTCTCTTTTTCTAACACTACTGAACACAGGAAGCAATTTTTTTTTTAAGGAAATAAATCATGATATTCCATTCTATGTCTCTATGTCATCCTTTATTTTTTTGTGTTTTTGACAATACATCATTTTCTTGAAAAGTTTCAGAAAAGCAAACACCCCCTCCTGCCTCTAAAAAGCTTCAAATTGTTGTGGTTTTTTTGTTTGTTTGTTTGTTTTGTTTTTTGTTTTTGTTTTGTTTTTTTTTGGTGAGGTTTTTTTCATTTGTTTGTTTGTTTATTTGCTTTTTCCCAGAAAATAATAACCTTTTACTATATTTGAGAAAGATTTAGAGGGGTTTTGTTTGTTTACTTTTGCCTCAGTCAAAAAAACACAAAAATGCCTTTCATTTTTGACTGAGAAAAGATCTGGCTTCCCCATACCATGTCAAGATGAATACATTTCAGTTTGTGTATTAAATACAGTGTGAATTCACATTATTTTCTTTTTTATTGTTTCCTTAATAAATGAGCACTCAGACACTCTGGTCATAGGCTCTTTATGTAATTAATACTTAGCTATAGGACATATTTTTCCCGATTTAATTTCATAATAAAAGTAATTTTGTATTAATTTCTTTACAAATGTCTTTCTTTGCTTATTTTAATTAAGTTCATGTATTTATTGCTTATTAGGATTTTTTTTCCATAAAGTATTAGAAATATTCTCGGTATGAATGAACAATAACTCAGGAATTTCAAATATAGTTGTTGTAATAGCTGTTTTTTACATTGTGAGAAACAACATTGAAAGTGAGATTTGCCAAGCAAGCAGGCACAAGCTAGCTTTCATCCAAAACTTCTTTAAGCTCTATGAAGGTGCTTCTCTAAATGAAACCTAATAAATCATGCTGAAAGACAGCAATGCGAGCCACTATTCTGGTGTTATTTCAGAAAGGGCTGTCGTTTTAAGATGTCACTGCCTACCAGCTACTTATTGCCACCTCTCAGCTGGATGTTATCACCTCACATAACAGCCAGCTGGTTTCATGTACTGTTCTACAGTTTCATGCAAATCCTCTGAACAGATCAATCTGCCATTTTGCTCATTGAAATAAAGGACGTAGGAACTGACGTTGTAGAGAAGATATTCTGAGCCTTGAGAGAGAAAAAGTAAAATTAAAAAATCTTCTTTACCTTTTTATTTTTTTTTGTTAGTTGCAAAAGGATATAAAGTGCACACTAAATCTGGTCCAGAAACTCAATATCGAGAAAGAAAGTGATTTTTACCGCCTTTAAATTTTTTTATAAGTAAGCTTATATATGATTTATATAAACTTTGCTGTACATGTTTGCTCTTACACTACAGAAAGTAAAAACAAATGTATATACAATATAATACAAATGCTCAAGAAAAATGATTTGTCACTTGCAGATGGAAACTTAAAATATCATCTTTCAGACATGTTATCCTTTTGAAAATCCATGTGACAAGAAGGTTGTATTAATCTGAGAAGGAAAAAGCAGGAGGAAAAATGTTTTGACCCCTTTTATGGATTTTTTCATAGCTATGGTGTGGTTTTAGATTCTGATCCTGTAACTTTGTATTTTTACTAACATTTTAATCAACAGCAGAATGGAATGATTACTTATTTATGATCCATATCCAGCACAACCCAGAGAACTGATGGCATGACTCAGATCTCTGGGTCCTCTTCTACCTTTAATTAATACTGCACCTGCTAGTTTGTTGCTACTGACACACTAACTGATATGCCAGGCGCTGGATCAGTCTCATCACCAAAGGCTCATGTCTTTTTTGTTTTGCTTTTTGCTTTGTTTTATTTTAAAGGCAGACACTTTCCCCTTTCTCGTGAGACTTTTATCTCTTTTGTTCATTAATTACAAATGCACTATATCAACCAGTGAAGTTTTATTTATATATCAGTGAAGTTTTGTTTTAGCGAGGTGAAGAGTATGGGAGCCCCTCAGGTTTGGAAATGGAGAAGCAGAACTCTCTTCTTTCTATCCCCTTTCTGCTGAAGTCAGGAGTCATAAATTTAGGAGAGGAGAGGTGGAAAAACCAAATGAGGAATCAGACATTCTCCATCCTTACTTTTCTACAAATGTCTGAGGACATTTAGAGGCAATGTCCTCTATGAGAAATTTATTCCCACTTTATCTTGTATTAATTCTGAACGACCAGACCTATATTTAAAAAAAAGTAAGTAGATTTCTGCTAGTTGAAACAACACCAAAAATGTTAAATAGGGGCAGTACTTGGACTGCTGCCCCAAACTGACTGGAACTGTATGGTACTCTGTATACATATATACATATATACATATATACATATATACATATATGCATATATATATAGTACTCTGTACCATATGATACCATGTTCAGCAATAAATAGCACAAAGAAAAAAGAAGAGAGCACATTTCACTTCCAAGTAACCATTAGGAATTCTGAGGCCCTGCCTTCTAGGAGCTGGCTGGACACATACCTGGTTTTGGGAAGCAGTGAATTAACTCCTCTAGTTTTGTTCGTGCACACATCTTTTGCCTTCCTTGTTAAATTCATTATCTCAGTCCACAGGTCTTTTCATATTCCTTTCATTTTCACCCCATCTTATGTGAGAGGAGAGTGAGAGATGATAGGATGGAAGTTCAGCTGCTGGCCAGATTCAACTCACTATCCTAGCACTGATCCATACTTGCTCCAGTTACTGCATTCACAGGACCGTGTGACCTGAGGTCCTACTCCAGCTGCTGGCACTCAGAACTCATCCACACACGCACATCAAATAGAGAGTACCTCACTCGGGAAATGATTTAGAAATAGAGTTTAATAAGAAAATAGAGCAGAGTGCACTGATCCCTTGAAGACAATTTTATTGTCCTGCAAACTATTTGCATATAACAAACCATTCTGTCCCATCATCCCTCTCTTTTCCAATGCTCATTCCTCCTCAGATTTTCTAGATCCACCCCTTTTCTGCCTTTGTATTCTGCTCCAAACATCCCATAAGAAGTCCTATGCCATCCCAAAATGATCTTCCCCTGTATCCCAGAATGTGTCCCATAATTCTCAACAGTAACCCTTCTCAGTCAAAAAGGTGGATTTCTTGATGTATTTAATCTCTGAGTATTGGGTTCAAGACTCTCCTGAGGTAGACCTGGGAAAAACCTAGACAAACTATCTGTTCCTCTGAGTCTTTTGTTCGGATTTCTGGGAAAACTGCCATTGAACCCCTGTGACCCTATGTAAAAATGTGGGGTTTTTTGATAGGGTTATGGCTCCTGTGATAGACCTGGAAGTAACCTAGAATGGTATTTTTTAAGTGTCCACCTGCTATTGTCTTTCTCGGTGGGAGTACAGATGATCTTTTATCACATAGCCTAACACATTCCAATTGCAGCAAATGAATTCAGTCTTTTGGGGTTCATTCTTTGTTATTGTCCCTAGGGCACTCTTTCTATTATAATACAATTAAGGAAGATGAGTTTCAGGGGCCTTTATCAACATCAAAGCTGAAAAAGAGCTATTAGATTAAGTAACACAGACCCTGCCCAAAGCAGCACCTGAGTGAATTACAAACTGCTGCCAATCCTCTTAACTAAATATGATCAATTGGAAAGGGAGTGTTCCACTGCCTCCATTGGAATACATTTCCTCCTGGATTGCTATTCAATTAATTAATCTGCCAGATACTACTTACCCCTTGGGCTATAAAAACTGTGTGTATTTTATTATTATTTTGCATTGAGATGGATATATGCATAGAGTATAATACTTAGGATCTATAGGCTACATAATCCAGGTATTACAGCTTTCAGCACATGTACAAAAGCAGTCACTAAGATTTTAAAAATAATATCCCACCATTTTTCAAGAAGCTCTAGATAATGTTGGCTAAAAATGTAGGAAAGCGTTTTCTCTGAGATGGTTTGATCTATTTTTCTTACACTACTGTGACATCAACTTAAGGAATTACATGAAAGGCAGATTTAGGTTGCACACTCATAAACAGAAATCTCTCCTAGCAGTAAGAATAGTGAAGCAGTCAAATAGATCATCTAGAGTCAGTGTCTGATCCACATCACTGGAAGTTTTGTGAATATTTTGATAAAAGCAACTGTCCAGAACAACACTGGCACGGTTGCTACTGCCTTTGGACAGAAATAAGGCAGTCAAACTGTCACGACCTATTCCCATCTTTTTGTCAGAAAATGGTATATCTGATCCTTGCTGTTGTACCATCATTTCACCAAATAGCAATTGTACAAACAGCTGGAGTTCAGATAGACCTTGAGATTTATTTCCACATGAAATGACAAACAAGTTAGGCTGGTCCTATCAGTAATTAATTTGCCTCAGAAATCTCAATCCACCAACTGAGTGTCCCCAAATAAAATTCAGATTTCACAACTAAATTCAGTTAATCAGAGAATATAGATAATACTACCGTGTTGATACATTTTCCTTCTTGTAGGACAAGACAATGCTTCTGCTCCCATGTTGAACTTTCCTGTTAAAATATTCTCTTATGTTTAATATTGTTATTCTCAAGTTACAGACTGTAAGTATGTGGAAATGTCTCAGTTTGTTGTTGGGTCATCTTTTTTTTATCCATCCAGGTGGATGTTGCTGATGCTAATATAAAGTCTGAAGGCTTGGTAGATGATGTGTATATATAGTGCTATTTATTAGTATCAATTAAAAAGAACTTTCGCAAATGTTAAATAGTTACAATAGTTAGTGGTGTCTAAAAATTAATAAATATATGGATGAATACTGATTATTTTTTTTTCCTAAGAATAGTAGAAACACAATTACATTTACTAGACTAAATATAATTTCTCTCAGGGAGACTTAGTATAACAAGGACTGCAACTGGGCATGGAGCTGTCATGCATAGTGTGAAATCACTTCTTCTCTGTTGATATTTTACCACCTACATACAAGACAACACCAACACACCAAAAGAACCTCTGCTTCTCTGTGGATGAACTGCTCCTGGAAACCAAGCTGGCTTTGTGTCTTATGCAGATACCTTTATGTAGGATCAGTTTCTGAGTCCTAAGTATAGAGAGAGAGGTTTTGGTAACAAAGCATCTAATATCTACAAAGGAAGGGACTCCAAACCTTTTAGGGACATTTGGATTAATCTTTTGTTCTGAAAGGTGTTCTTTAGGCACTAGATGTGGAACTTGGATGCTCACTTTAAGGTTGGAGATTGCACTTCAAAGGATACTTACTGCCTTCTTCCTCTAGTTCAGCAACATCAGGAGTCTTCATTGAACATGGGCCTCTGGAAGAGAACAAAATGTAAAACGGGGGGAGTTTTGTGGAGTAGAAATAGTGATAATATATACAACATACAACATACAGTACACATTACATAGAGTATAATGTGCCATATATGCTATATAAGGTTTATTATGTAATATATAATATATATGGAAACAAAGTATAATAGGAGAAAACTAGATTCACAGCATTTAACAATGGCATCCTTTCCTTCTCCCTTGTCTGTTCTGTGGTTCCTTGTAGTGTCTTTGAAAATTAGGGCCATAATTTTCCTACATTTCCGCAAAACATATCAACTGATTGAGACCAAAAAAAATACAGCTTTGGGATTTGAGCTTTGTGTGAATGCTAAATCCATAAATGAGGTGCTTCAGGCAATGTTTGATTTTCTAGGCTTGCAAAAAGGTGTTTAGTCATTTGTGTTTGGCCAGTAGGGACTAGATGGATTGTGTGCAAATACATCCTTATATACACAGATAAATGTATGTGTATGGTAGGCCTTTTTTCCTCCAGTGGTTGTTTGACTTGTTTGAAGGCATGTACATCATTCCTCTTACTTGTCTCTCTTGCTTTCAAAAAATGAGCATTTTAAAAAAATTCAAGCTCCCTTAAACCAGTAGATTTAAATCAGTCCATCATTAAAAAAACATGGACTCTAATTAATTATTAATTATTGAGAGGAAAGACAACATGCAGTAGCCTCAGGCTTGACAAGCTGTCAAGAATGCCTGCCAAGGCTGCCAGGCTCACCAAGCTCCTGGGTCATCGCCACATTAAACACAGAAAGTTAAATCACTTTTCCTGAGATCTGGAGAATAACAATTGGGCATAAAAGTTTTTAGTTTTTTTTAACATTGGTATCCTTGATTGTTTCATATTCTTGACAAAAGATAGAAAACAATGGAAAATTTGTCAAGCAGACAATACCACATAAGTGGTGGAGCAGCTAATAAATTCCTACAACAGCAAACGGAGAAAACAGTTTTTAAAGCCAGTTGCCACAAAGAATAAACTCCCTCCTCATAAATATGTTTTGTATAAATATAAAAGATAAAGTGACTGGAGCTTAATAAGAACAGAAATCACAGAGTGCAGAACAGGATACAGAAGTGTCATCAATTCAGTTTACAGTGCAACCTAATTTTAGCTGTATATTTATCATGCAAATAGTTTTTACCTGAACAAGGGAGAGGGGCTGCATCATGGAAATCTTTGACCTGTTGTAGTGTTTCATGCAATCTGTCAAAATGGCCTTAAAACATAGTGAATGGCTAGGGAGAGACCTTTCCTTTAAATCATAATAAAAGCAATCCTTTTGAAGAAAATTATATATTCTGTGAAAGAAAAATATATGTTCTGTGAAAGAAAAAGCATACTAAAGGAGAAGTAAAACCACAATACCGCTCATGTTTAAACACCCTTTACCAAAGAGATTTGATAAACTTTGCAAAAATGCATTGGTCTTGGGGCAATGTAACTCTTATCATGGAAAGAATATTACTGTAGAAGTAAGCAAATCTTGAATTATTAGTAAGCAATATTTGAATTTTAAAAGATTATTTTTCAGTTAAAAACACATATTAAAACAATCTTTTGTAAGACAACATGTTGTTAAGGAGTTAATAATAAAACACAGAGCTATTTTTAAAAATTGGGATAATATTTGAAACTCTTAAGATCATAGCAGGTAAAATTAGTTTCTTAAAATAACATTTAGAGGATCTTAGAATTTCTCTGGCAGAGATCTCAGTCTTGTGACATCTTTCCTGAATGAAAGAGCAGAGACTTGGGGTTTTTTTACTTTCTTTCTATGATTTCTTTTTCTCCCAACCGCTTTAAAACCTGTTTTAAAAACACAATGTCCTGTAAAATGTTTTATGGTCAAATTGTACTTATTGATGGATTATTACAGAAAAAAAAAACATGACTTATACAAGGATGTAACCTAAATGAAATATATGGTATTAATTTCATTGGTATCATGCCTTTATTTTCTTGAATTCTGAGAAAAAAGTAAAAAATTATTTGGGGAATATTGTATTAGAAGTCAATATTTCCCAGATTCATTGGTCTAGAAATTTCAACTTGCACTAAGGATGTAAAATGGAAAATACTCTAACCTATGCAACACAAGATTTTATCTTCTATTTCTTTAGTACGCTCAAAAAATATTATCATAGGAATAAAAATCCCAACCTACCAATGAAAACAAAACAAAAGAACATAATTAAATCTGGCAATAAACACACTATATATTTATTCTATGTGCAATGTTACAAAAAAAAAGATAAACCAGTTTAAAAATCTCAGTAAAAACAATTGCATACATCTGAAACTAATTTTCTGCTCAACATACATAATAATAATAAAAAATAATCAAAGCCATACAAAAGAGCATGCCATAAAAGCCCTAGAAAAACCACAGAGGATGTATATTCTTCACAGTCTTTCAAGGGTAAAGAACATGCTTTGATGGAATCTTCTAAAATACCAGGAGCAAAAATTCAAACCAACATGGCCTGTATTTTATATTTGTTTGGGATTTTCTTTGTTGGGGACAATATGAATCAGATCTTTTCCTCTATAGTATCACAATATTTATGCACAGAATAGTCAATAAGAGATTCAGCAGTGCAACTAATTTTTGTCCCATAAGATTTTGCCATTCACAGTACTGTGTGGTATTCCCCCTAACCCTGTTAAATATAAATATATATACAATTGCCAAAATATATTATCAGATTTCAGAGCCCTCCTGAAAGGCACATACTTTCATTGTTATAACCCAAGTTATATCTGTAAGCTAACAATGAATTTCAGTGGATTTGCCACACAAGATTTAATATGGGATGCACATGACTTTTCCCGGTTTGTATTTTTTGTTTTCCTGTCTCTCTTGATTTCCTGTTGAGTGAGGCTGTGAATTTTCTATTCCTTAGGAAATTCCTCTATTTCAAAGGTAACCCTAAACCTTCATCTGTTTTTTAACCTCTCCCAGAGCCATTCATACTGTGTCTATGATAAATGTGCAGGACCACTTTCTGGCACTGTGGACAATTGGCTTGAAAGATCCTATGTCCCCACTAATGAACTCTTACACAACAGAACAAGGTGCATGTATCCAAACTACATACTGGGAATTATTCCACTTCCATGCAAACCAGTGAGCCTCAGCCAAAAATCCTTTGGAACAAGATAAAATCATGCTGGCAACTGCCTTAAAGATTCAACAATATAAACTCTTTCAGTACCTGGGAATGCTGCCTGGCATAGTTCAATTCTCTAGGATGGTTATAACTTCAGAGTTTTCATAGGATATAATTAGACAAGGCTAGATTCTCAAAGGCATTTGTGCACCTAGCTTCCATTTCTTTCAAAGAATTTAGGCCCCCAAACTGCCTTTAGGAGGTTGGCCAAAGTGCACAGAATAAGCACATACACCTCTGCAAGTTGAAGTAGATCCAAGTCCAATTTGGCACGGGAGCAGCTTTCTAGAATACTGAACAATAACACATGGACAACATTCACTTCTGTAAATCAGCTATCTGTTACTCATCACTCATTTTGCTTTACTTTTTATACAGTCAAACATAAGACAAAGGAAAATATTTCTGTGAGACTGTCTACCCTCTCATTCTTGGAAGTTCATGTCTGACAAATGGTGATAACTTATGTCACTAACTAGAGTGTTAGATTTATTTACCATTTTGAAAAAGCACTGTCCTTTCAGCCAATTTTAAGTGTACAAAAGTGGCTGGATTCTGTTTAGACAAAACAACAAATGATATGAGGGCAAACTATTTCTGCCATGCACAGGCATTTGAGAGTAGCAGTAATGTGCTATGAAGTGCATAATGTGTACCCTGGTTTCTGTGTGGACAGCAGTGTCCTGAAAATCTCTCTCAACAAATTCCCACACTATCACTCTGTTGTGGCTGGCTGGACCTGCCAACTGAGATTACTTCTCATGCTCTTTGTCTCACCTTCTGGCTGTTGTTCCTCTCCCTAGACATTTCTGGTTTGATTCTTTGTTCTGTAAGAAGCTTTAGCAGAAACCAGCACATTAAGCTACAAAAAAACCCCCCAAACCCAAAATCAAAAACAAAAACAAAAACAAAACAAACAAAAAACAAAACAAAACAAGGCAAACAAAACAAAACAGAATCAAAACCAAAACCTCACTGAGTATGCAGCATGCACTATGGGTTTGAATAAAGCCCACAAAAGAAGACTCAGATCCACAAGACTTCCAAGAATGTCTGTCTGAAATTTCTACCAAGATGGCAATTAACGTTATGCATGCATAATATTTATTCCTGTACAACATTCATACACATTCACAGATGTATTCTTAGATATGTTCTGAGCAGACCACTCCTGGCATTTCTAATGTAGGGGAGGCAGTCATTGGAAAGATCATCTGGACTCCAGAATGATTGTCTCAGTGTATTTACTTCTACTGAGAGGCCATTGACATTGTTGGTGGTATTACTGACTCTGGACAAGTCACATAATCTCCCAGTATGAAAAGTTTAGCCAAACTGACAACGATTTTACCTCTTGAAAAGTTTTTTGATATCTATGGATTAAAATTATTAAAAGAGTTTGTCCCATTTGAAATCTTAGGGGTTATTCACATAAAATGTGAACAAAAATGTGTGATGCAAATAAAGTTACACCACATTACTATCAGAGCATATTTATTTTTTATTAGTCTTTCACTGAATGTGAGAAAGGCTAATAAACCAAATAAGCCTAAGATGTGCGCAGAAAACATGATCCGTCATCAAACAAATCAAGCATTACTATGAGAGACAGAATGTTTGGTTTATATTCTATCACTTTCCCACTTTTAAAGCTCGGAATAGATGTTTTCTCTCGCTAGAAGCACCTATTGGTCTCTCCTCCAACTGATGCTTCATTTCATAAAACCAGTAGGAACTTCAGGTCTATACTTGTAATTAAAAGAAGCTTCTGGGAATAAGTTCTAGTATTGGATACTGATTAGTTAAATGTTAGCTCTCCCTAGGCTCTGGTTTGCATTGCTCCAGCTAGATCTCCCTGGTGTGCAGATATGCTTTTGATAAGGTTCTTTATTAACACTGTATATATGAGTCAGACAGGACCAATCCATCTTGCAGCACAGATTGAATTCTAGCTTTTAAAATTTATTTAGTTGGCTGCATAAATAAAAGAGAAAACCATTTTCACATTTGTCCTAAATTGATAATCCAATTGGAAATATTGCTACAGATAACTTGCAGGCAAATATAGAAATATATACATTTAAGCATCTAGACAATCTTCCCGTACCATCATTAAATTACGCAATAAGCAAAAGATGATTCCTGGATGAGCAAAATTGTTAGGAACAATGCTGCTGTCACATGTAAATTATCTTAAATTCATGTGAGAAATGGAATTCCCAACCTTCCTCCTCCCACCTCTCTTCCCAAAGAAAAGTAAGAAGAAAGCCTTGAAAAGGCATGAAGAGAAAAGTCTTAACTCACTTTATGTGCAGAGGGGCAGGACAAAATTTGTATCCTTTTAACGTGTTAATCTAATGAAGGACTCATCTCACTAAGTTTAGAGCATCTAAAAATCATTAATTTTAGTCTACAGTCATCACAGAATTTCTTTCTGGAGTCAATGGAGAGGAATTGGCATTATCAGAGAATGATAAGTCCACTCTAACATCAGTGTCTAAAGTAGATGAAAGAATCACCCTCTGGAGATGCCTACTTTTGTATGTCATCTGTGAAGACACCTCCAGTAAATCACTAACAATAGGCATCTAACTTTGAAAAGCTTACATTTAAATCTGATCATTGTGATCTTGCCTGATTTTTCTTGTAACAAACCATGATTACTTGAACAGTATTTCCACGAGTGACTAGGATAAAGTGCTCTTTCTTCCAGCATCACAAATCATTCAGATTCCCATTCTGTCATTCTGACCTACAAGAATCATGCTTTATTTGTAGTGGAGAATGATGCTTAGCACTGAGGAAGGATGGAAGAGCTTGATGTGAGGTTAGTAAGTCCTTGTAGATGAGGCTGAAGCATTTACCTGCCAGAAGTTCTTTTCACTGTTCAACCACACTTTACTGATTGGCAAGTGCTTGCATTTCCTGATTGCTTTTGATTCAGATTACCACACAGAGGATAATTTTTCCCTTTTTCTTTCCTGATGTTACTGGAAGAGGGCTTTTTTTACAATGTTCTTCATGGCCTTTTTGCCCTGTGTTCAGCTTCAGTTTTTTGAGTTCATCTATGGTATCCCCAGATTGTATATATGATACTTTCTGTCCTGTCTTTTTGACACTCGCTGTTTCTGTACTACTCTTCTACACTTACAGCCTTTGGGACTTAAATTCTGCCTCAGAGTTTTTTTTCTAGTAATAGAAGTACTTTTTTCCTGTTTATAATGCATAAGAAATTCCTGGCATCCACACATTGTTTTGAGCTCTGAAAGTGAGAAAGTGGGTGTCTGCTTAGAAAAATCCTTTTACCTTTCTCATCCTTGTTCAAAGTATAGCAAGCATACCTACTGCCTTCTCTAAATATTTCTTTCACCATGCCAGAGATTATTTGTTTATTTCATTCCACATGGGATCTTTTCCAGATCTGTCAGCTACATCTAATACCTCAAGCATTTTGCTCCACCTTTCCAGCCATATTCATGGTTTGCAGCTCACACTCAAATCCTTTGTAAATTACTTTTGACCTTATTTATCAGCTTTATGGTAAATTGTACTAAATTAGCTCATGGTGAGTGCTAAATAGAGTTTTATATATTTACATATTTGATTCTGTGGAGTTCACATATTATTTAAGTTTTTATTGCTTTGGAAGATTTCCTTTTTTAATGCAGCCATTAGAGGCTGCAGTCATCTTAAACTCATTTGATCATTTGGAATTTCTGATTTCATCTGCTCTGTGATCAGCCTATGTGTAAAAAATGATGGTATAATTTTGCTAGGAATGTGGGTCAGTGTCATACCCCTGAGTCCCCTCCTCCCCAGTGTACTGTACAGGGTTCAGTACCAAGCTAGAGAGTGTTAATGGTCACCTCAAACGAGAGCAATGGAAGGTGTTTCACTAACTTCCTTAAATATCTCTGCTAGGGACCCTCAGAGGGGCTCCCTCTCCAGCTGTGAGAGATGCTTTCAAGTTGAAGCTTCTGTGCACAGAGTCTGCCTGAATTCCCACCCCTGCTGTGTCACAGCCATTGCTTTATTCTGCCATCAGCCTGATCCTCCAGCAGCAGGCCCAAGTCCCAGCCTGGCTTTGGTCTGTCCCCATCTCCATGAAGGTCCCCATCTCCCAGAACTGGGGGTGCCCTTACTGCCCAGATGCCGTGATGCTGCCTGGGGCAGTGGGCCAGCCCTCACTGCCACTGCCTGCCTTTGGTAAATCTCATGGGAGATGCCTCTTCCTCGTGGAGCCTCCAGCTTCCACACTGACATGGTAGTCAATTCCCTAAAGTGAACACAACCAAGCCCTGGCCCATCCCACCTCTTCTTGATAATCAAGAGAATCTGTTCTGCAACACTGCATGCATCAAAACT
Organism: Alethe diademata; assembly: GCA_025584955.1. Classification (NCBI taxonomy): domain Eukaryota; kingdom Metazoa; phylum Chordata; class Aves; order Passeriformes; family Muscicapidae; genus Alethe; species Alethe diademata. The sequence continues at coordinate 56,078,628 of JANRMJ010000054.1, read as the reverse complement.
GAGCTGACAGTCTGTAATAGGATTTGGAGAAAGTCCTAAACATGCGAGCACTGCAGAAGTTGAAATACGAAGATAAGGCAAAAGTGAGGAAAATGCAGTAAAATCATTTCCTATTAGAGGCATCACAAAATAGAGGATTTTTAGAAAAATTAAATAAAAATCCCTCAGCCTAAACATATTTTCATTTTTTTACTAATTTCAGGACTTTGTAGTTCAGCTTGCTTTGCTTCAGCGATTCACTTCATTCTTGATGGTTCACTGAGCTGGGACAATAATAGACTGCACAATAAATGTTCCTCATGTATTGTACCAATTTCATGCGTGGGGATGATTTTGATGAAATGTACTGCTTATGAAAAGAATCAATAGGCAGTAATAGCCTTAGCTGGGCCAGGTACAGGGAAGAAAGAAGCTATACAGACTTTCCCAAGTCGATCCGCCGATACATCTCTATTACTTGCAGCAGCTTGAGTCTTCCGGTCCAAAACATTCTGGAAAGAGTGTTAGGGATCAATTCCTGATTGCTAAAATGCCAAATACAATCTAAACCTTAGAAATCATCCAGAGAACAAACTTGACGCTTGGGATCTTTAAGACCCTGCTCAACTAAGTTATAGAGCTGCACTTTTCACATTTTGTGAACTGATAATTGAAGCTGCCCTAGTCTATGAGGTTTAATTATTTTTTTCCTCCCAATCACACTGAATATTTTAAATTAACATGCATACTATACTTGTACCTGTTTGTTGTTTGTATGTGTATGTGTGTGTTTGTATAAATATGCATATACAAAGCATTCTGTATGGGAAAATAGTGCAGTAAGGTTGATATTTCGTCCTACCAATCCATTGCATTCATATTATGGTCTTTGAACTTGAAAATGTATTTTGGAACACATGTTACATCATGAGCAATACAAGAAATATTACATCATATGCAATAGTTACTCTCTGGGGAAATATGAAAAAAAGAATATGTCTTTCTTCTCTGTTTGGTGAGACAGTCTGATACTGGAGAGAGAGAGTTTACATGTAGTGATAGAACATGGGGGAATGGCTTTAAACTGAAAGAGGGTGGGTTTAGATTAGACATTAGGACAAAATTATTTTCTGTGAGGGTGATGAGGCACGGGAATAGGTTGCCCAGGGAAGTTGCACAGGAAAAATGAGGATGCCTGATCCCTGGAAGTGCTCAAGCCAAGCTTTGGTGGGGCTGTGAATGAGTCACTGTTTTGGAAGGTGTCCCTGAACATGGAGGGAAGGTTGGAACTTGATGATCTTTATAAGTCTCTTTGAACTCAAACCAGTTTCTGATTCTAGGATTTTAAGACCATGATAATTTTTTCAAGGCAATACAGAATCACAACTCTGTGGTAACTGATGGAGCACTTAGTTTTGCAGGAGCCAAACTCTTTAAAGTGACAAGAGATCTCTTGAAAATATAAATGAATAAGAATCCTTACAAAGAAGAAATACATTGAATTCTGTTTTGTTTTGTTTTGTTTTGTTTCATGTTTGGTTATGATGTGACTTCAAGGGGCATCAATCCAACATTTTTCTGGCAAGTCCAATACCTTAACCTACAACCTTGCATTGAGTGAGAGGAAAGAAAAACCAATTATTAACAGGCTGCTCTGAAGAAGAATGAACCACATATGGATGTAAAAAGGGAATAAGGCTTGCCCTTCTCATTCCATTCACTTGTATTTTGGGGCTATTTCTAACACACGGTCAACCAGAAAAGTGTCTGTTATAACCGTTGTTAATGAGCTACATACATTGTGTGAATTTCTAAGTAGGTATGTCAAGAATAAATAATTTAAGATTATTTATTGATGAATCACAAACAACTGTGGGTGAAACTTATTTTTATGTAGAACCAAACTGAATCCTAACTTTATGAAACTATGTGATCTAGGAGTTTGCTTACTCAAGGAAATAAATGAAAAAACAGATACATGTGTTAGAATCACAGCCATTTTGTGGTATAATTTCCCTGTGTCTACTTAAAATGTAGTATCAGATTTTATAAGTTGAAGATTTTACTATAATAAAACAGTGGTTTTTTTTTATTTTTTTGGCTTTTTTGTTGATTTGTTTTTCTTTTTTAATTTTCAGCATTTTAAAACTAATAAATATTTTTTAAATTATTTTTAAGAAAATCACAGGCCTTTTATTTTATGAGGAGTAGTAATGCTAAATGAGACACTGATCTGGCACAGTGCTTATATATAAAACACACATCTGTTTTTAACTTGTCAAACATACACACTTCTTCACAGAAGAATGAAGAAGCTGGTCAAGGATCTAGAGAGCTCCTATGAGGAGTGGCTGAGGGAGCTGAGGTTGCTTAGTCTGGACAAAAAGGCAAATGTGAAGTTTCTGGTGCTACATTCCATTATACCTTCTCTCAGTGCCTAATCTTATGATCTCCCAATTTGTTTAAGATTCTGATCCTCATCAGCCATTTATCAGATCTATTTGGTTTCCTTACAACAGCAAAAAATAATGTATAAAACTAGGAGATGCCTTTCATTTTGATGAGTCATATTAAAGGTATTATTTTTTTGCATTAAAAATATCAGAGCACTACTGCATCTCTTCTTTTGCATAGGTTTTTGTGAGGTCTCAGCATTAAAGACATAGAAATTACAGTTTTGCAATGAGCAATAATTAGTCCATAATTGTATGTTATGTGTGTTTGAAAGGTATCTGTATGAAAAGTAAAGCGTCTGGAGAGGATGGTTGAATGGTAACAGATTTCTTAATGTGTATATTTGCAGCAGATTTATTTTCACTAGTTTGCTTAGCATTGGGATCTTGTTCAAATACTTTCATAGTCACTCCTGTATTTTTAAAATTCATATTTTCTATTGATTTTACTGGCGTGATACATTGCTAGCTATGGAAAAGGTTCTACTTTCAATCAGTTGCAGGATTCATATTCTTAGAAATTATTAAAATGTTCTATTAGACACCTGTCTGCTTCTGAAAATAAAATAGCTCTCATGCATATAAATGTAGTACTCAAAGGGAGGTGTTTTCATAGAAACTCAGATCATGCCATTTCTTCCATAATCTCACAAATATGTCATTGTTGCCACCAGTACTTCTGGTTTGAGTCTTTCATAAATGAAGCTAGTTGTCCTTCTCTTCCTCTCTTTCCTTGGTTGCCTTCACTTTTTCTGGTTTTGGTTTTTGGCTTTTGTTTTTGTTTTTGGTTTTTTTGCTTTGTTTTTTTTTGTTTTTTTTTGTTGTTGTTTTGGTTTTTTTTGGTTTTTTGGTTTTTGTTTTTTTGTTTGTTTGGTTTGGTTTTAATTTTGTTTTTAATTTCTTCATTTGTCGGGTTTGTGTTGTTTGGAATTTTTTTTTGTTTTGGCTTTGTTTTTTGTTTGGTTTAGCTAGGGCTAAATAAAACATCAATATTCAACCATACAAAAGGTCAATCCCCCATTCAGTTTGCAGTTGGTAAACCCAGTTTATGAATCCTACCATCAATCATTTGTTATATCTGTAGTGGCATCTTCAAATTTATACCAAATTATTGACAAAGACCCATTCACTCTGAAGCAACTGAAGGGTAGAAGACACTTTGCAGCATGTCAGGTTAGGGAGAATTATGCATGTCTACTATCCTTTAAGTAGGGTTTCCATTTCCAGGCCACTAAGGTTCAGTTATCTATGGACACGTTTTTAGTGATAGATGCAAGGAAATTCTGAACTCATAAGCTTTGATTGTTTCACTGTATATCCTGACTTCTGAAGTAAGAAAACCATGAGTATGAGCTGAAAGAGAGTTTTTTGTACTTTGCTCAGTTTCTCAGTCTGGATAAATAAACACTGTTAGGCAAGGGCACACATTACTGCCAATCTCTTCATATTTAAAATACTAAAATAAGTCAGTGATAACAATGCTGATAACTGCTTGTGACTGAGAAGAAATATTTACAGACTAGCTAAGTCAAGACTAGATATTTCTCGTAATAAAAATGCCTTTATTTTTCCATGAAATAAAACAACCAATGAACTATTAGTTCTCATGGGTTTGACATAACTTCCTCTTGCAATCTAAAATAAAGCACGTACTGAAAAAAAAGTTGTTTTTTTTTTCTTCAGAGAACCTGAAGAAGGGAAAAGAGAATGACAAATAAGTTATTAGGTTCATGTTTATTTAAAAATTGAGTCTTCCTTTAAATAAACAGGCCTAGAGCTACAGGATCAATATTAGGATGTGAATAATATTCTTTCAAGGCTTCCAAAAAGAAAGATCTGTACCTTGATCTTGATATTCTAAGGTCAAAATGAAGTTAGTATCCTTCAAGCTCTTGTTCTGTAAATAAACTGCCATCATCATCTTGCTTCTCTAACCAGGATGATACGTGAGATTTTTCTATTGAAATTTGGTACATCAATGGAAATTACACAGAAGCTGTTAGAAGAGCAATTTGCTGATCTTCTAATACAGCTGTCATTTATTTTTCAAGATCTTGTAATTACAATGAGCTTTGCAGTACAGATACAGTTCAGCAACAAAAGCTGCAGCCTTGCTGTGAAAAAAGAAAGTGGAAGATTATTTTGGAGGAAAAGAATACTGAGAGCAACCTAAAAGATTTCTTTGTGACCTCTGAAAAATCAATATGTGCCCATATTTTTTGCCCCAGCATACCTTTCCAATCAGGGAAAAGAGGTCAATCCAATTTTTACATGTGTACGGGGCACTAGTTACTGAATATATGAACTAACTGGTGCAGAGTGCAAATAATTTCAGGATTAAGTCCTTGAAAATATATTAGGGAATGTAATATATTGGTGTTGTCATGGAGGATTTATGTACATTGATGTTTGACTGACAAAATCTGTCCTGCGGTCATTGCTCCTGCCTCTAATTTTCAAGAGGAAAGAAAGGTCCACAGCAGACAGAAAAAGGGGGGAAAAAGTGGTGAAAAAAGTGGTGATGCTGAGCTAGGGAATCATCTGGTGGCAGGGTGTACACGAGGGCAACACTCACATTGTTGTAGTGGCCCAGCTCTTTCCCAAGGACCTTGATGGTGGATATCTTGTCACTCTCTCCACTCTTTTTGGTGGTCTGTACATGGGGAAGGGGTAGAGAAAGAGTTCTGCGAGCCCCAAGTCACCTTTTCTCTCTCTTCCGAGCCCAGTGAAGACTTTCAAGTGACTCTGAAACACTCAGGCACTGTCCATCAGTGAAGCAGAGAGCATCAGCAGTGTTGAGGATGGGACTGGGCAAGTGATGGCTCATTACACCTTGGTGAAACAGCTCTGCTAATTCTGCCCAAAAACTGCCGAAAACTGTGAGAGTACCTCTTCCCAGCTTAGGAGCAGCACTCCTGCATATGACTGCTCCTGGGGCATGTGTTGGAAAATCAGAATTCTCTTTGACTATTTGGTCTTTTGCTTTACTAAAAGGAGTTGCTGACTTTTAACGCCTTCTGCCTGTATGTCTGTTCCTTTTGAAGCCATAGTGTCTGCCTTTAGGATAGACAAGAGTTATGTGTCAGTGATTCTGCTTTTGCAATGGAGGTGGAGTAGGTGGAAAAAAAAATTCTAATTGTCATCTGTAAAATTACTACACCTCTCAAAAAGAAAGATTAGGATGTGAGTTTCTTAATACATAAAACATTCTGTCTCAAAACAATTAAATTTGATAATAGATACACAAATGAAAGGACCTATCTAATGTTTTTTTTGTCCATGTGGTGCTGTTAGTTCACCTGCAAAACATGTTTCTCACTAGTATTTAGGAGCAGAGAGCAGTTTCATCGTTTAGAGGTTGAAAAATACACAGTCAGAACCATTGAAGAACAATTTTTGCTCTCTTGTTCTCATTTTATCTGCATTTCTTATACCTCTGCTTTCTTTGGGTGATTTTTTAATTTGTGTGTTTGTTTTTCCCCATGTTACACAATATTGCTGAGAGTTGACAAAACATTGTATTTTGTAAATAATCCCAGGCTGTTGCTTTCTCATCGGTGGAAACTCTGTCTCTGGACTCTGTTGCAAAGGTAGAGCCACTTAATCCCTGTCCTCTCACAAGAGATGCCCTTACCACTTAGACCACTGCTTTGGCTGAGGAAAACATGACCTAAACATCACAGCAGTGGTACAGGGAGACCTGCAGAAGGAGGGTGAGACTGACTGCAGGTGGCAGGAAAATATTCACACATACTTATGTCCAAAATTGACTTGGTAAAATTGCTGTAAAGCAGCTTGACAGAAAAAGCCCTGCGGGTCCTGGAGGATATGAAGGTGAACATGGGCCAGCAAGATAACCTTGACTCAAAATAGAAAGTGGTACCAGGACTGCACTAGGCAAAACAATGCCAGCAGCTGGAAGGAGGTGGCACGTCACAACTGCTCAGCACTGAGCACAGATCTGGGTTCCCAGTGAGTAAGTGCCTCAAACACACTGGGGAGAGATCCTCAGTGTCCCTTCACCATCCCACCACTCCCAGAATGATTTTTGAGATAGAATGGGATGCTGTGCTTGGCCCAGTGCTGTCCTTGCACTGCATCCAATACCTGCAGGGACAGTATTGTGCCAGGTCTCTCATTGAGGACAGTTGGACTTTTGCCAAGCAGTGCTAGTCAGCAATGGGACTCATCTTCTCAGCCTCATTCCATTCTGCTCCTGTTCTGGACAGGATGGCCCAGGTGAGTTGTTACTGTACTGTACAGTACAGGTGGGCCTCCCCTGCAGCTTCCAGGTGTGCTGTCATATTTGGCTCCATCAGCAGCCAGCTTTCTCATGCACAATGTTGTGTATTCTGTAGGGCTGACCCTGGCCCTGTGCAAGAATGCACGTCCATCCTGGCTAGTAACAGCTGAGCTACTGCTCTGTCAGTGCATGAGAGTGACCTGGGGCAGTTTGGCCAGGAGGAGAGACCTACTCCTCTGCAGGCATGCCATGGTCATCCTGAAGCCCAAGTAAGACATGCAGGCTCCAGCTGCCTTTCCTACCAAGCACTGGCCCTGGCACCAGGGCAGGGACACCCAAAGTCATGGATGCACCAGGTCCACACACCTAGCAGGTGAACACCAAAGATACAATAGCAGAGATTGTGTGCCCCTGAGGTAGTGCCCATGGCTAGTGGCTGCCACTGTAGCCTGGAGTTCTCTCTTCCTGGGGTTCTGTGCAGAGGACTCAGCTCTGCTGGATGAAATGCCCTTGAAGAGCCCAAGGAGGACTCTGAGATCATTGCCTGCTGCTCTGGTTTGCTAATATGACAGGTCCTGCTGGCTCCAGCTCTTCTTGACTCTGGACCAGCTGTAGGTGCTGAACAGAAAGAAGAAGATGGCAGGAGATACAGAGAAGGAAAAGGAAGGCAGTGAACACACCACTTTGCTTGTCCTAGTTTGGCCCTGCAGTTCCTTCATCGTCAATTTCCAGTGAATCTAGGTATCTTATCTCATAGCAGAGATGGACAGTGCCTCTGTCCTGCCCTACAAGACTTCGTCCTGCCTCTCTGACCGTCCTCTCAGGACAAGGCTGTGCCAGCTGCCTGTCTCTGCCCACAAACTGAGAACCTGTTAAGGCTCTTTGATCCTTCCGACCGTTGAAATGTGTTTGCTTTAGTATTTGAAAGTAAGGACTGAGGACTCTTCACTGAATAGAGCAGTTTTTGCCTCAGAGTGCAGGGGCCCAGAGGAAGTAACAATTCTTCCTTTCTTGCTTATCTATACCTGTGGGCAGAAGAAGAGTGGAGTTTGGGTACAGCCTGTGCTAAGTGCAATAGGAAAGGACCATAACTTGTGATGAGTCAAGAAAACATTTGTTCCCTCATAAAGGTTCTTGGTCAGAGCTCCATTGTGTCTTTCTGTGGCATGAATCGTCCTCAGAACTACTTAAATTAGAATGACCTACATCTGTGGATCATTCTTCACATTCCTTCCCAAGCCACCACATTTTTACACCTTTGCTGAGCAGAAAGAAGTGCTTATGGCTTTCCAAGTCAGACTATTATTTTGAACAGAAATTATATAAAGTCTCATATTCTCCTAAATATTTATTTGTCAGCTATGCACAGGTCCACAGTACTTCTGTACAGATGGCAAGGAAAAAGAGGTGAAAATCTTTTTTCGGTGTAACCTGACCAAGTCTTTTAAGCTATGGATGTGAACAGTCAGAAAGATGACTTGAATGGAAGGAAATAGTCATTGAAGAGAAGAAAATGTCTGCTAAAATACAAACTGAGAAAATACTTACCAGCCTGGGAATGAGGCATGTGAATCAGATTCATCCTTGAAAATTGCAGCTGGCATCTTTGAAGTACAGCTGGGTACCTAGAAACCAGAGACATCCTGGGATAACATGGGTAATTGTAAAAAGATGGAATTACAAGGGTAGTTTATCCTGTGAAATGGGGAACAATAGTCAAATAAAAGGGAAAAACATACAGATAAAGCAAGAGTTCATAACTACCCATAACTGCAATTTTTCTGCAAAAGCAAAAAAACAGCCTGGAAACATAAACATTGGTCTGCATGAAGAGAAAATTTTGTTATCTATCAGTTATCCGAGGTGAAAAATAGAAAATAGCATTACTCACTGGCTGCTAAAGCTGGATTTTCGATGCCTTTTTATGTCTCTGTGATATAAAAAATGACTTCATTTTTGCCCAAAGTGGACTTTTTTTCCCCCTTAGAACTTCTCATGCTGCATATACTCTAAGAAAAAGTGGAGAAATTTATAAGATAAACTCCTTTGTGTTGGTGTGTACTATAGAACCCTGTTAACCCAGGGTTGAGTCTCTCTGCACCCAAGGGCTGGGTAGCCCCAGTCAGGTCATGACGTCGGCTCTATCCAAAGCCAAATATTTCTGCACTCCTAGCTAAGGTAGCTGGTCATACCAGTCTAAGGAGAGGGAAAGATAATGGAGTTTGGGCATTATGATCTGAGACAAAACCTCTGATAATTCAGACACAATTATGTTCTTTTGTGCTGCCTAGAAGTTTATGAGAGTTGGGAGCAGGAAGTGTTCCTGCTCACACAGATAACCACGCCTCATGCGTTGTGATGTCTCATAGTGATGATCATACTAAGTGTTTGGGGCTCTGGACTAACAAGTTGAGCATAGCCCATTTTTTGTTTTCCTCTGCTCAATGAGTTACATTCTTTTGACAATTCAAACATCTTGGTTTCACCTTTGGCCTTATCCAAGTCCAAACTATTCTACAAAAGAAAAACCTTTCTACTCTGAACAAATCCACACTTCACGGTGTCAATTAGCACAGACATCTCTAAGTATGCTAAAGAGGTGTGGATGTCTAGAAAATAATTTTAAGCAACTGGAAAACAATGCTAGCAATAATGAATGTCATATTCATTATTTTGAGTTTTCAGAAGCATTAGTCCATTTGAGTATAGTGAAAATATTTATATTATGAGGCTGCTATGTTTCAAGCTTCACATGGCTGCCTTGTAGACATATACTTGATGCACAACCCAAACCTTCCTGCCAGATAAATAGAGAGAAGTAAATTTAGGGCACTCATATGACTTAGCCCGGACAAATGTTTCAGGACAAAAAGACCCTTACTGCAAAACTTCCTATTTTTCCCTGCAGAGTAGGAAAGTTAATATAGCTAGTTTAAATGTGAACATTTGCATCCTAGGGATGATTTCTACTGACAGGTAATTAAGATTAATTAATGTTGAGCATTTCAGTTTACTGCTGGTCCATTCTCACAGATGGAATGTGTTTGTCCAAATTATATTTTGAATTGAATTATATTTTGAGAAGATTGATCAAACATGCTTCTGGGTCCTGGCTCCAGAAAGAAAAGTCATGAAGCCAGTTTAGTTAGCACATCAAGGATTTTATTCTTTCAGGAGAAAAACACTTAGGTTGTAAACAGGTTTAAACATGCATTTAGCTGTCAAATGTTCCAGACTGTCCTTGACTTTCCCACGATATAAAAAAGTGCAGTTTGCATTGACTTTCAGAGATGAGTTTAAGACAACAGTAGGTACTTAGAAATCTCAGCACTAACATACGTGGTGAGTTAAAAATATCAAGTTCAGTCTAAAATGAGATTTAACCTTCTGAGCCACTATAGTTTGAATTACTATAATAGTTTGAATTTTACAACTTCCAGTTACTTCAAAAATGTACTCAAATTATTCTCAGCACATTTCCTATCTTATTATGAAGTCATGGGAACAGATTAATTTCAAGGAATTCAAATGCTTTCCACCCCTCTTTTAATATTGAATAACTTTTAGTTATCTAAGCTTAGATCTGTACTTGTAAATTAAAAGGGCATGTTCTCCAACTGTAAATGTCAGAAAAAAGACTAAGTCCAGAATAGTTTAAGACAAATATTTCCTCTCCTACAAACGTCCATACTGTTGGCTGAAAACAGTATCTATATTAGTCATTGTCAGTGAAAAAATTATTTGGAATTAGGTAAAATTTAAAAAAAAAAAGAAGAACGTTATCCATAGAGGGTTCTTTCTCTAAATGATAAAATTATATCTTTGAAATACGTGACTATTTCAGTGCCTAATCAGCTGTATAAGAAGATGAGACCCCACATGTTGTAAAGGTTGTATTCTAACCATACTTAAAAATTGAATTTACATGTTTACATTATTTCAATGACATCTGTGGCCTGACATTTACATAATTTAGATGTACCAGGTGAACTGTCATTGCTAGGGCCAGGCTTATGACACACTTCTGTAAAACACAGCCAGAAAAACCATACTGTGAGACCACTTATATATAAGGCCATACTAAGTCCCAAGGTTCTTTGGCTGGAATCCCATCCTGCTCTGAAATTCAAGCTAATTAGCCAAATTGGTTTAGTAATCAGCAATTTCTCATGCCTACACTTGCATTTTGGATGGTCAAATATTTTGAGAAAGGAGTGTATTTTTTTTTTCTTTAAAATGTTAATTTTAGGTCAATGAAATGACTTTAAGTGAATAAAAAGATTTTTAGAGCAAATATATTGTCAATCACATTGCCCATGCTTTGTTAAAACCATGAAAAAGATCAAAAAGACAGTCCAACCCAATAAATGCTCAACCAAATAACAGACCACTTGTCTTGCTACTATGAAACTCACTAAGTGAAAAAAAAAAATCCATATTGATCAGATTGAAATGAAAATATTTAGGATATTTAGATAAAATTTAAGAAAAAACTTTCCTATAATTGATATCAATATTTTCTACATTTGGCATTATCTTTTCATTTAAGTATTAAGCCAAGGATCTGTGTCAAGCCATTCATTTGTTTTTTTCTTAATATAGATAGCACTTCTCTTAATTCTACTTTAAACTCAGTATCAATCTCTAATATTTGAATCTACATAATGCATTAGAAATAAAATGCATTATGCTCTTTTTTAAGGTTGATTTTTATGCCAGAAAAGCACTCCTGTCAGCAGGAAAGATGTTTTATTTAAGCTTTCATGTCTCCTGAGTGTGCTTCTCAAAAGAGAAGAATGGGTTATTTATTATTTGAAAGATGAAGGTGGTATTAGAAGGCTTGACTATTACTCTTTTCTGCAGTTTCTATATGGCAATAAAAATTACTTCTAATGTCTTTGATGTTTCTCTGTGTACTTTTGGTATCTTTGATACCTTATCTTCCTAGTTGCATGCAAACTATTATGTTATATACAGAAAAAGATAATCTGATTTGAGTCTAGTAATATTTTCCTTTATACTTCTAGGTATAAATTATTTTGATAGAATTAACTGTCCATCAGCTAACTCATACTTTGGTGTGCTACTTTTGTTTCACAGACCGTATTACTGCACAAATTATTTAGCCTATTCAATTAAGTTATCACAGCATGCCATACAAAGTAAATCTATTCAAAATAAAAAATCTGAAACTGCTTTCAAATAGACATTTCAGAATCTAACTCAATAATGTAGGCAATTGTGCATCATTAAATGGATGAGTGAATACCTACATATTTAAAAGAAACAAATTCAAAATGTGATATTCATAACTAAAGATTTTGTAGGAGATCATTTTACAAATTAGACTAATGGAGTAGCAAAAGTGAATGCTGTGTCTTAGAAATCTAAATCAGGATTATTAATAGAGAAAGAATGAAAGAAAAAAAGCAGCAAATTACACATAATGAAAGAAAAAAGAATTTAGGACCTTCATGACTAATAATGGGCTATATCTAATAAAGGTAGTTAATCTTTCAAATTATTATTAAAAATCAAAGAGAAAAATATGAGGTGATAATTTAGAGATATCAGGTGATATGATTTTAGGTAGATATTGTGTTACTTATATATATATATACACATATATATATTAGAGATATGAGATTATGTACCAGAGAAAAACATCAAATTAATAAAGAAGCTTTTAAAGTTGTGGTAAATATGTAGTATAAATTAAGACATTTTTTCCTGTAAGTCATATGATGCAATGTGTTTTACTATCAGGAAAATGCATAAAAATTCTGCAGTGAAAGATTATTTATACCTTGAAGATTTTTTCCTTTTTTTTCTTCACTAAAATAAGAAAAAGACTACACAAATAATTTAATCCTCTTTAAAGCAGGGCATGTCAAGTCACTTTAGACTACAAGCAAATATTTCAGACGTCACAGTAGAGTTTTTAAACAAGTACTAATTTATGATCAACTATTCAAGGGACATAATCTATCCTGCCACAACCTGCACCTGAAATTTGCTGTGGAAAAAGAGTTTGTACACACATAGCCACAACAGTATCAGAAGCAGAAACAAAACAGTGCCCAACAGTGGAGAGCTAACTCATTTATATATTTTTCACTGCAGAAAACATGTTAGAACATGCTTCTTTGTAACAGCAGTTAGGGTGAATACTTTTCACTAATTTCAGAAAAAAATATTTCCTTATGTGGAAATTATCTCTAGCATGTAAAGGGCCTCTTCCAAATTTCAAGAATAAACTGATATTATTATTCTTAGCAGTAACTATTATTCACACTGCTCAGTGAATTCCAGCAGAGTGCTTCCAAAACTGCTCTTAAATAATCTTACTTATCCTCTATTTAAATCATACCCAAGTCTGTGCTTCAACTGAATTAAGTATTTCTCTTCCTGTCATGAAGAAAAGTATTGACTGCCACAAAACCTGCAACCACAGTTGGTCTTTGGGTGCTTATCTTGCAATTTTCTAACTATATGTAAAACTGAATTGGTAAGAATATATTTTAAAAAAGAACAAAAACATAAAGAAACAAACAAAAAACACACTAAAACTCCAAAACCAGCAACAAAACCAAACAACAAAAAACCCAGAACGAAAAACAAACAAACAAACAAAACCTTAAACAAGCACAAACACCCTCTCACCAACATTTTCCTGTTCTGGCACATCTGAAGAAAATATATATCTTTGGTTGAAGTGTATCATCTTCCCTTCAGTGATTCATACATTCTACTTTCCAAAGTGGCAGGAATCCTTATGTAGCTTGTTTTAGCCTTTCAAATCTGCCTATACTGCTTGACACTATCTGGTTGTGCAATAATTTTTTATATCTTGCTACTTTTAAGTGTTTTCCATTAGAAAATTAAACTCTGTCCCACTGGCATTAAAAGCATTATACCCTGCTATCAATTTAGATTTGATTGAAATCCACAAACTACAACTGTGTAAACTGCATACCTACCAATTACATGACAGACTAAGCAACTTACTTTTACCAATTTAAGATTGAAGGAAATCTGAAGAGGCCTTTTTTTTTGTTCATATGAACATTTTGACAGTATGGACATATATGTTGTTAAGCTAAATAGTGTCAGAACACAGACACTTCTGATGTTTTGTGAGACCCTCAAGGACTACAGATAACAGTGTGCAATCCTGTGATTTAGCTCAATTCTTTTTAGCATAAGATTGACGTAAAAAACACAAAAAGCAACAAGTCTCATGCTATTCCCATGAAAATGCCCCAAAGTCTTAGGGAGGTTTCATTTCTTATTAGCTTGTTCTCAAGTAACCCCCAAATCTACTCTTGTTACTGTGTAGTAGCGCTTGTTTCAATATCTTCTGGACTTGTCTCTGCTGTTAATCCACATTCTAAATTGCCGTGTAAACTGAGTTTTTCATCAGCTGTCTGATAGGTTCTTCTCACTTCTTCGTTAGCCCTTGTTAAAAACAGTAAATTCCCTCAGTCTCAAATACAGTTGTCATTTTCTCCTTTATTCCTTATCATCCTTGTTCCATTTGCCTAAATTGATCATCCCTATGACAGAGCAAAAAGCTTCACTTTGAATGGCTTAGCTACTGGATATATTTCAATTTTTCACATTAGTCAGTCCCAGTCTACTACTGCTTGCCTCCACCTTCGTAATTTCCTTATTCTCTTATTTTAGCCTTTTTATCTCTCCAACTCAGACTATACACTTCTTAATACACTAAATCTTGAGACATTTGTGTCCTTAAAGTGTCACGTGAGGTGGATATTCATGGAACTGGATCCAAAATGCTAACTTTAGTTATAGGTCCATTAATAGTTAACTGGCACAAAGGTGGACTACCAGGGAAGGGGGTGGCTTCTTTGTCTCTCTTCCCTCACTGCACACTCCCTCAGCTTTCTCAGCAATCGCATGACAAATCATGCAAACACCATTGTTTCTTATCAAGTAAATAAATTCCCTCTTTTCCCTCTCAAGGTCATCTAAATACTCAAATCTGCATACCAAAGGCCCTGAGAACATGTTGTTGGAGCCAAAGGACAGAAGGAGAGTGCCTTTTTCAGCAACAAACATATTAAAGAGTAGCAGGCAGTATTAGAAATCCTTTTCTCTTTTTTTCTTCATCACCAGACCTACTCATTGAAATACTTCCATCACTTTCACACAATCACTTTAGTCATTTAAAAACACAAGCACAAATTTCATATATGAGTACTCTCACTGGGTATTATACTGTCAGTCATTTTCCTTTCACACACAGTGAATGAATATCCAAATTATCTCCACACTGTTTGTTAAAAATACCTTAAAACTACTTTTTAATGTTTACCTGCTGAATTGAGAGAAGGAATCATAGAATCATAGAATGTTTTGTGTTGGAAGGGGCGTTAAAGATAATCGAGTTCCAACTGTTCTTCCATAGGCAAGGTGTCCTTCCACTAGACTAGGTTGTCCAAAGACTTATTCAATCTCATCTTGAACAGCTCTAGGAATGGGTCACCCACTTCTCTGGACAATCTTTTCCAGTGCCTTACCGCTCTCACAGTGACCTTCTTTTTGGTAGCTGATCTAAATCTAAATCCTCTTTCCTTTGAAAACCATTAGCCCTTATCCTACCCCTGCCCTCCCTTAAAAAGGGTCCCTCATCTACCCTCACCATGTTTCCTGAAGGTGTCCCTGGAGCCTTCTGTTCTCTAGACTAAGTAACCTCAATTCCCTCAGTGCATCTTCACAAGGTGTTCCAGCCCTCTGATCATCTCTGTGGTCTTCTCTGGACTCGCTCCAACTGATCCATGTCTTTCTTATTTTGGGGGCCATGGAGCTGGATGCAGCACTCCAAGCGGAGCCTTGTGACAGCAGACGAGAAGGGCAGAATCGCCTCCATGGATGTGCTGGTCTCACTTCTTTTGATGAGGCTCAGAATACAATCGGCTTTCTGAGCTGTAAGCACACATTACTGAGTCATATTCCATTCTTCATTCATGCTCTCAAGTCCTTCTCCTCAAGGGCTGCTCTCAATCCACTAATCATCCATCTTGATTTCCTGATGGATTATTTTACACTTAAAAAAGATGACAAAATGACGTACTTTTCAAGATTAAACAGGATACACTTAACCTTCAATTAGCTATAGTGTGCTATCCACTCATAGTTTCTTTTGGGTACTCCAAATTATTCATGCTCAAATAAAGTTTGAAAGAATTTTTTAATATGTGAATTTTTTTCATCTTTCTTTTTTAATCCAAAATTTAGGTATCTGCTCTAGTTATATAGATTTGTTTCTAGATTGTTAAAACTGACAGACGTATCTCTACTGAAGTTTTGCAATTTTTGTTAATGACTCTCCTGAGGTTGTTTGATGGGACAACCATTGTCTCATGATCTCTGTTTTGAACATAGTTATTTGACTGATATTTGCTATGATTTCTGTGTTCCTAATCAAGTGAGGAAATTGCAATTTTTTGGAAAAGAACCTTTTGACATAGTTTTCAAGCTATTCATGTATTTAAAAATTGAGATATCATTTAGACACTGAGCAGCAGAATAATCTTTTTTCTTTGCTTTCTGATAAGTTGAAGATATCTACCAGTTCGGTATTTCCAGATGCAAAATTATGGTTTGCCAATATAATTACCACTGTTGATTAATGAGCTCAAGAAAAGAATATAGTAACATCATAGGATAAAATGACATAGTTATATCAAGTCTTGTCTCCTCTAAATCTCTGTTTAAATGCCTTCCAAATGCAGTGGTAAATGAGGAAGTTACAACATCAAGATGGCTTGGGTTTATTTAATTCTGTTTTGTCCGTTGTTCATTGCTACTACGGTAGCAAAGAGCTCTTTCCCCAGCATAAAATTTAAGATCTAGATTTTGTCACATAAGTGAATGGCAGCTTCAAAATATTCCATCTTTATAATGATAATGGTAATAAAATCTAATTCACTCCCTGCATTTAAAATTATATGTAGTAGTATTTAAGAACTGTGTTAAAAGGTCATATATATATTATATATATATGTATCATTTTAAAGTTTGTAACAAGCCATGCTTTCTTTCCAGATAGAGTTGCATGTTAGCACAACATAAGCAAATGTAACCTGGTGGTATTAACAGATGAACCTGAAAAATTATTTTAATCAAAATGTATTAATAGAAAACACCGAGCATTCTTCGGGTCTTTTGAATTCAAATAAATTCTCATTTAATAGGAATTCTTCATTTTCAAGGATTTCTGAAGTAGCTATCTGTCCTGGTTTGAAGGACAGGTGTCTGCCAATAAAAGACAGAAGCTCCCTTTTG
>JANRMJ010000054.1:56049727-56061542 GCA_025584955.1 Alethe diademata | reverse complement strand
AAAATTCCTTAAACTCACACAGTGAAGGAACAAAAAGACCCAACCCTCAACACTGTCAAAATTTTTGTCTTATGAGTTTCCTCATTGTTCAACTGCCATGATATACATTTGCATAGTTGCCCACTAACTGTCTTTAGATAAAAAACTCTAAAGCTTCTCCTACAACCAACTTGCTCTGCTGCTTTCTGGATCTTGACTCACTCAGATCCTGAAACCCTAATTAAAAAAGTGGTATTGAAACTCTGACTTGTACTCTGGGCAAAAGTAAACAATAGTACATTGAGCTTTCAAATTCCAGTCACTCAGTTCTGTTCTATAAAATCTGTGATTTATACATCCTCTGAGAATAGCTCAGCTCCCTCGACAAGCTTCAGTAAACTAGATTTCCAGGTGTTCTGAGACCCACAGCTGCTTCTGTAGAGACCTGAGGAAAAATAGATTATATTAATTCAGCAATTAGGGGTAAGAAGCCATAAAATTCTCAGAAGTCACACCAATTCCTGTCACTGGTTACTAGTGGTCCTCAAATAGATGGCTGTGTTGAAGTACAGCAAATAGGTCTGGAATTCAAATGTGCCTGTATTATCTAAGAAATACCCTCAATATTTTCAGAAAAAAATTCTCTATGATTGTGTTCCAGAAATGTTTTCAGATTCTATTTTTTTTGTTTCGTAAGAAATAAAAGAAAAATTTAAAAATAAAAAGAAATTCCACATGATATATGAAAACATACAATTGGCATTAAGCATGGCAAATCTTAGCTCAAAAAGGTCCTAAGAGTTTGTGAGCAAAAACTGTGTTAAGTGTGTTAAGTGATTTTTTTCATCTTGAGCTATAAACTCGGTTGGTCACAAACTCCAGATTTTCTATCTTTCTTGCCCTTTTTATCCTTGAGAGTTTTTCTGTTCTGTTCTTTTGGTTTGTTTTTTTTTAAATAAGATCTGGACGTATTAGATTAACATATTAGATCAGACAGGGTCATTTCCACTGACTATTTTTATATTCATTTTGAAGCGAATATTTTGCACCTTCTGTAAGAGCACCTGAAAAGAAAATTAAACACTGTACTAGAGACAGTAAACTAAACGGGAATGTGAAAAGGAAAAAAAGGATCAGAATAAAGATAGAAATTCCAATTACTTCTATAATCTCTCTTGTTCCTTGCAAGTAAAAAAATAATTTAAAAAATTAAAGTTTAATGATGTTTTATGACCGAGGCTAAAGCAGTTGATAAATTGATAAAGGAATCAAACCATGTCTCTATTTCAAATAGCTTCAGCAGCTGGAAGTTATGTGGCAGAAGTTACAGTGTGTGAGTTGTCAGAATGTGAGATGGCTTTAAATCTCTTTGTTCAGCCAACTTCTTGGACTTGCTTCCAAAGAGTCCAAGTGTTTAGAATATGTTTTGCCTGACTAGACAAAGCAAATTAATTTCATTTGTCAGCACACATACACAAGTCTTCTTTACACCTCTTTCAATGTCCAGTCTTTTCTGTGATAAACTTTCAGGAATTTGGATATTTGATAAAGTCTTTCTGAATGAAAGTCACTCCTAAAATCAAAGGCTGATACTCCCAGCATCCAAGGAGAGACATTATGAAGTCTGTGTGCATCTTTCTCAAAAAGAACGTCGGACCAGACACACATATGCTACAGCAAGATAACCACATGTGGGACTCACATCTGTAAGCCTGAAGCAATCTTTTTATCTATCATTATTTTAAAAAGCTGCCAGAACTTTGACAGCCTCCCTGCACTAGTGTACCTAGCTAAAGCAGAAATGGAGAGTTTGGATGACACACATACAGTTACAAATTGCATGCTTGAAGATGGCTCTCACAACACCGTTCTGAACAGTTTTCCAATAAAGGGGACATGGATAAGATTTCCTGTAGCCTAGAGTTATAGCACCATTCCCATATAGCTTCCTACTCATTTTCCTCTTACTTCCTAAAGAAGCAAAGTATTTCCCTTATTTATGATGGTAATGTACACTTAAAATTGAAGCACAAGACTGCATTCTCAATTTTATCTGTTATAAATGTTTCAAGTAATTAATGTTGAATTAATATTCGAAATCTGTATGACATCTTCACTAATTCCAAAAGAATTCTTTTGGATTAGTGATAATACAGTAAATATCAAAAGAATGAATAATGATTAGGATAATATTTTACAGCGCCATCCTCACTTAAACAACCAGAAATTTCATATTTTTTAACAAGCTTCCATGGCAGGTCTTTATAGTAAGTTACAAATCATCATTATTTCTGTTCATATTCTTGTGCTAATATTAATCAGAGCAGCTACTTATGCATATGTGCAGATAGCAGTGCAGTAGTGTATCTTCCAGAATCACAGAGTAATTGAATGTCAAGTATTATTACAATAGGCATTGTTTTGAGATTTTTTCTCTGATGTTCCTGCTTTGCCTTTTTGTTTATTTATTTTAAGGTCTCCTTTTCTCTATTGTATTCTGCATTTGGATTTGAAATAAAAGGCACAAAATATCAAATTAATGCTTTCAGGAGAAACTTGCTTTAAAACCTATCAAATTAAAAGGAAAACATCCACAGAGAACAGAGTGATTTAAAGAGCCCAATCTGAAATATCCTGAGGACAGCCGTAAGGAGGGAAAACACCACTGCTTATCATTTTTAAAATCCTGGTAACAGAGAAAGTGTTTGAAGCCGGTTACTCAAGACCATAGGGCACCTTGAATATCTGCACAGTGGAAAGCAGGCAAGCTCGCTCCCTAGCAGCCTTGTAAGTTTTGCCTCATGGTAGCTAATGCTCTCCAGGCAGGTCCTAGGAACCGGATGGAGAAGAGCCATGGATGAGCCACATTGTTCCCAAGATTCCCAAGTACAGTAGTAATTCTGTTTATGAGCAGAAAAGAGTTTAGCTGTAAGTGACAATCAGAAAAAAATGCTCCTCCACTTGTCTTCAGGGGGAAAGAAATGTTCTACTGTATTTTATTTTCTAATGTGGGTGTAGCCATTACAAAAGGCTGCAAATTCTTAAAATTTTGAACGCTATTTATTTAGTCCATTCATCTTTCCTCATGCCAGAAGTGTGTCTTAGAATATGCCACGTTGATATTACATAAGTTCTTAAAGAGAATTGGAATTACATTGTTCAATTGCATTAGTAAAAAAAAAACATGTCATTAAAGCCATAGTTTTCGGGTATTTGTCTTTGTACAAACCAATATGTACTTTTGCCAGAACTAAATTATTTACACAACATATTAGACATGGTATTTTGAGTCAATTAACTATTCAAAATATTGAGAAGAAGTGAAGGCACAACTCATAATTTCAGAGTTTTTGGTTCTCCTACCCATTAAGCAATGGCATGAAATGGTAAATAAACCACAAAATTTTAAAAGAACAACACTTGTAAACAATACAACTACTTTTATTATTGCAGTTTAAAGAGAAAAGGAAGATTTCAATTTCAGAACTACAATCAGAATTTCAAAAGTTGTGTAAATAAAAGAGTTCCATTAGTCATGCAGTAAGTAAGAGTATCACCAATTTAGCAATAATTAATCCTTCAATAGATCATGACATTTGCTTATCTGAGACTCATTAAGTCAGCAGCAAAACATGCCAAACCCACCTGGCTTTCTGACCTCAAGAGCAATTAGAGATCTTCAGAAAATTAAGTCATTGAAAGCAATTATTGAAACTGCAATGTAGTGTTTTGTTTGGAGGGTTTTTTTCCATTAATCACACTGTTAATTCCACTTATTAATTTGGCACATTACAACAATAATTTTTCCTCTCCTTGTGATATTCCGTTCTGACATGGGTGGCAAAGCTCTGATTCTCACAGGACCTTCTCTGAAATTTGTGGTCAGTCTCTTGTGGCTTGTCACTCCCAAGTCTCCTGTGGCAGGTGGCTCTCTGAAGACAATTTCAGAGATGAGAAGCTATGCTTGTATGGTGACTTCACTGTGACATATGTCTGTACAATCCTCTGAGAATAAAGTATCCACAGCCATTTATTTTGCTGAAAGGAAACAGCACGTATAAATGCAAACAAAATCAAGAACAGTAACGGAACAGTAAAAGGTACTGCTGGAAATATTTCAGTGATATTTATGTGTTCTTCAGCAGTATCACTCTTGTATTTTTTAAAATGCTTATGTAAACCATATTTTTAAATAATTTCTAAATGAAATGTTATGGTAGGTAATTAGAGATTATTTTTAATTTTGTCTGCATTGGAGCTGCTGTCTAAAATTTCACCGAAGCTTGGTGAAAATCCTAACAATTCCAAGAGAAAACACTGAAATGAAAAATTCCTGCTCATCTTTAATACACAGTTAACCACTATTCATTTTCATGTTTCGTTCATATGAGAACTAAAATTAACTTGCAATAGTTGAGGAAATAGAATAAAAGCATTTTAAATACCCACTCTAAATCTGTGTTAAAGGAGACAGAAGAGGTAGAAAATTCACAGGAAAGATTAAGATAATTTATGTATAAAAGAATAAAAGACACCAAGAAGATTAAATTTAGTCTTTTCTGGCAGTTTCATAGCAACAAGTTAGAGATGGAAAAGACCTATTAGATTATTCATTTCATCTCTCTGTCAAGGCAGGATTTTCTCCAACTATATTTTTTCTTGTGCTTTGTCCTGTCTAGTGTAGAAAATGCTAAATGATGAAACTTTTACCAGTACCCTTAGGAGACTATTCCAAATCCTATTACATCTCCCTGTCAGAATATCTACAGATATTCAGTCTAAACATTCCATTTTTTAATCTTACCTCTTTACTTCTAGGATAGCTGGTTTTCCATATAAAATATTTTCTCTTATCCTCTCTCCCTCTCTGTCCTGCTATCTCTCTCATCCCCCTTAGTTTTTGTTTGGCTGAACTCTTAATTTATTTACCATTACTCTGAAGTCATTCCCTCCATCCCCTTGTTTTTCCTGAATTCTGCCATATATCTGTTCTTTTTCTTGGTAATGACCTCTAAAATTTTCAGGTACCTAAGGCAGTAAATTGTAAAAAAGTAGAGGATGAACCACAGAAATTTACTTTAAACTGCCTCCTTTCAGGAGCTAGGCAAAAACGAGAGTCATGATACCTCAGGAAATGCAATTTATAGGAAAGGCAAAGTCAATGTAGATAAACAAGGAAGGGATCATATAATCATTAAAATATTTAATTTTCATATTTTCAACACACATTAAAACCATTGAAAGAGACTCAGTTGAAGCTAAATCTCTTCCTAAATGTTTTTGAGAAAAAAAAATAAAGGATCTTTAGAATTATCAGAAGGAAGTTTACATGGAAACTGAATCTTATTTTGAAATAATTTACAAAAATATTATTTAATAACTTGTCTCTCATCTTGTGATTAAAATTATTGCTTTCATCATAAATTAGCATGAAACTGTGCTTACAACTTCTCATGTCTAGACATATATATATATATATGAATGGTTTATAAAATCTAAGTTTAGACTTGATATCAGTTTTTCAATGGCAGCTTTTTTTCAAGTGGATGAATCTTCATTTTCAATAAAAATTCCTGAAATATTGCATTTTCAGTGAACCTCTATGTGTGATAAAGCTACAAGCTGAAACTAAACCACAGAAAATATATGCGCCTAAAGCTAATATAACTGATATATTTAAATGCTCCGTTATGATCATATTAAAGAGAAATTATCCTTCTAGAAATTATTTAATAAATCTTTTCATATATTTTCCATTATTCAACTAGATTTAATACATTTTGATGAATTACCTATTGTCACTGTACAAGAGTGGTCATCTAAACCAGATACCCACATATCATAAAATGTCTGAACTGTAAAATGAAGACATGAAAGAACTTTCTCAGATATGGTAGAAACACTGCAGTGAAATGGAGATCAAATTAGACACTGTCACTTAATAATGAAGCCAATGATTTAAAATTACAGACAGAAAATTAGTTCAGACTAGTTCTTTATATAGTCTTAAACAGCTGTTAATACTAGCATTTTTCAGTCAGGTGAAGGACAGGTTTTGATAATGACATGATTAAACACAATGAGCACAATGAGGACATCCGACTTTAACACCAACAAAAGTGTTTCCATGTTCTGCTGTATTGAAGAGCACAGTCGTCTCCATTT
This sequence comes from Alethe diademata, assembly GCA_025584955.1. NCBI lineage: Eukaryota > Metazoa > Chordata > Aves > Passeriformes > Muscicapidae > Alethe > Alethe diademata. The sequence goes on along the minus strand of JANRMJ010000054.1, from coordinate 56,055,398 downwards.
AATTCAATGAAAGAAATCATGATAGTGATCTAATCCCATTATTTTCTTTCCATGGAGTGGATTAGAGACTGTGAAGGATTTTAAGGGTTTTTGTGTGCCGAGGTTTTTCTAAAAGATACCTTGAAGTGCTTGAAAAGAACATTTTCTCTTTTTTTTTCCTTTTTAAATACGTTGTGGCATTTTAGTAATATAATGCAGTGGATACTTCATATTGGAAGCAATGTATTAAAACAGGGGAATTACTAGAATATATCTAGGTTAAACCAACTGTAGAAATGTGTGTGTGTGCACTAATAGCCAATGTATTTCTCCACATCAAAATTGTGACATAAAAATGCACTTCAGAATGGACATTTGTCCTTAATGTACTAATTGACATCTCTTTCCTGTCATCTGATTGCTCTGAACAGTCTAATGGATGTTTTTTTCTGAGTTTAGGCTTTATGTCTTCGCTGTTGATATTGTAACATGGGATGACATCTGCTATTTTCCCTCCATCTTTTTCTTTCTTTAAATATTATTCAGAATTTCCTGAGTTGGAAGGGATCCACAGTGATCATCAAAGTCCAGCCTCTGGCTCTGCATAAGACAGACTCAAGAACTGTACCATGTGTCTTAAAGAGTTGTACAAATGCTTCTTGAACTCTGGCATGGTATTCATGAAGATGAAGCTGGATGCAAGAGAAAATTGTATCTCTTGAGAAGAATACATTTAAGTATTCAGTCAGAAGCTTTTTTCACTAATGTGCTTCCACTGCTAGCAGAGTATTTTTCAAGAATACTTTTCAGATGACATAAAAACTGTTTAGGTCACCCAAACAACACGTCTCACTAACAATCTCAAATTATGTGATATGAGCAAGCTGAGATGTGTGACTCTCAAATTAACATTTTTTTATAGAAAAATTTGTTCAATACAACTAATTTATCTTCTTCAGTGCAGCTTTTGGTAAATGTCAAGTCTTCTTTTTCAGCACTAGTTGTTCATCAGTTTTCCTTTCTTCTAACCAGTCTAAAAACAATGGCCCAGTTTGCTTTTGCTTATCTATAGGTTAAGCTTTAAGTCTGTACCAAGAAATGAGTTACACTTAGAAGCAACTTAAGAATAGGTGTTTAAAACCAAAGACATAAACAGCTCTAGTAATTTCTTAGAGTAGAGGCAAAGGAATGGAAACGGCAGCTAAAGACAAACAGGAGAAAGATTCTTTATTACCTTACTCTAAATACTTAGTTTCAAAATGACACTTTTCAACTGCACAGAAATAAACAGAAATACTTGTAAATTGTTTGACCACCTTATACATGTAATAATATTTAATCCTTCTTAACAGAATGTCATACCGAGTTATGTTGCCTTTGCTAATCAAATGCAAATGTCATGACTGCAGCATATCTTTTTCAGATTACTTAATAAGTCTAAAGAGCTTGACATTTCAACAGATTCTGAATTCTAAATATATTTTTTAAAGAAGAAATGCAGAAAATGACCAAACCACAAAATCATTTACTAAGAAAATCAAAATATTGAAACCCTATGGCTTTTTTTCTGTTTCTTCCCCATTGATACGATATTCTTTTAGTAATACAGCCATTTTCTTTCCATTCCACTGCTTTTTTTAAAAAAAAACTGAATTTTTAAAATATCGTGTATTTCTCCTTAAAATTACATATTTATTTTTAATTAAGAATAATTAACTAACCAAGGGGCTTTCAATATGTGCTTAAGTTTGTTCTCCCCCCACTCAATTTTTTCTTGTTGAGCACTTCTCAGAAGTGTCTAGGTTTCAATGTGTAGATTTAAGTGTGCTTCATTTAGAAGAGGTGGGGTCAAGTGTTAAGAAATATTCCTGAGATTTGTGTGAAGAGGCAATCTCTAAAGACTCCTTAAGGTGATTTTCTGAACATAAAATAAGGAAATAAAGGAAGAAGGAAGATTACAGTAATCCCATAAAAAGTTATACACTGAGGATATACTGGTCTGCTGCAAAAAAAATAAATTTTTGTCTCCACGGTATTTGTTAATCCAACATCATTCACAGACTCAATTATAAAATCTAAAACAGTGTAAAAGGAAAGTTATATAGTGAATCGTCAGTAAAGAAGAAAACAAGGATAACTTTGTAAAAGAATATCAAACTGTGCATTTATCATTAATAGATATCCAATAAAGAAGCTCTTTGCACTATATTGATCAAGTCTTACAATAATAGGGCTTTGTCTTTTTTTATGACCAGTACCTTGCATCAACAACCACAAAAACAACAAAAAAGAGAGAGACAGAAAAAGTGACAAAATCATAAGAGAACACAATAAGCCTCAAACACAACAACGCTACCTAATAATTTATTATTATAATTTTGAGGACAAAACATTCAAATAATGTAATAATTACATTACAATAAAACATTGTAATAATAATGTTTTTATGTAAGAGGAGGACACATTTTGATTATTTTAAAATTTATTGTTTATTTTAAAAATAAACAAAAACCTGGAATGCAGGAAAAATGCAGGAAAACTATATCTATATGAAAATTATTCTAATTATTATTGCAGTTATTTTAATATTTTGTGAAACTTTATAATTAAGAGAGCAAGGGGAGGTCCCTGTTGTCTAAATCCTCAATTTGAGGTTGAGATTAGACAGTGAATTGTTTTGTGCTCTACACTTACAGAGAAAGCAAAAGACCTAAAGTATGGGTGCTCTACTTTGTGGGAGTTAATTAGATTTATAACTAGATAATCACAATCTTTTGTTTTATTCTATGAGATGATAAGACAATACAAAAGAAACAAGAACAAAACAGTCTAAAGGAAATTCTGATGCAAGTTTTGAGGACTACAGTGAAGTCTCTTTCACACATGTGCAGATAAAAATGCCAGACCTTAATTTTTTTGAAATGTACTTCCTTCTCAGCAATACTATAATTATAGATACATTGCCTAAAATGTTTTCAAATAAAAGTAAAAAAAGGTCAAATTAAACTTATTTTTGATTGTTTGACAGTCTTAATTGTAATATTCCCTTCTACTGTCTTTCTTCCACCTTGACAAGAAAACAGTTTTATTGACTTTACTCATGCAAGTAGTTGTCAGCATGTTTATGAAGAACTTCAGATATCCTGAGAGCAGCTGGTCACAGCATTCACTATTTGACTAAAAGGCATATTAATCTTTAGCTGTCACTTTTCTTTTGGCACAGTTATTTTGTGGCCATATGAACCAAGAAAGCCTAAGCAATCTGAACCCTGTCCAGTGTGTGGAAAGGATGGTCAAAAGTGGTCCTTTAATTCACCAAGTTCTTAACTTTTGTATCAGGCAATTCCACTGTGCAAGTAATTCCACCACACTGTAAGTTAAGCAAGCAGAGTAGAAGATCAGCTTGGCTGAACAGGAAATTCCTTGCGGATTTCCAAAAAAAATAGGAAATTTAATGATTTCTGAAAGTGAGGTCAGTAGTTGCAATGAATTACAGAATCACAGTTTGTGGATGCAGGGTGAAGACATGAAAGACTAAAACTCAATTAGATTTAAAACTGAATATTAAGAACAGCTTTTAAAAGTATGTTAATAGCAATCATAGGTCTAAAGGAAATATTGGACTGGTAATTGTTGAAGACACTTGGCTGACTAACAAGGATGAAGAAAAAGTAGAGGCATTCAATGTTTTTTTCTTTTACTTCAAGTTTTAGTAATGTTGATAGTCATTGGGCAGCCCAATCCCCTGAGTCAGAGGACTATGTGTGCGGGAATATTGGTGTTCTGTTTGTGGACAGTGAAATTTTCAGGGAACAGCTGTATAAATTGGATATCCACAGGTCCATGGGGACTGATGGGATTCAACCCTGAGCACTGAAAGAGATAGTAGCTGTCATGGCTGGATCCCTATCAATCACTTAGCAAAGTTTTTGGGAGCCTGTGGAGGTCCTGATGACTAGAACCTGTTTGATGTTATTCCAGTCTACAAAAAGGGTGTGAGGGAAGACCAAGGGGAATACAGGCCTGTTAGTCTAACCTCAGTTCCTGGAAAAAATTATGGAGATTGTACTGGGTGCTACTGGAAGACATTTAGAGAATAATGCAGTCATCAGGCACAGTCAACCCGGATTCACAAAAACAAAGTCCTTTCTAAACAATTTAATATTCTTCTATGACAAGATCATTCAAGTAGTTGATGAAGAAAAGGCAAAAGATGTAGTTAACAGTCTTCAAATGCCTGTTTTCAAAGACAAGCATTATAAGTTAGAATACCAAGACACAAATTTGGAATGAATATGTCAGCATTGGTTCCTTGTTAAATGTTCCTTATTACTGAAAATCTTTCTTAATTTTGCTTGGAGGAGAGTATGCTTTAAATATATTTATGGATACAAAGCACCAAAAGAATATAAGACACTAAATTTTCCCTTTCAAAAAGGCTCATTAATTCTATTTCAGTTGGTCCATGGCACTGCTATTAATTGATTTTTCTGGAGCTGGTATAAAATGGGACATCTTTCAGAATTTTCTGAATTATTCCTAGAAATTAAATGTCAGCAATGACATGACACAAGAATTCAGAAATAAATAGGATCTAGATATAAGTTCAAACTCTTTGCTTTTTCCATTTAAGTTTTCTTCATTAAAGGCAAGAAAATCACTGCAAAAATAAAACATTGTTGCATAAAAGAACTCTAAGAAGAGTTACAAGTATTTTCTATGTCAAGAATGCTCTTTTTCTGTATCTTTTATTTTTTGATGCTCATCCTAAATGCATCTGACATTCATGTGCAATCAGATGCTAAATCATACCCTCACATCGATATGATTGCATATCTTAACCTGATTAAGTCAGTTTTCACATTTTTCCTGAGAGGGACACAAGGAGGTCAATTGCTTGTCAATTTAGACTGTTACTAACAGACAGTTTTATGAGAAAGAACAGCATCAATGGCTGCTATGTCTCTAGTTAAATTGATAAATTTATTTTCAGAATAAAACATATTCAGCAGCTCTAAGCAATAGAATAGCCTGCTTATAACCCCAATAAAAACATTGATTGCTATAACACCTTAAAAGGAGAGTGATAGGTTTAGGAAAAAAAAAGCCACCTGAATTGAGCTATTGGGAGTTTTGTTGGTTTTTTGGGTTTTTCTGGTTAGTTGGGTTGGGTTGGGTTTTGGGGTTTTTTTGTTGGTTTTTTGTTGTTGCCGTTTTTGTTGGTTTTTTGTTGTTGCTATTTTGGGGTTTTGCTTGTTTGTTTAGGGTTTTTTTGCTTTGTTTTGTTTTTATTTGTTTTTTTTTTTCCCATCAGTCTACTGGTTTTCAGTCATCTGTTAATTATTTGTATTTTTAAAAAAAGAAGAAAACAAGACATTTTCTCTATTCTAGATTATTTTTCCTCAATAAATGCTTCATCTCAAAATTCCTTCAAAAACAATATTCTATAGAGGAAGAAACTAACGGAAAAGATGTGAATAAAAAGAAAAGTAACTATGTAACTTCAAAAGTCTCTAGATGAGATCCAATCTTTAGTCATGGTCAATTTAATATATAAGATTACATGGATTATATTCATAAATATCACTTCACTTATGAATGTCTTTGAAAGAGAATATATTGATTACAGATTGTTTTTCCATAATGAGATGTAAGATTCTAGGCCCCAGAGTGAGACTTTGAATAATCCTGC
>JANRMJ010000054.1:56018442-56030722 GCA_025584955.1 Alethe diademata | reverse complement strand
TCAGACGTGTATCTATTAAATTTTCTAAACGTTCAAGTTTTGTTTTTTTTTTTTTGTTTTTTTTTTTTTTTTTGTTTTTTTTTTTTTGTTTTTTTTTTTTTAGGAGAAGCAAACTGAAGCAGAAGAGAGCATCCAGTAGAGTGTCTGTGTGATACAAGTAATTTCTCCATTTAGTATTTTAATTCTTTAGAACTCCAGTTCGAAGGTGACTGAACCCGTGTCCATTAGGGTGTCTTCAAAGCTTGTGAAAGTAGGTGAAAAAGGTAAGAAGAAGGGAGAAAATTAAACTCCATATAAAAAGAGTTCTTTGTTGAAGATGAGTGCCTGTATGTGTATAAAGTGCTGAAGTTACCTGGAAGACTTTGTCAGATCATCAGAAAAAGCCTTCATGACTTCATCTGGGTTACTATACTGCAGCAAATGGTGTTATTTAAAACAGCCCAGGCCCTCAGGTCATCTGCCCAGGGCAGAAAGACATGATAGGGGTCTCATGAAGATCCCATAACCACCTGAAACAACTTTAGTTTGAGTTTTACAATTACTATAAGAGATTTTTAGACATCTCTTCTACATAAAGATTGACATGAAGTAAACGCACATAGCAGCCATTTAGACACCACATCCACTCATATCTACTGACATTAGAGATATTTAAAATGTCTAAAATGTCCAAGAAGGATTTTAAGATCATTCCTGAAATACATAGATGGTCTCCACATTTATTTCCCATATGTGTCAGACCAATGAAAATGTTTAGGATATTCAAGAGTTTCTCAAAAGGCACAGTGGACAGCTGAACGTAATTTCTTGATGTCAAGCTGAATATTCTCAACAAGTTTAATTACTCTGAGGATGAAACAGTGCTAGAAAATAAGCAGCTTGAGATGCTCTTGGAAATTCAGAAGGAGGTTTAGGCCCCTAAGGCACTACCTCCTTGTATTCTGTTGAAAAAAAATGGAACAAGAGGATCAGCGCTCATACCCTCCGTCTTGTTACTGTCCAGTCTCATTCAGAATTCAGTAGGTTATTTGGGTCAGTCTTCAGCAGTGAATTTCACAAGTTAACTATATTTTGTTCAAAATATTATTTCCCACACAGGTAAAAAATGTTGTAGGCTGAAACAAAAGGTTTTAACTGGAAAGAGTTTGTTGTTTCACAAATGTCCTCATAGATTCCTGAATTTTCTGATATTCATATTCAATTTCTTTCTAGCAACAATATAGTCATATCAATGCTTAATTACTTCACAATCACTAAATGTTGTTTCTGTTAAAAGACCTATACACTGGTTTAAGTCCCAACTTGGAAATTCATATGCCTGAAGTTTATAAAATTAATCAACATAAAAAGATCCTCAGTTTATACTTTTAAAATTTTATTTTAGACATTTGAAAAGATTTAAGGAATAAATTTCACATTGTGTACCGTTACTATTTTATAAATTCAAGCAACATTTAAGAGAAAAATAATATTGTATAATTTATCACTTTATTTTGAAAATTGTGTTCTGCAGTACAAGGCTTATTAAAAAGAAACACTACTATCTTTCTTCTGTTGAGTGGTCTGTAATGTAGACTGTTGTCCTCTACTTTGAAGTCCATAAAGGTTTGCAAATTCCCCATCAAATGTTAAGTTTGCTTAAGAAATGCTTCGGGTAAAAAAGAAAAACCTAAGTCATAAAGTGGCACGAAACCAGATTTAAAAAAAAAAAAGGGGGGGGGCGGGCATATTTTTAAAATGTTTAGAATGTGTTTCTTGGTCTTTTCTAGAGTAGAAAAGCCTATTGAAATAATAGACTGTAAACCCTTCAAAAATATTCTGTTTACATTTTCCTTAGATTTGATGTGGTCAAGTCACTTGAAAATCTCTCCAGTGCTGGATAACACTGTGTGTATGCAACAATTTCTGAATAGTAATGAAACCTTTATCACAGAATAACAAATTTATATTTTCGCCTGGATAGAAAAATAATAGTGGAGTATATAAATTTGTGCAGAGGCAGAGAGAAAAGCACAGCCATAAATACACGGCGATAAGCAAAAAAAAAAGTTACTAAAAAATGCAAATCCACTTGCTAAGTGGCTTAAATAATGAAACTCAGATTTTAGTTGAAATGAAGGAAATTCAGAACTATCATTTTATAAATTTAAGCTGTATTTTGGATATCATTAACAGTGATTTTAGATCCTATTAATAGATATATTAAATAGTCTAATACTGTGCAACCATCTTATAGAGGCTGGGATTCTTTTCTGGTTATTTCTCTTGTGTCTATAATGTTCTAAAGAGATCTGACAGATTTACAAGGCAGGTTTGTATTTTTTAATGTGCTGGATAGAATTACCACACACAGAGAAGTTATATGCTCTAATACCTTCACACAGGATAAAGAACATGCATGTCCTTCTTCTATGTCACTACATATTTTACTATTCATACTTCTATTAGTAAAATCAAGGAACAGGTTTGAAATTAGAAAATGGCAAGTAGTAAGAGAGATGAGAAATTATGCAAACACTGAAGTTAGTATTAGACATTTCCACTCACACTGGTAAGTAGTAAAGATGTTTGATACTTTTTAGTGCTTTTAAAGAATGCAAAATAAACCGAGTTAAAATTAGAGGACATTAGACAATAAATGTTGTCCAAATAAAAGGCATTTTGTCTCTAAGCAAATTTTCAACTGAAAATGTGTGGCAACTTGTTTAATGATTTTGGGAAAAAAAAATAGAAAAGCTGGCTAGTACTACTATTTCTATTACTTGTGATATTAAAGAGATGACCCTAGAATTCCGTGAGTGTTCAAATAAATGGCAAAAAGATACCAGTGGCTGAAGAACTCAGAAATTTTTGCAAAAAGGATACCAGTGGCTGAATAATACAAATTTTTTGGTTGTTGTTGTTTTCAAAACAAAGAAGGAGCAGAAGGAGAAGCAAAAGAGAATTACAGATATGTTAGGTTCAGCATCAATCATTTCCAAACCTTATCCATGATAAATATGCTCCTCAGCAGAGGTTTTGAAAAAGAGTTAAAAATTCCCCCTAAATGTGAGTCCTGTAGTACTCTAAGAAAGAATTTATAAACAAGTTATTACTTGATTACATTGATTACATTGATTTGTAGAATATATTTAACATTTTATTTCCAAAAGCTGTAAGAAAAGCAAACAGAGAAAAAAAAAAGGAGTGATTTTTCAACTACACCATTATATATTGTTGTTTTGGGAGGAAAAAGTTGTTTGAGTTATTTGGCCAACTGTCATTGCTATATTGCTATCATTTAAAAGTAACAAATGCTCTATAATATAAACTGGACACAATGTTCTCATCAGCCGACAAGCCAGCTGCATTTTCTATCCTTAGGTTTTTAGTGTCTGTAGAACACAGAAAAACTGCAACAATATCTATTCTCCTTTCTGTTAATAATCTCTATCAGTTTCCAGTGGTGTCGAACCTAAACTTTTTTCACAATATTTCATTTTCAGTATTGAAATATACAAATATATATATGCACATACATTTTAAGTACTGTAAACTTGATCAAGGTAAGAAGCCATTCCAATCACATTAAGAGCTCTATCTGCAGCAGTAGAAGTGATTAGGAAATTCCAGCTGAAGGTCAGCGTAGTGTTCTGTACATCAGCATGAATAAGTGGACAGCATAAATGTAAGTGAAGGGGCTCAAAGTATACTTGTGTGTTCCTTACCCACAAAAGGGAGCAGCCTTGGTGATTTACAGCTGAAAAACTATCGGCTTGTCTTGAAGTCTTTGGATTATTTGGTAAAGCTCATATCCTTCTCAACGTATGAAGCGATTTCATTACTTACTATGTGAAAAAAAAAAAAAAAGCAAAAAAACAAAAAAACAGAACAAAACAAAACAAAACAAAAAGAAACCAAAAAAAACCAAAAAAACCAACCAACCAACAACCCAAAAACAAGCTATAAAAATTTATGTGCTATTCTATCTTTTTTCTCTTTACTTTGGATATAGGTTGAATAGTATTTGTGAGCTTTATCTTGATAGGCTTGAGAACCCTATGTAACAAAAGGGACACTTTGAAATAAGAGTTAGTACATGCAGATCTGTACTTGGTGGTATCTTACTCCTATAAATTATACAATATTTTGGAGAATGAAATATTTATTTATGGTAATGGTGATGAAATACATTGCTGTAGTCAAAATGACTGCCCCTCAAGAGATAAATTATGAACTTTTATAGAATTCTGATGCTGATATTTTAAAGAACTGATACTTGCCAGAATTTTAATATAATGCACTTAGCAAATAATATTCCAGAGCCCTAAGGATGTATATTAGCATCTTCATTTAACTATTCTAAACCCTGTTGGATGCTCTGGGACTCAAAATAGGTAGTACACATTGAAGTACTAAATTATTTTTGGTTATTTCTCTGCATAAAATTATCAGTTTTATATTACAGATGCATATTTTGTTACAAATGCCATAGATCAATATTTAGATTTAAATACTAAGTAAGAGATGGTAGGAAGCTAAGACTTCATGAGTGGAACAAAGTGCATGTCTGCTTGTGACCTTCTTGAAGCCATTATAGGAATTTGGTGGTAATGCATTTGAGTGAAATTAAGATAAAAGTAGTACTTACATATTTTTAGATGCATTTTTAGAGGCACTTAAATTTTGAGTAAATATTTGTCAAAGACTACACTGAATTTTTCCAACTCTGTTAAAATATGAAATTATGAAAAGAAAGGAACATGTGGGAGGATGTATATTAACAATTTAGACTAAACCTGAATGAAACCTGGGATTGAGAATGGGGAAGCAAACAATTGAAAAAGCAATCAATCTGCCTTACTTCTTACAGAAGTAAAGCCTGTACTTTGCTTAAGTAAAGAGAAAAATTATTACTGTTGCAGTAACCATATTCAACAGCTAGTACTAAGACCAAGTTAGCCCAGCAATTTCATATTATTGGTTAAAATAGATGAGAGTTAGTAGAGAAATCCCTGTATTTTCACATTCCAGGGCATAAATGCTACTTTTACACATTAAAACTAGGAAGAAGCTAAGTAAATAGTTCAGGGTAATAATCTGTTATTAATAGAAAGTCATTAAGAAATATCTGCATTTAGAAACTGGAACTTTAAAAATATTGAATTAAGTTTTTATGTATATTGATTCAGGTTTTCTATAAATATGTCATTAGTGGTAGGTGTAATACCACATATAAAATTCACGAGGTATCTTATTTTCTCTGGTCTGTTAAATGAAGTACTGCAAAACTTATTTAAAAACACGTTCACATGATAGACTGCTGTAATGATCCATGGTAGCATATATGCATCCCACACAGTGATCTTTTGAACAGCTCCAATTCATCATGGGAAACAGAATGTGTAACTTTTTACTTCAGAAAATAAAGACCATTAAAATTTGAGTTGAAAGAAAACACCCTCAGTTTCTAGTGTTCACTGTCTTAGAAGACTGCACTTAAACACATCATCAAAGATTTTGTTGCTGATAACACGTTAAACCACCAAAATAAAATCTTTTGAATTGTTACTATTTATTTGCTCTGAAAACTGTACTTACCAATGTGTAATCATATAATGGATAGAAAGGATGAAAATTAAACTATTAAAACATGTTTGGATGCGCATTATAACATCCTCTTGATGTTGATAAGACCTGAGATACCCATTAAGACATGAAGCTCTTCTGGAAGTTTCATATTATTATTGATGTAAGTACTTTACCAGTGAAGTGTCTTACTTCCTCTCAGGTAGTTTCAGAGAGTGATACGGTCTCTATAAGCCCCTGAGCCTCCTTTTCTCTGAGCTAAACAACTCCTGCTCCCTCAGACGCTTCTCACAAGCCTCGTGCTCCAGACCCTTCAAGCGCTTCCCTGCCCCTCTCTGGACATGCTCCAGCCCCTCAATGTCCTTCCTGAACTGAACTGGACACCAGACTCCAAGGGTGGCCTCACCTGTGCTGAATAGAGGAGAAGAATCACCTCGCTAGTTCTGCTGGCCACATTACTGCTGACCAAGTTCCCGTTGGCCTTCTTGGCCACCTGGGCACAGCTGGCTCATGTTCAGCCACTGTCAACCAGCACCCCCAGGTCCTTTTCCACTGCACTGTTTTCCAACCACTCTTCCTCATCCTGTAGCACTGCATGGGGTTGTTGTGGCCAAAATATAGCACCTAACTCTTGGTCTGGTTAAACCTCATACCACTGGTCTCAGCCCATGGATTTAGCCTTTGCAAACCCTTTGCAAACCCTTCCTACACTCCAGCAGATCAGCACTCCTACACAACTTGGTGAATCCTTGAATTTGCTGAGCACACACTCAATCCCCTCAGCCAGCTCATCAATAACGATATTAAAGCCTCTTTTACTTTAGAGCACTAAAATAAAATGCTATCCTAAAAGTGGTTTGAAACTATTATTATTCAGACAAAACACCTCCTAGATGTCAGGATCAGAAAAAAATTCTTTACTTTGAATAATTAAATACTCGATTTGCCTTTGAAAATCCCTGAAGGCACTTTTTTCCTTACTTTTTCCTTTCTTTCTTTTTTTAGACAATTGCACCCTAAACAGTGGTGTTTCTGTGTGTTCATAGAAAAAGAAGCAGTTCTAGTAAGTGAAGTACACTGATTCCCATCATCATTCTCATTCCCATGCTCACAGCTATCTCTTCAGGTATCATTTTCCCACTTTCTAATGGAGGTCTCAATAGTTCCATGGCACCATCGTTATGCATGCTCTAGGCTGTCAGTACCAGGAATGTGTGTGTGTGTGTAATCTATGCATTTTTTCCTTGCCTAGGTGAATACTAAATTTATGAAGGGGCATGTTTAAGTGAGATTGAATTGGAAGACTCTTGATCAATACCCATCTGCCCAGTCTGTTTTAATCTCAAATATTAGAATGCAAGGGAATAAATCAAGTTTATCTGTAGCACATTTCTTCCAAATGGTGCTTGTGAAATCAAAAATTAAAGATGCTGGAGCAACATCTTTCTTCTCAGGATGTAGAAGACCTTTCTGTATACAAGCCTACTACTCAGGGTGTTTTCTGTGGTACACCAAGAGAATTTTATTGCTTCCTTATCAAGTTCTGCTTCCTCATCTTGCCTCCTAGCACTCAGTCACTTCTTTCTGGTGTAACTCCAGTGATGGTATTTTATCTACGGGTCAATGTGGAAGGAATGTGAAGTGGAATTCAGTCAGAGATTATGAGCAGTGTGAATACATAGGAAATGTTCCTTTGGCTTTATTTTTAAATCCTTCAGACTAAAGGAACAGTTTGCAAAATTCATTTATTCTCCCATTTCTCTCCTTTGCTCAACAGTTTACTGTACATTCTTCAGTATCCCATTATTTCTACTCCTACTGTTCATTTAAATGTTAAAAAGATTCATCTCAACTGCAGGAGCTGTTCAAATACCATAAATTACCTGACTTAATGCAAAGAAATCCAGAACTTAGAATGAAGCTCATCATGCTATGCGTGCATGACCCCACTTCAAGTATTAAACTGGTCTCAAAACAATGACCATTCTTTGTTGCAATATTGAGGCTTAACTAGATGAGATGTGGGGCCCAATTCTGATCCCATTAAAATCAGTGGGATTTCATTTTTAGCAGGATTTGAATATAATTATAAATGCTTCTAGTTTTCATAAAACTTACCTATTTTTATTCAGTCTGTTCACACAGTGATATCTATTTCAAAGGTTATGTCAGAGCAACGAATTTAAAAGAATCAAAGGGGGAAAAAAGAAAAAAAACTCTGTTCTTGCTCATTTCAGTATTCTTCAAAGTGACATGGCTGAATATCTCAGGAGGGATTTCTGGAATATGCTTGGACATGAGTTAGCATTGTACATTGCTAATAGAACTTCTCTTGAGAATCAGGGGACTTAGACCTAGACCTGCCAAAATGTGGTCTCTCATTTAAAAATTCTGCTTGTGTGTGCTGCAGTCACAGAAAAGGCTTCATTATGTAGCAGAAACTGAGAAAAGTACCAAGTCTGACAAGTTCATTAAAACTCTTAAATATCTTCTTAAAAATAAGAATTCATTGAAGAAAACTGTTGCTTTAAAAAATTTATTTACTGAAAATCAGCATATAAATATAGTGAGAGAGCTACAACTAGTGGCTGAGCTTAGAGGATAATCAGTGGGCTTTGTCTGTTCTCAAGATTGTATCTTTTTGCTAATTCCTTTTTCCTTTTTAATTTCAGTGGTATATTCATATCCTTTCAAAATCTGGTAAAGGGTATCTTTTGTTTCTTGCTGAGGTCCTGAGCTTGTAAACAATTTATTGTAAGTGCACTTGTAGTTACAGTGAAATCATTCTTCTGCATGAATTCAGATTGGGGTCAGTTGAAAGACTGGACACAAGAAAATGCCAAGTTGGTAAACGTAGCCATGCCAGTACTTGCAAAGCTTTTGTGTAGTGACAAAAGGTCATGATGATTCTGATGTGCAGCTGATGCTGCATGTGATATCTGTTAGAAACTGGTGATATTAATATTATAAAGTAATAATATAATATAATGACATTGTAAGCAAAGTAATATTTTCATCCCTTTAATTATTTAGTCATACCATTCATTGTCCATCTTTCATGCTTAGAGTTGACCTTTAGCCTTAAAGAAGTCTTTATTCTTTACATTATAGAATATTCTTTAGATAACTGAATATATATTATAGGAAAACTAACTTCTGTATTTCAATCTAAAACTATAATTAAGTCTTATTAATTCCCTTTCCCAAGTGAAACTAAAGTCAGTATATTTGGAAAAAGCTTTTATTTACAGTACTAAAAACTGTTTTGGGGATATAGTAAGAACCAGCCAGACATAAAACCTTAAAATTTTACAATTTTTAACTGAGAGTAATATCACCTCTTGTGAACCTTTCACAAGTGGCAGTCTGCTCCTTAGGCAGTCTTATACAAATGTATCTTTTCATGATTCAGAAGTTTTAAGGCATGCAAAATTTCTCACATTGTCTTGAAACATGAGCCTGTGGTTGACTGCATTTAAAACTAAAAATATTTAATTGTGCTGATGAATTGACTGTAGGCAGTACTGCACATAGCTACCCATGTCAGGACAGGAGAAAGATTTTACTTGTACACCAATTATTTACCTGTTTATCTAGGAGTGGTCACAAAACACTGGCATTTGGCTTTATTCATATTAATAGTTATTATTGACATATAAGAATTAATTTTTAGCATGAAGGGTGCTGGGAATGAATGAATTTCGTAAAGCTCTGCTTGAAAGTTTAAGACACCTGACCTTTGAGTCTCGTGAGAATTTTTTCACAATGATCCCTAGTACCTTAATTCTATTATACGTGGATATATATTCTTTTACTACAATCTGTACAATAGAATGGTAATTTATAATTAGTTTTCCTAAAGTGTTGGATTTTTCAGTAAAGATACAATCATATTGAGCTACAGCAGCAATCTCTATTACTTGGCCTTTGAAATAAGTCTGCAGAAAGATTTATGATCTTCAGTCTCCCAACCTAATTAATATCACTTGTGACCAAGCCCATAATATGCCCCTTGCTTGTAAATGTGTGCCATTGGATGCTTAAATAACATTGCAGTTAAGATAAAATAATTTCTTACTGGAATTTTATCCCAGTGTGAACCTTTGGTAAATTTCAGAAATTCTTAACATTTCATAAAAAGTCATTTGATTGTCATGAAATACTACTGATTTTATCCTAATAAACTGCATAGATTAATGCCTACTGAGACTTTCTCCCCATTAAAAGGATTTAAAATCTTTTTATTCTAGTCCACACATCAGAAGACAAAGTCGTTCAGAAAGCTACCTATAATACATGCTCGTGCTTTGCAGTCTTTACACGACTGTACAGTTCATTTCAAACAAAACTAGAAAAAGAAGTCACGCCACTTGCAGACAGCTACAGCTACAGACAACCTAAACATTCAGCTAAGAGATTCAGATTTTCAGGTGAAAAATCAGCTGAAATTAAAGAAGCTTGTATGACTTAAACATTATCTGGTTTTCCATGCAGACAAGCATGTTCAAGAAAGAAAGGAAAAAAAAACCAAAAAAATTAAAAGCAAGTCAGAGAAAAAGGACACAACTAAGCAATAAAACATACCTACAAATACATATATTTAGGGATCATAGATCATACAAGATGGCTTTCAAAATGTGCAAGATGATTTATGCCTTCAGATATTTTCAGTAATGCTTTGGGCATGATCTATACCTTTAGATATAATCACAGTAAGTCATTGGACATGCTCTAATAAACTTCTGCAACTAAACATGTTTTGTTGTACCACAGCATCACATGTAATCAGAGCTTCCATAAATTTAACAGAGGGCAGCCACCACTTGCAGAAAGAAAGCAGGATGACAGTTGGGGACAAATAGTACATTTTATTTTACAGTTTACTATAACATCGTATTTGATTTTTGTTCCAGCTTCTCTAGTGTAAGTTTTTTTTTTTTTTTTTTTTACCCTAGAACTTCTTTGGAGTTGAGTGGATTTGTATCTTTCAGACTTTGTGCAAAAACTGCACAAATATCTTTGTACCTTTACCTGCGTGAAAGAAATGGAAAGATGGAGAAAATGAAAAACCTACTGTGATGGGAAATACCATTTCGCCTCCATCTCATTCTTTAATGTATTGATTATTAAAAAAATACATGGAAACAATCACCTTTCAATTGATTGTTAAGAAAGATTTTGTGGATTTATTTGTATAAAATGATGTTAAATAATGAAATAATTAAACAAATGTATTGTAATGTATCTTGATAAGTTATTCTAGAAATCTTGTTCCTAGTAATCTTGCTGTGCCACATAATGTAGGTTAAGATGAAAATAATCAAATAGAAGTATTTGGATGCATATTTATTCCTTCTGCAGGTCATTTTTTACTTTCTTATGCTTCTGATAAATCCTTTCAGAGGTCAAAGACTTGAGCACATTGTCCAAGATGCTACAGAGATTTTCGAGTGGTTGTGTCTATGTGTATGCTCATATTGTGCATACATATATATCTATGTGTGTGTCTGTCTGTGTCTGTCTGTGTCTGTGTCTGTGTATACATGGTTATCTGACTAAAAAGTAATCAAATTAACTAGAAACACATTGCACATTGTGAGGATCAATGATTGCCAGAGGAATGAAGCAGCCTAATCTGTGAAGGACAGAGTGACTCTTCACCCTTAAGAAAATACTGAAGAATGATCAGGCCATTGTCTCAGAGTTAAAGTCACCAAAAAGTCGTGGGAATGTGTGGTTAGCCTCTCTACTGGTTGTGTCTGGGCACATGTATCCAGAGCTACCTTCTATCTACTGGGCTGTGACAGGAAGACTCCCCACTGTGGGACTGGATGCTGGTCAGGTGTGGCTACCCCAACACTGTACATACGTTTTAAAGTAAGTTGATGTACACACCCACTCCTCTCGAGTTCTTAGTACGTGTGGCTTGTTAGGAATCTGTGTGTATGTTCACACATGTGATACTGTGTCATCGAAAATGAATAACAGCCAAACCTTTTAAAGGATTTAGAGTACAGAAAATTTGGTTATAACCAAATAAATGAGAAAGAAACAATAATAAATAATTAAAAAATATGTGTTATGAAAGCAGCTAAAAAACATTTAAAAAAAGACAAGTTGAATTTTTGGCTTATAAAACAAGCATTTATACAAGTTACATAATTTCTGCTACTCTTCAAATCTGCAAGTTATTTTTTCTACCAAGCAATATGTCTCATAGCTCATAATGCACCAGCACTGTTTAGGAATCAGTACGATTCTAGAAGGGGAATCAGAACAGAAGAACCTTATTTTCTTATTTTCATGGCTCTAACCTGGTACCTTTTCTCTTCTGGCTATGTGGATAGTGAAGTCCTGTCAGAAAACAGACATATCTTCAGCAGGAAAATATTTTATTCTATGTCCTGAGACACAGTGGATATCATATTCTGCGGGCATGCACTTTTCAAAGTGAGGGTCAAATGCTTTAATCATGAGCTTATCATGGAAAAAAAAAATTAAAAAGGTGGCCATCTCTACTTCTCTACTTTTAATGAGTTTCAGTGCAATCATATTTGCGTTCATCATGCTTAGAGTAAGAGTAGTGATTTAGGCTATACTGGAGATGTAATTAATGTCTAAGAAACTCTAACTAAATATAGATTGCAATTGAGTGTGAGGGTGAAATAGGCTCCTCAGGAAGAGGAAAATGCAACAGTACTCATCATTGCGG
>JANRMJ010000054.1:55989748-56008898 GCA_025584955.1 Alethe diademata | reverse complement strand
GAAGGAAGGAAGGAAGGAAGGAAGGAAGGAAGGAAGGAAGGAAGGAAGGCAGGCACAAACTCTCTTTTATTCATAATCCTTTTCATTTCTAAAAGCAATTTCAGTGACCAGCCCTATGTTGCACTCAAGAATTACCTACTTGACTAATTTTGTGAGTTCTCAGTGGAGAAAAAAATGCAATGCTAAGGGGCTTCTTAGTCAGTAATGTGCTCTGAATTGTCTTCTGGCATAGAAGTAACTGAGATGATAAATATTTTTCTTTCTCAGATATTTCATTTGAGGCATAAGATTGTTTTGAATAATTTGTGTGTCCATTGGGTGACAAGTAAAAATCTTAGTATCATGCAGAAGTAACACCACTTTTTACCCTTCTAACTGGAGCTAGCTTCATATAAGTCTCCATAACACACTTTTGAATTACTGCATTTTCAGAAATATCCAAAAGGATTCAGAGATACTGCTGATTGCCTCAGGCACTATATGATTTGCCTTCAGCTGCCCCCCACACACATCAAGCTTTTCTGCTTAAAGCTTCTGGGTTGCACAGAGAATGCTTATGTTCAGACCTACTGTGACATGGAAAGCTACATCAAATTACTTCTTTCTAAAATGTTCTTGTTCATTTTATGTTACATTTTATACCTACTTTTAAAGTTCTGACTATGTGAGATTTGTGGTATATAAAAGAAGTTAACACAGCATCTTATTATCCAAATCTATCATATTGTATGCCATAGGCAATCATTCAAAAACACTTTAGGGTTTAGCAATTACATTCAAAATATATAATTTACCACAGAAAAACAGTAGCCAGAAAATTCATTTCCTGTTCCTAAAATTGCTTATTTTCTCTGGTTAAGACAAAACCAAGGAAGAAGCTAATGCCTGTAACCCTAATAAAAAATTCCATCTGTAGCAGTATGAAAACACAGAAGTGCTCTACCAACAGGATACATCTGTGCTTTTCAACTTGAACCACTTCAGCTTTCGTGTCCATTAAGTCTCTAGCTGTCCTGCTGAGGCAATCATCAAGATTGCCAATTGTGATGGTGTTTACGCTGAGAATGTTTGTCCACAAGCAAACTTAAAACATTAACTAATATAAAGGCCAGTGATTTTGGAAATGCAGCCCTCAGACTTGTGTAAAATATCTTCTGAAACAATTTCTGTGCTTTGCTATGGGATCAGAAGAAATGTTAAAAAGACATCCTTAACATTTAATCTGATTAAATGAACGATATTTTGTAAGCATTTTTAATTAATTTTGAGTGTATTCAGAAAACATTTCTGCATCCAGTAGCATTCACTAGCATTTTCAAAATTTGTAAAATTTGGAAGTGAAGATTAGGAAAATTTCCTGACAGGGTGAGTAAGAGGTTGTAGTGACTTTTAATGTTCTTTGGGTGTTCCCTGACACTATTATCACAATTTTATTAATTATACATATTTATTTACAGCTTCACATACATTGCATGAAAACTCTGCTGCTCAAAGTCCAGTATGCTGATTGTCACAGGAATAGGTGAGATTCCTCAGCCCTTACTGTGGGGAGATTTCCTTGACCCTTACTATTTGCTTTGTCTGGCAGTGCCCCAGGAAAGCCAAAACCTCCTTGTGCCCAATATGGGGACCCTTCACTGAGCAATTCTGTTGGACTGGAGAGTGGTTTGACTGACTTATTCAGGGACAGGCATCAAGAGGAGATCCCTCAGCTGGTCTTCTCACTTTATTTGAGTATGTTCTCCACTGCCAGCAATTGCCAAGGCACATGAAGGGCTCACACCAACAGTTTAGAGAATAACACTCTTTGTTAATACAAAACTGACAGTTTAAAGTTCAAGGATTGTTTGTGATGGTGTCTGACTGCAGAAACATATTCAAAGCAATGGACAGACAAACTCTAATCCCCAATAAAAGTGTTCAGTACATACAGGATGTGGTTCTTATGTGTCCCTATGAGTAAGAGGACAGGTTCAGTCCATCGACTGACCCCAGCAGTTACTATGGAATCTATCCTAATTTTCTCCATTTTCAACATACTTTTGTATTATTTCTTTAAATTTAGATGGAGCTTTAATGACTCTAGTCAAACAGATGTTTCTTATTGATTGATGCCATGTTTTCTTGCTTTGATCTTATAGTCAATAAAATACAGACACTTCCTCATTGAGGCATGGTCATACCTTGGAGGTGGGTAACTTGAGGATGGAATTGTATATTAGTATTACAATTAGGTTAAAATAAACCAAGTTTTTCCAAGGAGAGCAATTTTGCAGCAGTTCTTGCCTTGAGAGCAAGGCGCCTTCTCCTATCTCCCCTGACTGACAGCTGCTATGGGGTTTATTAGGTGTAAAGTACCATCAAGATCCCTTCCCTGCAGGGTTTCAACACAGCCTTGCCCACAGGGTTTCCACTTGGCTCCACCCTCCATTCCATCCCTTCAGCCTGTGTTCATGTTTGCAGATTGTGGGGAATCATCATGGACCACATTCCGTCCAGGAAAGACCAGCTGCATTACTCATCCCTGGTGAGGCTGCATCTGGAGCACTCTGTCCAGTTCTGGGCTCCTTAGTACATGGAGAGCTCCTGGAGGACAATAAAGATAATAGGGAATGGGAACAACTCTGTTAATGAGGATAGGCTGACATAGTGGGGCCTGATAAGCATGAAGAGAGGAAGACAGAGGAGATAATATCAATGTCTATGAGTATCTGAAGGAAGGGTTTCAAGAGGATGGAGCCAGCTTTTCTCAGTGGTGACAAACAATGGGACAAGAGGCAATGGACAGACACTAATGCTCAGAAAGTTTCACCTGAATATGAGGAAAACTTCTTTACTGTGAGACTGACCATGCACTGGAATAGGTTATCCAGAGGAGCTGGGGAGTATCCTTCCCTGGAGATATCAAGAATTATCTGGATGCAATTGTGTTCCATGTACTTAAGATGACCTTGCTTGCCCACTGTGGTTCCTTCCAACATTTCTCTTTCTGTGATTCTGTGAGTTACAGCCATACTTTCAAAAAGAGTGAAAGAACAAATGAAAGATTCCAATGAAATTAAGCTTCTAACAAAGCCAAATTTACACAGAAATGGGAGTCATGAGACATCCTGACTACAAGAATTCTTCATCGCAAATACCTGGTTCTCATTACAGCCCTTAATTAAATTGTCTTTGCAGCATGGCCTTGGTATGTGATATATGGCATGGAAATGTTAGGGAGTAGAGTATTGTGGGGAAAGCATATCATAAACATCAAGACCCTTTCTGGCAATTTTCAACCACTGTCTAATCAATGATGCCTTGTCAACTTATATCCATTGATCACACCAGTATTGATGTAATGCAACAGGGGAAAAGATAATTTGAAAGAGCTGGTCCCATATAGAATTGGGTAGCACAGACTACTGTAGTCCTGTTGTAGACACACATGCATGTATATTATATATCAATATTCACAAGAGACAGAGATACCTAAATATAAAAATTGGAAAATACTATTTTTCACACGTAAATTTCAAGACAAGAAGATTTGAAATATCAGCCTAAGACAATCATTCAAGTGTTTTGCAGATTTATTGACTGTTTTGTATACTCAGGTTGATGTGTCCTTTGTGACTACTATGTTCATCACTAGAAGATATAGAATTAGGAAATTATGCAGTACAATGAAGGCCAAAAAATTTGTATTCCAAAGCAATGCAATTTAGATGAATTAGTAAATGTATATGCAGACAAGTGAGCAGGAAACAATAATACCTTCTCTTACCTTAAATAAATAGGTACATGAGTTTTCCATCCTCTTCCTACTCTCTTCTTTTTTGAATTTTTTTGATTTGAGAAAATCCTTATAAAGGAAATACTTATATAAAAGTATTTTTCAATCAATCAGTCTTTTCATTCAATATCAATAGCATAGCAAATAAGTACATAGAATAGAATATATCAGCTAAGGTCCAAGGGAGTTAGAATTTGAAAATTAGAAAACTACGCTATTAGATGCACACTCCTGATATGGTACCTATTAGTTTGGAGTTTTTTATAATGACGAATTGCACTTTAACTAAGAATGGATGAAAGATAAGGGGTTTTTTGTGGAAAAAACAGATAAAATTTGCTGTACTAGGCCAGAAAATACCCCCAGCAAGCTACATATAGTTCTGGAAGAAGATGAAGAACACTAGTAATTACAAAAGTATTTATTACTATGGACTGGGAAAAAAATAGCTCCATTTTCTATATAGTTACTAAGTGTATGCACTTATTTACTAGTATTGGCTCTATCTCCAGATATTGATCATAAAAACCATACCTAGAAATCTTTTTTTTAATTGTTTTTTAGATAATGATTACTCCAAACAAAGTCAGAAGCTTGTTCTGCTAAAAAAAAAAAAGAAAAAAAGAAGCAAAAGAAAGGGCAGTATCCTGCTGCAGAAAAACTGCTTTTGGGTATATACATATATGTTTTCACACACACACACACACACACACACACATATATATATATATACACATAATGCTGGTTGTTTAGAACATCTTACTTGAAGATGAAATTCATGTAATGCAAATGCAAATCGTCTGCATGTCAGGTATTGAGAGATATTTACATTTTCCTGGAAAATGCCGATTCTGCATTTCTCAGTGAATACTGAATATCTACACCTTGATCATTGCTCATGGCTTTAATATTTTGTAAATTGACAAATACTCTGATGATACTACTGAATATGTGTAACTAACTCCTGCTTGTACCTCAGCCTTTCTTCCAGATTTCAGATAAGGAGTTGTAATTGCAAGAAACAGGAGGATTTGCATTTACTGTGCATACCTAGAAAAATAAAATTGTATATTATAAATAAATAGCATGTATTATAAAATTTTCTTTAGCAACATTTTTATATAAGTATATACTCCCACATATAAAATGCACATATTAATTTCATTGCTGGTTTTAGTTGACAATTTAAGATCCACAGTTTAATTTAAAAATAGTAAAGTAAAAAAATCAGTCACACTCTTGACATTAATCAGCAAGGAGTGCTTACTCTCTTTAGGCTCAGGTGTTCTATTTGCCCAGGACAAAATAGCCAGCACAAAGTTGATTCCCTAGTCTTGTTTTTGCTTTTCATGAATACCAATATGCAAGCTGATAAAATTACCCATCACTTATTTAACTGGCCAAGTACACTAATTAGATTCTGCTAAAGGACAGCCATTCAGAGAAGTAGATTAATTCATTTTTTACTCATCAGTCTCACAAACAGATAGGATCTACTTATTGTTATCCACACAGTGCCTGATCTGTTAAATGCTTCTGTAATTTTAAGCAATGGCTGACATTCATCTCACTTCAGGAAATGCTAGTTTAGGTCCCTTGATAATTTGAAAGTTTACAAGCATAAGAACAAGTTTGCAAGAAACTTGCGTAATTAAACAAAAATAATTAGGTTACCAAAATGCATGGTATCAGTCTTTACTCGGTCTATTCACTAATATTTTCTTCACATTTCATTTAAAAAGGAAATCTATTTAAAAAGGAAAAACTGATTAAAACCAAATGTGTTCTTAAATGACAGTTTTATAATGCAATGAACAATACAAGAAGGTTTTTAGACAAGCAGTCATGTAATATGTTAGAGTTAAGTTCTACAACAGGTATTACAACATTAACAAAACGGGGAATTAATTTACTGAGATTTGAGAGTTGTCATAATACAGCTATTTTGCAAATGTACTGCATTTAAACCTGCAGACTGTGAGATACACATCGCTCCCAATTCAAGTCATGGATGGGAACATAAATCAAGTAATGGTGATCAGAGCCCCTTAAAAAAACCCAGTGTCTTCTGAGCAGTATCTAATAAAAAACAAGCTTCACTTCATTCTTATTACCACACCTCCATGAACCTACACATACCTTTTAATGGAGAAATTATCACAATAAGTTTTATGTAGAGCACTAATATTTAGCTTTAGTAACAAATTTATATTTTTTTTGAAATTATAGTATGTTAATACTTCGGATTTTCCAAACTATCCAGTGAAACAAATCAGCCATTCTAGTTATTTTGCTAACAAAAATGCTTTCTGAAGATGATCCAGCTGCTATCTTTCAAGTTTTATAAAACTATCTACAAATTCTATTTAATTTTATTTTCTTTACTGTTGCATATGTCAGTAAGATGAAATGAATCTACAATAATGACAAAAAACAAGAACATAAGAAAAAAAGTACAACCTGCCAACAGACTGCAAGTGTTTTTTTTTTCTTGTTGGACTCTGATTCCATGGGTTGATAAGGCTTTAGAAGTACCACTAAACAAGTTTCATGTTTCATTAATATTTGAAAGATATTTTTCAAAAAAGAATAGAATGAATTAACTTTTACCATTGTTCTTTTTATAAGAAATAAGAAGATACTATTAGAAATATGCAGCTGCTGAAAATATTAAATTGGCTTCTCCTAGTTTTGTAACATCCACTATCAAATAGAGTATTCCACCTTCTTCAGTGTCTTTTTTCACTCTCTGAAGTGAAAGGATATCTACAGAAACTATTCCAGACAAGAAGAAATAAAAAACATGGCAATACATAATTTTGTGGCTGTGTTTTCTCATTCTAGGCCTCAGCCAGATCAAATTTAGTAGAACCTTTTGATTTCTTCAATATTATTTCTATGGATTCTATCATTAAGGGACATCTAGAATACATTTTTCTATGATGCACGCAGACGGTGGCAAAACATCTGAAAAGGAACTTTTAAGAAGCCTGTAAAAAAGTAGTAGAGCTATTATTCTTTGGGAGCATTACAAAAGTCATCAAGAAGGGAATCTGGTGTACCTCTGTGGTCTGAGTGTGACATTTACTTTTTGATGAAAGCCAGAAGCCTGTTTTAGCCATGAACTGAAATGTTGAGATTCTGGGAGATCTCTTACCTTAATATTCAGTAATCTCAAAACCAGACTCTGAATTTCTGAATTATCCAAGTACAAAAAGTCTTTTGCTGTAGCTGTTATCTGTTGCCTTTTTCTTACAGATATGCACCTGCATGTTTGGTACAAGATTTGTCAGTCTTCTGTGAGTTGCTTATCCACGATGCTATATGGGTTTCAGATTTCTGTGGAGCACACCAACATTTTAAGACATTGTACATAGCAAGAAATTTTAGAAAAGGATCATTATTAGTGATCTGTTAGTTAGTGAGCTTTGAGCCTAAGCTGCAGAAACATGAACTGTGAATTGCCTCTTTAGAGAAAGAAATTAATTAATTGAGAAAAAAAAAAGTAAAAATTGTTTCATTGTCCTTCCTTATCTACTTTGTTTCAAAAAGTAAAGCTTCAGTAGGATAAATAAAGGTTAACTTTAAAGTTAAAGGAGAGGAGGTATCGGGGATATTCTTTCAAAAAGTCCCCAGAGAATTGTGTCAACAAATATTCAGCACTTGCTCTGAAATGAAGATAAATGGTTAGGTGAGATGTCTGAGTTGCATAAGCTTTTAGCAGCCATCTGTTAAAACATGAAAATAAGCTATCAAAGTTAGAAACAGTTTTATTTCAGCAGAAAAGCAAAAGGCAGGTAATTATAAAAATTGAACAATGCAGAATAAGTGTTTTATGTTATTATTACTTTTAGATATGTCTATTTTGAGAGTTGGTTAAATTAGCACCATTCTGCTAGCATTCAATTTTCTTGCACAGCAGTACACATGAGACTGTGTCTGAACTGGGATTATGATGCACTTTTTTCCAAAACTTGGCAGGACATCTCAGAAATTTTAGAGACCCAAGATAACAACTTTGAAGTTGGCTGAACCATAATCCTTGAATAAAATCAATATAAGACCCAAGGTTTTCTTACAAACCATACACAAAATATATATACAAGGAATGAAAGAATACACAACTAACCCAACATCTTAAAGGATCTGAGAAAAATTTGGAAACCACTTAACTCATTTAACTTATTCAGCGGCCATTTTAAGCAGCTTTTTTTCAAGACTACATGAAAACCAGGATATTTTGCATCACTTCTTTCTCATTGTTTTTGGTGGTGGTTTGTTTGTTTGTTTGTTTGTTTGTTTTTTCCTGACAATTATGTCTGGTGCGATTGAGAAAGTTTTATAAACATTATGGAAGCCTGGAAATTGGAGAATTCTCACTCCCTTTTTTTCTTTTTTCACGAACTTCATACTGCCTTGTGCTTGTATTTTCATATTATTTTCTTTTAGGCATTACGTTTCCCTCCTCTTGTCACATCCAATTTAGACTTAACAATTGAAAGTCATAATCCATTAAAATTTGTTATTCCTAAAGTATTAGCAATTGCATACTAATTCACACTATATTGTCAGCTGGCTGTATTTGCTACTTTATTCTAATGTTTGTATTATATGATTTTTAACAATTACTTTTTCTCCATTACTTTACTCACCTACTTCTTTGGGGAAGACAGAGTCAAAATATTTTTAGAAGTGTATAAAGACAGGAAAAATTGAATGAAACAAGTGGAACTAAGGGAAATACTACTTAAATATTAGGGAAGAAAAATCACAATGAATGAAATATATTAAAACAAACAAACAAACAAAAAAAAAAACCCCAAAAACCTCATGAACATAAGTTCTTACTTCCATCATCTTTTGGAATACCAAAGTTGGTAAACCAAAATTTTGAAATTAGGGAGATTATATTTGGAAATCAGGCAATTCAGAATAATACAGTTTGGAGATAGAAAAAAGCTGTGATAATCTTCAATTATAGTGTTCTTTTCTCATATCCTATCATTAAGGCAGTCATCTGTAAAAGTAATAGCAATTTTCTCCAAACCCTTTACCTTTTTTTCCCCCTTACTTATCCTGGAAATGATATGCAAGTGTTCTATGTTTTCTATGGGTTTGCATTTCTTGCATCTTATTTGTTTAATTTTATCTGATCTTCCCAAAAAAAATCAGGTCTGTGCATGAAAGGTACTAGCAGTGGTCTTAGATTTTTGCTCAGCAATCAAATCAGATGGATTCTTTAGTTGTATTAGCATGTTTAAGAAGGGAACAACTGAGAAATAACAATGTTGATATGTTTTTTTAATCAAATTACTTCACTGGACATATTTTTCTTGGGCTTTTTGCTCCTTTCTCTTCTATGTGGCAATTAGCTTTTGGGCTGATCCCATTGCATTGTCTCTTGAGAAATTATTCTTAAAACTGTCTTTGTGAGAATCTGTGAGTCTTGCTACAATAAATGCAAGATATCTGAACATTAGTGTGGATTTTTTCTTCCTTTCCCTTCCACCTCCACCCCTTTCTGTTGTGATTTAATCAATTTTTATTAAAACTTGACATATATTGCTCAACTAGTCCTCTTAAACTATGAATCAAATTTGAGATGGTATGTTACAATTATGAAAATTTTTCTCACTGATAATTACTACTGAAGTATTTGCAAGATTTTTAGGGAATGGTTAAGATTGCCTGAGGGAACAAATAATGACCATTCTTATCTTAAGATAAGATAAGGTAGTTACCATGTATTCTTTTTGTACTCATTTAAAAAAACACAACATTTTCATCAATGTCATAATTTTCACTTGGTGAGAAAAATGTCTGCTTCTACACCATCATCATAAGTATTGAATCTATCTACTTTGTAAGCCTATAGCCATACTTGTGGCTTTCTTTTTAAAAATACTCATTGTGTTTTTATTCCTATGTATATTTCTATGTATATTTCTAATTTCTAAAATCAATCATAGCAAAGCGGGAAAAATAAAAAAATAAATATACATGGATTTTAATTTCCTGATCATAAAATATAATAAAGGATTTTTTATGAATTATAATGAAAAATTATAATTTTCTGATTGTCTGAAGAATTATATTAATTTCTTCTCAGTGTCTCATATAGAGTCACTCAATACCTTCTTCTTTTTTTTGCTACTTATTGTCCACACTGAAGTATGACTAAGGAAAAGTTATGTTCATTTAGTTTAATAGTCAGAGAATGTACATGGCTTCTTTGCTTGTGTACAAGAAAGAAGAAATGTATAAATGCATACATAGATAAGAATAGGATATATATAGGAAGCAAACACTGTACTTTTGATATCTTATGTGATTACACAGCATGGCATGACCTCTTCCTCAGTCAAAAGGAAAAGCCTCAAATCCCAGATTTTCAACATACAATATATACACGCATGTTGATGAAGAATTTATTATAGTGAATGAAAACAAAAACCTCAGCTTTATAAAAACAAAATAGCTCTTATGACAATGTTTTGTGTGTTTGGAAGCATTGGCTTCCTTTTTTTGTATAAGTAAGGTAAATCCTTTTTAGGGGGTTTTGTGTTGCAACAAATTAGGATTTTCTCACAGGAAAGTAGATCCTCACTTACTAAAGGAACATATCTGTCTTTTTTTCAAATGTCAGTATGAGCTTTTCTAAGATGCAGATGTCACAGTATGTTGCATGTATTCTTTCCCAGACAGGGACATAAAATGTGCTATCATGCAGTGGATGTGAATTTAACACACAATATTCTAGATAAAAAGCATAACATTATCTTCATTAATAACCTTAATATTTGACAATAATTGGTTTGCAAAAAAAATATATAAATTAAGTAATCTAATGTAAAATGTTCTGGGATTTTTAAAAATCTGTTCACATGGCAGTGTAATCAATACTATTTACATGTCAAATTGTAATAACTGAAGCCATTACTTAGATGATAAAACAGAAAAATAGTTCTTAAACAAAATGGTATGTTTTTCTATCCGAATATTGCAGATCAGATTTTTTTCTTTATTTTCTCCTTCTGCCTTTCACTGTTGGTGGGATTAAATGGGGAATGTTCTTTTTAAAAGAGGGTATAGCTTAAATTTATTTTCTTTGAGCATAAACTATTATCTAGTTTATCTGTGTCCTTAATCAACAAAGTACAACTTTCAAATCAATTTATTATTTTTTATAACTTCTGTTTTATTCCATTATATTTTAATACTCATAATAATTGCTACAGAGTTGCATTTGGGAACATACAAGAGGCATTACAGAGCAGAAATGAGATGGTCCAGGTAATTAAAGAAATCATACAGCTCACAGGAAGACGCTGGAAACCTGTGACTTGTGGAGTTTTCAATTAAGTCCTTCTTCTTAGAATACAATGCAATGGCAAATGCCTAGTCTACATCCCTAAAACTTAATGAAAGTTAATAATGCTGTAAGAATCTTCTGAAATTCAAAACATTGTTTTTGTTTTTAATTATTTCTACTTGATTGAAAAGCAACTAGATCGGGGTGAAGGGCTGAGTGAAATATTCATTGTTTTCTGTTTTTGACTTAGCAATTGGAGTGGAACATTAAAAAATACTGAAAATGAAACGTCTCCTTGACATTTTATCATAAATGTTTATGGTGGTGTAGCTGTTTGAGAAAAACATGTCTGTCCCACTGACACTTTCACATGCTGTTAAAGAAATAACTGCAGGATAAAGCTGTAGCTGTTCATCACATTAAAAGATGAGTTTACTTAAGGACTAAAGCAATGAATGCCTTTCACTTAATGAAATGGCTAATACATGTGCATCTTTTCTCTCCAGAGCTTAGCTAAAGAGAGGAGAATGAGTTCAAAAGAGGTAAAAAGTATTCTCAGAAACTGGCAAAAAATTGTCTCCTTAAAGAATTTTCTTTTTTAGTTCAGGAAAGGGTTATACCTCTCTGTCTTCTTTCAGTGCCATGTTATGTCTGGGGCTGGAAAAAGAAGTGCCAAAATATTGTGAAAAGCTGTTCTCATGGCATTTTCTTCTAAGACTGAGACTGCTAAAAAAATCTGACAAGAAATCCTCTTTCCATATTTCTGCCCCAATTTTTCAAGCTAAAGTGGCTTGTGTGGTCCTAACAAGCTTCAGCTAAGTCTGTGAACATTTAGATGTTCATCTCAATCAAACCGAAATTCCAAACCTTCTGAGTCTCACCCATCACCAATCTAAACCTGAAGGCTGCAATTCTTCTTCCAGAAGTACTTTTCAAATGAACATCCATGTTCTTGAAGGAAATGTCAGAGTACACCAGGTATAACAGACTGCAATTGGGAAGCGCATTTCATGGATGCCTTGTATTTGGCACATCAATCAAAAGATGAAAGATTAATCACCTAGTCTCGAAATTCACTTTCCAAAGTTTACTAGCTTTTCTGGCATGCAGAGTTATGCACTATTCAAGAGATGCTTGATTTCCTGTGAACCTAGTGATTACCTATTTTTTGACATTTTTAGAAAGGAAGAAATGCAATGAAAATTGGTCTTAAGATAATGGGCTAGAGAAATACTTATACCCTCTTAAACTCATGTATCGCTTGTAGGTATTTAAAAGAGTAAGGGATTAGCAAGTGTAAATAAGGACATCCAATGTGTTTACATAGCATAGATATAATGAGGAAAGGGTTGAAGAGGTGGAGCAGGAAGAGTCAGAAAACATATTTCAATTTTCTTTTACATATTCATAGGAGAAATAGAAGCATGGCAGAAAAGTAAAGAAAGTAGGATGAAATGCACAAAACTATTCTCTATAAGAAGTGCAAAATTAGTAGCAATGTCAGAGATTACTTTGATGTCTAAATAGATTTTTTTCCAAAGAGGGAATAAAGTAATGGGTGAAATTTTACCCTAATACTCATCTCACATACAAGACTACATTTTCCTTTAAAACAATAACATTTACATATTTTATTTATTTCTGTAAGTTTCAACAAATTCCTAGGAATGTTACGATCAGTCTGGACACAATAACACAAGACAGCGTGAAAAGTAATTCAATACTTAATACATTAGAACATTGACCTTTACTTCTTTTTCAAAATCTTAATCAAGTCAAAGAAATGTGGAGCTGGTTTGCTTGCAGTGACATCCTAACACTACCTACCTAGTGAATCTGTGTTGTTCACTGCATAGTGATCTTCTAGCAGCATAGATTTCATTGTAAGATATTTATGCTGTAAAGATATCCAAGATTAAACTTTTTTGGTTCTATGGCTGGTGACTTAAAATAATGGAGAAAATTTCTCTAATTGAATACATAGTTTACTTTTCTAATTTCAATTATTTGTCACAGATACCTGTTTTAGGTAGACAGAGTTTTAGTTGCAGGCCCTAAATCTCCAGAAATTCCTAATGTAGTATTACGATGTTAACAGAAATGACCAGACAAAATAAAAATACAATGCAGAAAGAGTGAAAAAATACACTTATGAATTATTTCTCTGTTGCCCAGGCAGTTCTACTGCTGTCTTACATCAGTTTCACAGTGTCAAATCAACCACAGTTCAGTTTGGTTTATAATGTGCTTCCCCAGCTGAGGGATATAAACTGTTTTTATTTCTTAAATGAGAGTGAATGTTTATGCTGTCATTTCTGTTGTCTTATGAAGAATCTAGCAACATCTTTTGTTTGCAAGGAGCAAAAATAAAGTGGTGCAAGTTTTGCATTTTCCATGACTACTTAAGAAAATGACAGGTTTTTCCCCTTAGAAAGCAGCATTCTGATAGTTGCTGTAAGTGACTTGCAGTAACACCAGACCAGATTGTCTTTCTTCCTCATCTATTGCAACTCTCCTACTTTATTTTTATCAAATTTATCACATAATCATTACAACTTCAGAGAAATAAGACATGAAAGAAGACAGCACTTTGCATGAACCACAAAAGAGCAACATATCAAGGAATGCTTCATAGTGAAACAATACTAATATAGCTGTACAGAATTAAGTATTTATGAAGCTGAAATATATGTTTGTAACACATAAGTGGAACATATGCCATTTATAAACAAATAAATTCCAAGTTTCAAGTCATAGAACACATCCTATTTCTGCGTGTCAGAGTTTACCATTAAAGGCTACCAAACCACACTGGTGTTAATGCAGGTGTTACACTGGTAGAATAGAATTTGATTTTTTTTTTTTTTCCTGGTACACAGAAGTATACTAAAACCTGTGTACATAAACCACTAAAATTAGGAAAAAAAAAAATGTTGCATTTTCTAGTAAACTGTGTTGGGCTACAGCCACATTACATCACAGTACTGAGAGTTTTTGTTTAAGATTATGAATTGTAATACATAAATCAAGAAACATTCCAAAATATGAGAAAATATTTATAGCCATATCTGCCACCGTAAGCCTCCATAAGAATCACACTAACAAAATCATAGGTTTCATCTTTCTGTTACATTTTTTCAATCCACTGTACTCACACAGATGCCAGAATGAGTATATTCACCAGGTATGAGCATAAGACACTTATTTGCTAGCTAATACACAGATGTTGCAGGCAGGACAAAAAAGCTATTAGGCTAAGTGTTGATCCCCTTCTCTAACCCTTCTGACGAGACATTGCAGTCCTTTTTGGTGAGGAAGCCAATGGTTCAAATAGATTGATCCATTTGTGGGTGAGATGCTCTTCTTCTGACTCCCTTAGGATTTTAACAGTTTACAGTTCAGGGTTTTTTATTTTGAATCTTTGAGATACTATTATTATAATTTAAATATTTGCTATTGCTATCTAAACTGTCTCATCTTTATCTGTGATTTTACTTCTGTTATTTTGCACTGCTCTAGCTTGTATGATTCCTTTCTGCTTTTTCTCATCTCTGTCTTATCAGATGTCTAAGCTGGAGTTAGACAGCTGTACTGTGTCCAAACCAGAATTTGGATCACAGACAGCTGAAACCCTGGAAGGAGGATTACAGGATAAACATACTTGCTTCAGGTGGTGAAGATGAGTTGGCAACAAACACAATTCAACTTGTGGTAGTTCCAGTTGTCTGATAACAACAAATCTGTTGGGAAAGAAATGGTTTTACTTCCTTCAGTATTTATTTTTTTTTTTAGAAATACTACTTACTGGCTAAGCCCATTACTTTGTGGCATTTATTTCATGCTGTGAAGTAAGAAAATAATGATGCAAAAAGCCAGCTTGTGTTACAACAGCTCCACAGAAACAAAGAACACAGGACATTCAGTGCCAGTCTTGCCATGACTCATCACAAAGGAAGACTTATGAACAGATCTATTATGAACAGATATGATTAAGCAAGGCAGGAACAAATGTAATAAATAATGAAGTAAATTATGTTAAAATGACATGCCCCAATATTCTGCAGCAGCTTAAGGAAGAAAATTTCTTATTTTCTTCATACTTCATAAAGAAAATTATGTATTTTACATTCCTATTTTTATTTTTCTTATATTCCCATTAGTTCTTTAGTATAAAATGTTATTAATCTAAAACACCATGGCACTCTAAGAAAAGATATGGAGCTAAATTTGTTGTAATTCTTACCACCTACAGGAAATCTTTGAATAACTCATTTTGTTTGTTCTCTTTGTAGAATATTATAAAGTCTTTACTTCATCAAAAATTATTTTCTTTTGGTACAACTTGTCCTTTTACAATTAAACTATCTTTTCTGTTACTTTTTTAGTCCTTTTAGGGCATCTCCTTCCCATAAAATACTTTATAAACCAGGCTGTAAAGAGCCTTTTATAATCAGAGCCTTTTGTAATGCCTAGAAAGGTTGCAGAGTCTCCCTAGATTTCTCCTTGGACATAGAGCCACAGCTCCATCAGTGACCAGGAAATTCAGTAAAAGTTCAATCATGGACCTAGGAAACAGAGAGCTCTAATTGTATTTGAAGTTGCTGTCATTTTAAAGGAATATTGCAGATTCATGTTGAAGAAATAGACACAAAAGAGAATCAGGTGCAAGGGAAGAGGAAATTAACTACGCATCCCTGATTCAAACATATTTGGGTATTATTATTATTAATCACCATCATCATCATCATCATCATAGAAAACATATAGTAATACTTTTCCTGTGATCTTATATAGACATCCGCATGAAAGTATGCACATCACATTTGCCCTTTTGCCCAAAGGACACTGATAGAATAATATAGAAAATTGGGCTAAGCATTACTTTTATTTTATTATTTTATTTTATTATTTTATTGACTTTTTATTTTTTTTATTACTGACAGATTGAAATTGCGGATATAAAGCAATTATTTTGCGAGAGAAAAAGCTCTAGCTGAGAATGAAAAACAATTGGTATTATATATCTACAGAAAGTAGTAGAGGTACTAGAAATGCAGAGCTGGGTGTGGATTTTTTTTCAAATTTCCTCTTTTGTCAGAATATTCTAAATCTTCAAAAGAAATTTTCCAAGTAAAGGTTAAGTAAGGGTTAAATTGACACTAAAATTAGTAGTTTTGAGGTTGGTTTTCTGGGTGAGAAAGGGCTCCTATTGTAACAAAGGAGTAATGAAGTATTGAAATACAGCCTGTGAAAATGTGGTTCATTGCTGTTTGATCGGATCAAACTTTTAGCCAAGACCATACTGGCCATGCCAAATTTTCCTGCTTGTTTTCACTTTGGCCCCAAAAACTTATTTTCTCAAGCTGAGAAAGCCATCCCAGCAGGCCTCATTGAAAGCAGTGCACTTCCGCACTTCCAGGTTTCAAGAAGGTGTGTGAGACTATATCCTTCTGTCACAGTTACTGTCCTTGCTTACATGTTGTAGTTCTTGTTTTCCAGTTGTCACTATTGATACAACACACAGAGTCTTATATTTTGACACTTTGGGTTTTTGTAATCTGTGTTCATTTCAACTGTTTCTCTTTCTTTAGCAGCTGACTTCATGACTTCATTGGGATTTCCCCCATGCATCCTCTGATGTGACATTGATCAGCATTTTGGGAAATTTGGGCAAGTTGCAATTCCTCATTCTTGCCGCTTTTATATGCCATCTTTTAGGCCAGAAAACAATCAAACAAGCAAATTAAAACCTTTCTAAAAAAAAAAAAACAAAAAAACCCCCTAACATACTAAACAAAAATAAAAACCCAAACAAACAAACAAATAAAAACAAAAACTAAAAAACAACCAAGAAACCAAAGAAAAACAAAAATTAACTTTTTATATGCAGTACTCTGATATTATTAATGTGGGAACAGAATTGCTTTCACAATTAAGTTGGTGATTTTCTATTACTTGGTTTTTCCAAGTGTTCTATACCTAACTATTCTAACTTATTGAAGATATCTTTGAAATTGGGAGAAGACTACCATTTTCCATTCCTGGTGTACTGCTGATTTCTGCTAAAAATGACTAAATGTTCTGATAATATGCATCCATAATGCAAGCTTGTTCTTTACTTGGGATGAAGGAATGTTTTTTTATTAGATTTCAGATGAAACTCTGTCGTGACCCTAATGAAGAAGTTCGTATTTCAGAGTTGAAACCTGATCAGGTGGTAATTCAAAGCTCCAAGTGGTGCTTTTTTTTCCCTTCTGTACATGCATTACATACACGTATGTGCATTCTTCCTCATTTCCCACCACCTGTCCCTTCTACAGACATGTCAATTTTTGAGCAGACAAGGTGAGGCATATGAATGTTTTAGGCTTTATAGCTTGAAGAAAGAAATTAATCATTTAATTAGTTTCAGGAAATCTAATAAGGAAAATCACATAATATTGAATGTTCTAGTGTAGCTGTCCTTCTTGCTGGGTGCAATGAAAGGCTGATTTATGACTGATAAAAGAGTTATGTAACAAAAGAAGATCAACTCAATATGCATATTTAGTAGAAGAGGATAAATATTGTGTGTGTTTTCAACAAAACGTCTACCTCCTACACTACTAAGGTTTGATTTCATCATTCATAGATCGCACAGGACAATGACTTGTAAATTCACCCTGACCAGTGGTGGACACACACACATTTCTCTTAAGCACTGCCATTTTCTTAGTCATTTATGTCCTGCTCAACAGGCGGTTCAGAGGCATTGTCAGATTAGCAGCCCGACAGTCAACTCTGCAGTTCATGGAAAGTACATAAGTGTCTACCATTCATTTCAGGAGAAAAAGGTTGGCACACTTGCTTTGCTCATCCTTCAGTTAAATTCTTCTTGCAATCTCATTACAAGTGTCTACTTGTGGTCCTATTACTACTGAATCATACTTGTAATCCAATGGAGTTGCAGTAGCAAGTGTATCTTATGCACAAAACTATGTTGAAAAAATAATAACTAGCTTTTACATGTCATAAATCCATGACACATAACTGGGATAATTTTATATTTGCAAAGATATAATTTTAAGTATGGGTTTGCAAATTAAACTACCACTTTTTGCTACTTCAACTGCAGGTTGAGTTTCAAACACAGAAGTAAATCATGGTAGTATTGACACAAGTCAATAACATGACAACTTACTGGAGAAAAAGTTTAACGTGTTTGTCACAGCAGGAAAATAGGTGACATATGAGTAAATAGATCATGTAGAATTTGTGAAGTATGGCTGAGAATAACTGGATTGCTTGGGCTACTTAATGTTTTATATGATAATGAACTTATGTTTACAAATGGCCAATAGCTCAAAAGAAAGTAACGGAACAAGCTGATGGAATGCTAAAACTTTTCCCATATTGTGAAGTGGCTGACAATATTGCTTGGCTCCTCTCATATTATAGCCAGAAACTGTTTTAATAGCTAAAATAACATTCTTACTGTCTTCCTACACCTGCTTTCTGAAAGAACACCAGATGGGTTGAAAGAACTGGTGTGCTTGCTGGTATTCAGAAAAAAAAGTTACCATATAATCAAAGGTGGTGGTCTTTAGAATAATGGGAATGATAAGAAAGCTATATTCTGCTCTTAAGAAAGATTAGCGAAAAGTAAACCCACAGTTTTATGCAATGATCCTGCTATGATGAGTGTTGCTTCACTGGAGGTCAGAAGTGACTGTAACTGTTTCAGTCTGTATTTATGGCTTTTTACAGGTTGCTCCTTTCAGTACTTCATTGAGAATGAAACTCTTTCCCTTTGTAGGCTAACAATATCTTTTTTCAGTACATTTCCTTTTTTCCTTAGCTTTAAGCCACTGACACAGTAGGCAATCGAGCCAACTGAAACAGAGCCATGTGTGTTTTCTCATGTGCTTAGGCAGACATTTAGTCCTTAGATCTCATGGCTGAACTATGAGACTCACTTTTTCCTCTTCTGAGAAAAACATCCTTTAACCTAGGTAAAAGAAATAAGGAAAAAGAAAAAAAAGAAAAAGAAAAAGAAAAAGAAAAAGAAAAAGAAAAAGAAA
>JANRMJ010000054.1:55963550-55989695 GCA_025584955.1 Alethe diademata | reverse complement strand
AAAGAAAAAGAAAAAGAAAAAGAAAAAGAAAAAGAAAAAAAAGAAAAAGAAAAAGGAAAAGAAAAAGAAAAAGGAAAAGGAAAAGAAAAAAAGAAAAAAGAAAAAAGAAAAACAAACAAAAAAAAAACAACAAAAAAAAACTGAAAAAGAAAAAATGGAACCCGTTTCTCTAGTTGACTTTATAGGTAGCTACAATGAACAGCTACTTTTTTTTTTTCTTTTTTTATTTTTGGCTATAACTGAGCATATCTTTGTGATTTGTAGTCCTGGGAAGGCCACATTTAAAAAAGGGGGTTTCTCTCACATATTGCTACTAATAAACTTTGCAATAAAGTTAAAAATAAAAGAATTCTG
Source organism: Alethe diademata (assembly GCA_025584955.1). Taxonomy (NCBI): domain Eukaryota; kingdom Metazoa; phylum Chordata; class Aves; order Passeriformes; family Muscicapidae; genus Alethe; species Alethe diademata. The sequence goes on along the minus strand of JANRMJ010000054.1, from coordinate 55,989,341 downwards.
TATTAAATTTTTAAAACTTGATCATAGAGCAGATGAAAGTGATAAAAAGTTTCATAAAACAATGATAATAGATTATTTTTCACAGCACATTGTTAGATACTTGTTATCTATTTTTTTTTTTTAATGTTGTGGTCAAAGACCTCTAGATATGACACTAAAAATCATAAAATTCTTGCATCCTAAATTTGGAAAATCCTTTTTGGGTTTTTTCAAATGCATTTAGAGAAGTTAAAGCAGAATCAGTACTGATATTGTTTAAATACCCAATAACACATCAGTGTCTATCTGGTTGTTCTGCATTATCCTATTGTCTTCTAGGCTGGATTCTCTTCAAAGAGTAATAGATGTAAACAAATTGATGAAGACTATACTCAAGAACAAGAACTTGAAACATCCATGGTAGAAATCCCAGGAGACTGAATGATGGCACCTCTATTGCACAATAAGAGCAGGGAAAGCTTCTCCCTGCCTCCCACCTCCAGGCATATATTGTTTTGTTTCTCTTGAACTAGGTATGTTTTCTTTCTCTTGAATTAGGTATGACTAATGTTCTTAGAAGCTATTATTAGGCTTCACCTATATAGAATAAAATTTTTAAGTAATTGAATAATATATCCAATCTATAAAAGTGTGAATGAATCAAAAGCTTTTATTTTGTATTATGTAGAAATTAAACACTCTCAACAAAGATTTCATGGAAGCTGAAATCTACTCCCTTCAAACTTTTCTGGAAGGATTTTGCTTTCCCTTTTGCCAAACACTGAAGAGAGCCATAAACAGGAGAGAGATGTTGGCTTCCTGCTCCAGCCACTTGTCCTCAGCAGTCCAAAAGCAGCATGATGAACCTTTCAGCTGTTGCTTCAATATGCTACAGAAGGTGGAATATTTGCAATATCCTTGTTTATTTCAGAGCACCATCCTGGCTTGAACTTTAACAGCTACAGTATTGTGCCTATGTTTTAAATTCAGCCTCCTGTTGAAATATCAAATTAACCTTAAAAAATGTCATCTTGTTAACACAGTTGAACAATGCTGGATGGTTTACTTTGTTTGTTTCCAAATTCTTTTATTTTTTTATTTATTTATCTGTTTGTTCATTTTAAATGCTCAGTAATATGGTAGTACACAAATTGTCCAAGGTCATAGGCTGGACAAGGGAAAGCCAGGCTCATCATCATCCCCAGAAAACCTCTGTTATTCATTACAATCTGGGAAGGACACAAGGCCTAATTCCCATATTAATTAACTACAAAACAAAAATCAGAATTCTGGATGGAAGTTAACAATGTAATGACAGCTGATCAACTGCTTCTAGGATGTGTGATTTCTTCCCCATAATACTTTGCTTTTTCAGTACGAATGAAAAAAACCAAACAAAAAGCATGCCGGAAAGTATTCATCAGCTGTTCCTTTCACAATATAAATAAAAATGAAAACATGATGAGTTTAAATTAATCTCAGTTTGCAGAGGGTATGTTTTATGACAGGTAAAAATCATCATTTTTTTCCACCTCAGCAATGATACAATTTGAAATTATGTGTTTCTGTGGTACCTTGAACACCTCTATCCCTTCAATTAATATGCGAGGAAAGCACAGCTGTAAGAAAATTTTTACTGTGCATAAAGGACTGGGGGAGAACACTAGTCCTGGAGAGACTGATCCAAAGATTTGAAGTGCTTTGAACCTTGAAGAGCATGATATTCCACTTGGAGAAACAAAAGCCAAGTTGCTTATTTTATGTCTGGCAGACTGAAGTAAGTTGGTGAATGCAAACATACAGAAATGTATTCATGCAGACATATATGTATGTATGTATGTATGTATGTATGTATGTATGTATGTATATATATGCATTTGTATATGTCTGTGTATATATATAAATATATATATATCTATATATATATATACACATATATTCCCATAAACTTGAGATAGGATATACAATATCCCAAAAACGGATTTAAAAATTGTAGAGGGTCATGCAGGCTTGTAAGAAAAGTTCTTATAAGAAAATGCGTGCAATATAAAGTCAAAAATACAGTAAAGGGATTTTAAAAAGTCAAGTGAATTAAAGGTTTATTGTGATGGCTCTTTTTGAATGCAAAGAAACCAAGGCCAAACTGAGCTATTATATGACAGGGCCATTTGTAAATAGGATTAAGTAACTCACTTGAGTTTTTTCTCTCATAATTTCTGTGGTAACCTGTCTTAACTGATATTTTATGAAATTAGTGGAACATTAGGTTGCACAGTCAGGTCTAGAGGGCCCATCCAATATATTTGACATTGCTTGCCTTGTGAGAGTGAATTGAAATCTACAGGAATGAAGGCTATTATTGTGTATATTTCTTTTCTGAGTACCTTGGTTCCTATTGTGGCTCAGTTTTTATTAATTTCTTTTATATGTGCAAAACAAAACTTCAGCAAGTCAGCTCATGCAATTCAATTCTTTGGTCTCCTTCATATTTCAAAATTATTTACCATGTCTAGAATTTTCTACTAATGTCAAAAAAAGTAGCTAAATAATTTCAGGCACAAAGTTCTTCATCTTAGTTTTGCATCAGTCAGAGCTTTTAGCATCTTAGCAGTTAAAAATGTTTTTAAACATACACACAAAAATTCAAAGATTAAGCCAAATAGACAGAAGGGATTTTTTCCACTGCAAGATACCACAATATGAAGTTTTCTTGTAACCACTGATGAGAGTACCAGAAGATTCTTGCATAAATTGTCTTAATTTTAGTTTCAGATCCGATAAAAATATACATTTGTTTTGTTTCTTGTTCTATGTATCTAGCAAGTAACTGTACAAAATTAAAGTTTTTACTCTATATGAGAGGAGTTTCCTTCTGCCCAAGTTTGTAGGTAATGTTTTATGCAGACATTTAGTCAGCTAGCTTGCACACAGATGTCTACACTGTGGGTATCTATGAATCACTAAGGATTCCTACCTAAAATGGGCATCTTGGACAGAATTCAACTCATTTAACTCTAAACTTCAGAAACGCAGACATCTGTGACTATTGTCACTACCTTTCTTCTCTTTTTAGTTAATGGAGGTAAAAAATGAAATATCTAGAGTTAGAATTTTTTCATCATAGGATAAATATCTAACAAACATCAAAACAAGCACTCTTCAGAGGTTTGTAGTGAAGACTATTTTGCTTATGTTTTAAACATGGTGGTGTTTCCTTTCCAATCAGAGAGGAAAATATTTAGTTCAGTAGTTCCTTAATACTCTTCTAAAAAATCCTGATGAAACCTTTTGCTTTGACTTTGGTCAAAACTAAATTGTGTTTCTATTGACACAATCTAGGAAAAGATTTTGGAGCTTAAAAAATTCAATTAAAATTTTCTGTAATTGACCTTTCAAAAAATCCTATAGTTAAATTTAGGGGTTTATTTCCTTATTTTTACCTAAAGTTGCTCAAGCCATCACAGAACACTATTATGGTGGTGGGCTAGTGACTTGGAATAGACACTCTTCTGTTTCTTAGATAATGAAATTGTCTCCATGTTGGGATCTCTTCATATTCAGTTACAAATGAACTGTTCCATCTCCTTCTGCCTCTTTTACTTCAGTATGGCAATGTCTGGGGAATACGGGAATCAATCTTAATTCTTAACCCACAAAACTTGAGTTGGTAGACTTAGGATTTAGTGTTGAGACTACAGTGTAATTTCAAAGGGGTTGTTTGTTCAGTTCAATGAATTGTGTGGGTAGAATTCAAGCTTTTGCAACTCTGACAGGGCTTTACCATTTAGAAGATCTAGTAGTGTTTTCAAGTCTCATTAAAGCAAAAAAAATATTAGTTCTATATGTGAGCTTTAAGAAATGTATGAGCTGCTGCATAAGATGACATCTGGAACCTGTCTGCTTCAATATTTTATTACTGATACTGACCTGCCCTCACTGGTCCATAAGAAAATGCTAATTCCCCCACTGTACAGTCTTTAACACTGCTCTTTGCCACTTAATAATTAGAAGCTGTTATCCTGAATTTTAAGGTTTCACACACCACCCAAATTATACATCCTTTAAAAAATAAATCAACCATGTGGAACTTTTTATATCAGTCACAGTTTTATTGAAATAACTATTTGTTAACCATAGAAGTGCTTGTATTTGCCTCAGTTTTGGTACAGCAATCCCTCAGCTTCTCTGTTTTATGAGAATTTTATTTAGTAATTTATTTTTTTTTAACCACTGGAAGGTGCATTTTGTCACAAAGACCATAATTCTGGAAATCAGAACTATAAAATTTGTTTTTGCAGGCTGTTTGTCAAGACAATGATAGACATTTCTAGAGAGAAATATAAAGTATGCAATTGTTTCTTTTACTTCAAAGGTTAACGATTCATCATTTCCTGCAACTCTACCTTGTTTTCCAATCTCTACAGTAAACCAGACTACAGCTCCACAAAAAGAGTTGATAGCTCTCTCTATGAAGGGAAAAAGTGTTAGTGGAACTCAGCTTCTCGCTTATGAGCTAAACAATTCATCTCCTCATATTATTCTGATGAAGTAAAATTCTGTCACAGAGGACATCATTACTTTGCCAATGCTCATCCTGTGACTGTTAAGTTCAATCTGTAAAATATTTGGGGTAGTTGCCAAACACATTTCTGCTTTTAGAGGAATATTTCTTAATTCTTCATTTAGTGCATATAACTTTGTACAAGTTAAGATAAGCAGTTGGTTTAATAGCTTTCACAAGGTGGTGGATTATCTGTACCATGGGTCTCATAAATTGAGACTAGGGAAAAAACCCAGTGACCAACTGGTTTCTTATTATTTTTAAAACACTCTATCACAACATTGGTAATTAAATCTTTACTCTAAGTCATGACACTTTTATTCATTAGTAGCTAGTTGAGAAGCTACCAAAATGTGGAATTGTGATTACCACTACCCTTACTATGGAACTTGACTTTCTTTTTCAGTGAAGGCCTTCTGTCAACTTTTAGCAGTTATTGGAAGATCAGAAAGACCACATTAATTTATCTGTCTATCCCTTGAGTAGAAAATGAATCTGAAAATATTATTATGTTCCTTAAAATATAGTGTCAAAATAGCTTTTTTAAGTGTGACATTACCTTTTTACAACTAGCAACTGTTAATCTCTCCTTGCAGTGGAGATAATTTTGCTTTTATTATGACCATGGGTGCATGACTGTTTCAAAACATTGGGAAAGGGCAAAGAGCCAAAATCATTATCTTCACTTGAAGTGCTTAATACCAAATGTAAATATTGGAGGGGCTCGAGTGCCCAAGCCATCCCTCAAGGCTTTATGCATCTGATTATAAATGTCCCTGCTGCACTGTCAGCTAGTCACCATCACGACTTCAGTCCAGTGTTGTCAAGGAAATAACAACCTACAGTCTTCCATTGCTTATCAGTATAAGGACAGTGCTTAAATAATACATGGGATGACTTCCTCTCAAATACTCCTGTATAATTGAAATTGTTGTTGGCAATTAACAAAATCAGAAAGAAAAATAGAATTCAGGCTGTTTTAGATGCTAATTCTTCCTGTATATTTCATGGAGCATTAAAACCTTTAGCATCCAGTGAGATACTGATCATAAAATGAGAAAGTAAGCTGATGGCTACCTTCTGAATACACTTACAGTGGTCAGTTTTCTGCTCTTGTCTGAAGAATGAAAGAAGCTAATGTCTTTTTTCACTTCTTTATGGAACAGCAGCACCTGAGGGAGACAGAATTTATTGCAACAATTCACTGCTAGGAATACATTAAACACAGAGGAATAAAGGACATATGAGTATGTTCTACATTCAGAGAGAAATGTGGAATACAAAAATACAGCATTTTCCAAAATACCATTCCTTAAGATTTACATTATTTTTCAAATTAAATTCTTGGTGATCATTACAGGTTCTTGCTTTTCTAAACTGAGAAATTTATTTCTTGAATTATTTCCAAAGTTCTGTGAAGCAGATAATAAACTTTAAAAGAGCTATGGTGTTTGTTCCATATAAACCTAACTTATTGCTGTGTGCTATTCTCGGTCTAGAATCATGTATAGATTGTAAAGAGGTATGTATTCTTCAGTGTAGGACAAATATTTGTAATTGAGCATTTAATCTTCAGGGCCTAGGAACTTATGATTTTCAGAAATGAAGCAAAAAGACAAAGATATGTCAGTGTAGTCCATTAATCAACTTCACTCTGCATAGTGCGTATCAGAATGCATCTTCTTATCAATAAATCTCATCAAACATCATATTTCACCTAAAACCAGACTACTTCTGCATTAATATTTATTTCATATTTTTTTAATTTAAGCAGGTATTTGAGTAAATTTTGAGCTTAATTTGACTTTAGTTTTTTATATTACCTCAGAGTATATATATTTTGATAAAATGTGATATGTCTTTCCAAATCATCAACTGCATCTTTGATGCCTGCAACAGAATTAATCATACCAAGACAAAAAAAACAGGTGGAATAGTGCTATTTTCTCATAGCTTTGGCAGACAAGGTAAGCAGACACGTGCTTTTCTAGACTAGCAGCTGGAGCACATAATGCTCAATGTGTAAATGGGATTAAATAGGTGTGTTTCTATATGCTGCAGATTCAATTAGTGTAGAGAAGTTCTAGAAGACAGTTCATCTGAGACACTTAAACAATCTTATGGAGAGCATCTGGGGGAGCTGGGGGTTGCTAAGCCTGGAGAAAAGGAAGACTGGGGGAGACCGCACTCCTCTCTACAGCTGCCTCACAGGAAGTTGTAGTGAGGTGGCAATCAATTTCTTCTGCCAGTTAATGAGGATTAGGACAAGAGGAAATTGCTTCAAGTTGCACCAGGGGAGGTTTAGATTTCATCCTCAAAGGAGTTGTCAAGCACTGGAACAGGCTGCCCAGCGAAGTGGTTGAGTCACTGTCACTGGAGGTCTTTAAAAGACGGAGATGTGGCATGTAGGGCCATGGTTTAGTGGTGGATTTGGCAGTTCTGGGTTACTAGTTGTGCTAGATGGTCTTAAAAGTCTTCTCTAACCAAAAGAATTCTAGGATTCCATGACTGCATGACCTTAAAGCATGTCAGAAGTGCTGCCCGTTAATGCTGCTATTTCTCTTCACCATGTAAACAAGATGACAAAGATGTCTAGCAAGGCTTAGGGCAATTTCCAAATATTTAAGGTAAGCAGATGAACTTGACAGTCAATAATATCTCAGTCTAGTTCATTTTCCAACACATAAGCACACTTTAATATTTTTATTTTCCTAATATTTCATTTAACCAGTCAAGTAATAGAAACAATATCATGAAAAAGTAATGAGCTCATGAAAAATGGCTCAGTAGCATCCTCAGACTTCATGATACAAGAAATGAAGTCATCATAGTAAACCAAGAGAATAAGAATTATTTATAGAAATAATTCAAGACAATAAATGCCAAAGAATCCTGATGTATTTTTGTAAGAAATTTAGAAACAGGGAAAATAAAGGACAGCAAGTTTTTTTTAAATCAAATTTTCCATTTCTTAGATCTGTATCTTGTATATTCATTGCAAGTAAAGTCAATGTTTAGGACAGCATTTGTCTGAATGTATCACAGAAGGATAAACTAATGAAACTTAACATTTATTTATTTACTTACTTATCTGAGGAACTTGTCCATACAATGATAAATTTCATTGCTGTGGTAAGCAAGTGCAGTTATTGTCACATCAGTTGAATTTTGCTTGCTTAGAACTACAATTATTTTGTCCCATAAAATAAGTGATCTGCATAACAGCATTTTCAGCTAGATATTATTCTTTTCATATTGCTCTGGAGGAAATGCTGCAGAGTATTAAGCATTCTTTCAAATACCACAAAGGGTATCTTGACTGAAAGTTTGTGTTAAAACACTTTCTTTGCTCACAGGCTTGAACTCAAATCACACCTCTGTCTAAAGGGAAAGGTTCTACATTGCCTTGCAAACTTCTCTTTTTATGACATTTTGGGATGGCTGACAGGAAGTTTTCAGGTTATGCTTGACATTTTGATAAGTAAAATCACATGAGTAATCTTACCTTTGCCTAACTCATGCTGTGTTGCTTCCCTTTTCTTTTGAATTATTCTGGAAAGCAGACAATACTTATAATATCTTTCTTTGATCTTTTTCATACCATATGAAATAACACACAAGCAATTTACATTTACTGTTCTTAAAACTAATGAGTTACCATCATGATTCTTTTCTTTATCCAAACTTATTTAATTTCAATTCTAGACTTTGCTTTTAAACCTAGAATGAAGAGGAAGATGGTGGATGGCTTGTACATAGACTGATTATCTCTTCACCAATTTAAAAGTCAAGGTGAAATGGATTTATATTCATCACACCTAAAAAGTCTAAAAAGTCATTAAAAATTCTCTTTTCCTAGACAATATAAGGGAGGGCAGCCGGGTATTATAGTGATTTTCAGCAGCATAAAACCCTTAAGAGTATTTTAGTGGGTTGCAGGGAAGAAAGCAGCTGAATCAATGGTTTGCTACAGTTTTACTGTTTTTATAGTACTGCAAAGACCATGCGTCAGAAAAGACTGTCTCTGACACAGAGATAGGTAATAGCTGAATTTGGAAGAAAAATTAAATTCATAAATTTTGAAATAGAGGCCTGTGACTTTGACTTTTGATTACAAGGAAACAAATACAATTCACATACCTATACTCATCACTATAGCTGTGAAGTCACTGTCTTTTTCCTACCAGAAACAAAGTTGAAGAATCCTAATAAATATTTTCAGTGTTTTTAATAGATAAGTAATTTGGAGTTGAAGTGCACATTATGAGTTGAGTTAGGATGTATTGGGAAAAACAGGCAAGAATTGGAAGAGTAAAACTGGATTAGAATTTGGATTCTTTATTGCTGAGGTGATACATCATACAGATTTAAAAAATATGTTCAAGTTCCTGGAAATTGGGTGCAAGATAAGGAGGCTGTGGTAGTCACTGTGACCATTCAAGTGGCTTGGTATTAGTGCATAATTTATGGGAGCAATTGAGCATACGAGCAGACTGAACCTTTTGTCATTAGATCAAATATGGGCTGCTCTTTTCAGTAAATTAAGTTACTTTTTTTATTATTTGCCTGTGATAAAAGGTTTGGAAGTGTCAGGGAAAATCCTTTAATATATTAGTAACAAAAGAGTACGCTGTGACTGACATCGGAGGAAAAACAAAAAAACACAAAAAACCCTGATCTAAATTTGAGTCACTTACCAGCTGATGTATTCAGAGAGGAGGTTCAATGCTGTAATCTGAGTGAACTTCATAAAGTTCAAGGCCAAATGCAAGGTCCTACACGAGTCAAGGCAATCCCAAGCATAAGTACAGGCTGGCCAGAGAATGGATTGACAGAAGCCCAGAGGAGGACAACTTGTTTTAGTTGACAAGAAACTCAACCTGATGCAACCATGTGAACTTGCATCCCAGTAAATCTATATAAGAAGGAGGTGGATCTCTTGAAACGAGTTCAGGGAGGTCATAAAGATGGTCAGGTAATTGAAGCCTCTATTCCATGAAGACAAGCTGAGAGAATTTGTGTTTTTCAGCCAGGAGAAGAGAAGGACCTGGGAAGACCATCAAGTACCTGAAGAGAGTTGGAGAGGGACTTTTCACATGGACATGTAGTGACAGGACAAGGAGGAATGGCTTCAAATTGAAAGAGGGTAGATGTAGATCAGATTCCTGGAAAATGATCTTACTTTTAGAGTGGTGAGACACTGGTACAGGTTGCCCAGAGAAGCTGTGGATTCCCCACCCCTGGAAGTGTTCAAAGTCGGGTTGAATGGACCTTCCAGCAACCTGGTCTGTGGAAGACCCATGGCAGGGGGGCTGAAGCTGGATGTTCTTTAAGGTCTCTTCCAATCCAAAGTGTTCTATAAGTATTCTTGTACTATTTTAGTGGTATTTGCTCAGTGTATGATGTACATTTGTTCATTTGAGTTTATAAAGGGATGTATGAAAAGAAAGAATAGCCCTTAGCCCGTGCACAATAGATTGTTTGTCATATGTTGGTCATAGAGAGATTCACTTTCTCATAAATGAATCTGGAATACTTCCCAGAATTGAACTACCTCTCAAACATGTAACTTTGGCTGACAGTGCTGAACTCCAAAGAGAGAGTGAGATACTGCTTTTCTGTGCAATGCACATTTGGGATTCTTCATCCTCCCAAGAGATATTTTGATTGTTGCTTGCTGTTCACTTCTGTGTAAGTAAAAAAAACCCAAAAAACCAAAAAAACCAGCAAAACAGAAAAACCAAAATGTGTTCTGGACTTTTATGACTGTAGTAAATACTGTGTCAACTTTATGTCTATATGTATAATTCTGATATTTTTCTTGTGGTGAGACTATTTGGTCAATTTTTCAAGTAGTACGTGGCTACTACATTTGCATAATAATTCCTGAGTTAATTATTATTAGAGAAATTAGTTAGATAAAAAGAAAATTAATAGTTTGCAGTTTATTCACATCTTCCATCTGTATTCTCCACTTTTATCCTTGCTCTTTTAGTAAATGAAAACTAGTTTAAAAAACATATATTAGATTTTTACCCTTCAGATTAATAAATAAAAAGCACTGTTGTTAGACCTATATTATTCCTTCCTGAGTATTTATTTCAATTTTGTTGGAGATTTTGCATTTTTTTATATTTCATATCATTAAAAAAAAAAAAAATAAAACATGAGAAATCCTTGAATTTTCTTCTACAGACATTACTATTTTGATTTTTAAATACTATAGAGCAATGAATTTTCAATGAGTGGGCAAAATTCTGAATAGTTTAATATTTAATTTCTTAAATTTCATGTTCCTTGATGCCCTCATCAGGCTCACATAATAGAGAATTTTAGAAATGAAATCTTTCCATGGAGGAACTGCTGACATTTTCTCTTAAGATCCCTCCTGTTGAGAGAGGAAGGACGGCATTTAACTCAAGATAACTCATATTTAAGTGAAGCTCTTAATGTATCGATGCCTATTTTATGTATGGATTCTGTTCAGACATCTTAAGTTTCTAGAGAAGTTGATTCAACACAGGTTATGAAATCTAAGACAGTTACTCACCTGTGCCTGGCATAAGACACCTGTGTTTTGTGCTGAACACCTTCCTAGAACCCATTTACTTCATTTAGTCCCTTTTATGTACCATGGTTGTCTTAAATGCTTTAAGGTATTCTACTTGACCGTCAGCTGTTGCTCTAAATGTTTTGGCTATCTTGTATGTCCACCGAGGTGTTTCCAAAGACATGCAGATATCCTGAATAACTAGCCTTTGATGAGAGGTAACGTGAAAGTGTTGTGACTTATCAGACTTGGAAAAACCCTAAATTTTTAGGTAGTAGTTTATAATTAGTTCCACTTTTCCCCCCTCTAGATACAGAGAAAAATATTCCAAAATATCTTCATACATTGGGAGTTCTTTTGAAGAAACAAACGAGACTCAGCATCAAAATCACACTTCTCAGTATTCTATTTCCAGATATATGTGCATATGCAAATAATTGCTACTGTTAAAACATAAAAGGTAACATTGTCAGTGCTTGTTACTATCAACTAAAGATGTTACATCCAAGCCAAAATCATTCTGGTAATCTAGTGGTAGACCCATGTGTATTAACCAAAATTTTAAATGTTAAGTTTAGGAAATTGTCTTTGCCTAGAAACTACTTAGATACATGAGGATGGAAATTGGGTTAGTTTGCACCACTAAGTAAAACAGGAACTGTGTTGGCTTCAGGCAAGTGCTGAGAACAGGAGGTTTGCCCTGAGGATGTGCACTAATTTAAGCTTGCCTTCTCTGGTCAGTGGTTCACTCCCTTTCAAAAGAGTACACCCTAGAGTACAAAAAGCTTCTCAAGAAATAAACTTTTTCAGATTAAGGTCGTCCTTCACTCCTGGAGATGTGAAACTGGAAATACTAATAGCATAAGAGGGGATGAATAGCTGTCGAACTCATAGATTAAGAACCAGAGAATCTCTTTGTAAAAGGACAAATTATATCTTAAAAGTTAGACTCCATAGTCATCCATTTGGTAGTCTTAGAATCATATTTATATGGAAAAGAGGTGAATGTGATAAGTACCTAAAACTGTTGTTTTGAGCATTTATCACACAATTCAAAAGGACATTTAAGAATAAAAATACCCACTTATAGACTAGGTCACGGTTATGCACAACGGATGTCATGTACCTGTATATGATGGATGGCAAGTTCAGGTCCTGAATTTCTGAGGGCTTATAAAATAGCAGATCATTGTGAAAACAGATATGACAACTGGCTTTGTTCAAATTCAAATTAACTTAGTTTACAGTCTACATTTCCTTTACAGCAAACAACCTATTTGTTTTCTTCTTGGATGGACTTCATTGCATGCAATTTAGACCATCCAAGCATTAGACATCCCATCTGAATTAATATCCAAGAATACTACTGAAGTGCTTTCACATGGGGGCCTGGTGCCATTTGTGATATCCTTGCAGGCTTTGGTGTCTTACAAGGGTATTGTGTCTCAGCTTCCTGATGGTGTACTGAATATCATGTAGTGTCTCGAATGATCTTAGGTAACTGTGAACAAACAGCTAAATTTGGGTCTGAATTTCTTACACACTACTGAATATAAAGTTAATAGATCAAAAGAGAAAGCTGCATGCAGAAGCCCTGTCTCCCATCACAGTACAGAATGAATTATCTTCTGAAGGTACATTTTTTCCCCTCTATTAATGTTAAAAGCATCTAGACTGACAATTTAGGCTAGATGACAAACTTTTAGGAAAACAAAATTAGGTGAGAGGATTACCACAACAATTGTGAAATATTGCCAGCTGTGATCTACATTTCTGAAATAAAATGCATAAAAACTTGAAGTTCAGGCTTTACTCTTGTTGGCCAATAATAAAAGCTCTCTGGAATGTTATGGTGTCCTGTTCACACTGTGATCTGTTCTCAGTGTATTTGCTCACACTGTATTTTACCACACCTCAGGGATGCACTGTTATAAATTGACTTGTGAAGAAAAAAATCAGAGAAATTTTCCTTCACTGAAGTGATAAAAAAATTACATGAAAGCCTCAAGGTTTTTGAAAAAGATAGCGTATGCTTATATACAAAGTACGTTTGAAGAAAAAAAAATGACATGAATATTCAGTAGTTTATGAAGATATTTGTATTTATTATTATTGATGTCAAGTGCATTTCTCTAATTACTCTTGTTCTGAAGTAACATTTTAATTATTCTTTTAATACTATAGGATTTACATAGTAAAATAATTTTAGAAGTAAAAAAATATTTCTTGCAATTATTTCCCACCCTTTAGTGCCTTTCCTCTGTTTAACATTAGCCTCAGAACACATCTAAGCACTTCTAAACACTTCTAAAATATCTTAATTTCACTTTTTCTTTCTATATTTTATTTATTGATAAGTTTTGTAATACATATGATGATGTGATCTAGGGTTTTTTTTTTTTAAAGTTCATACTTTGAACCTGTATTAAGATTCCATAGTATGCTACTGTAGAGAAATTGTAAATTAAGAATAAAACATATAATGCATAGTAAAACAAATTTAGCAGAAAAACTGTCTGACACTTTTGGTGACAAAACTTACCTGTGTGGTCATTGTCCTTATGTTCTATTGCCACATTTTTTGTCGAATCTGCCCCCGTAAAAAAAGGCCAGTTACTTTTAACACCATTTATGATTTAAACAATAGTATTGGAACAAATACTTTTGGTCTAAGAGCTTATTAATAAAAGAGGAAATATTGCAAAGGATTGTCACAGCCCTGCTACACTTGGATCCCTATCTCTGTTGTACTTGCAAATCTGTGCATTCCCAACAGTTGAAATTTTCAGTTTATTTATTGACCTTCTCTTACCTAATGGTAGGAGTTTCCAGGGTCTGTAATAGATGAAGATTTTAATTATTCTTTATTTTGACAAAGGGATGTGAGATTTGACCTTTGTTAGCAAAGTAACAACTTAAAAGTGAAGTGAACAAAAGATATTGCAAAGATTTTGTCCTCATGCCAACAGAAACACTGAAACAGGTCATCAGCTACATTTTATACCTTAGTTCTTCTTATTTATTTATGAGTATATATTGCAATGTGTAACCATCTGGTATTTCAAATCCAGTTTTGCCTGGTAATTTTCTGGTGTCTATGTCTCTGGATGGTTACTGAATTATAGGAGATCTGAAGTATGGAGATTTAACAACGCTCTAATTAAAGCTGCTGCATTTGTGCAACAGATGAAGACTATTTCAGAATAAATTAATATCAATAAAAACCAAGAAACTAGCCTGGGTGTTTTGTGGGAAGCTGCCAAAGCAGTCATGAGGGGTAGAATAATTTGCTTAGCTACAGTGGCAATACAAAAAGTATATCTTGAGTACCAGTGTAAATTAGAAAAGAAAGTTAATGAGATGAAAAAAGCAACATAAATAGCAGGTACCCTAGGACCCTCCAACTTTTGATTAAACAGAAGGAAAGTAAATGCTTTGTGGTGAATAACACAGACAATGTGTTAAAGCTTAATGAACAAATGTGCTCGGAAAAGAGGAATAAATCCAACAAATAATTTACATATGATTGGAATGTAAAAGTGAAAACTTTTTTCTTTTTTCAGTTTGAGAATGAAAAAGCACTGCAACAGATCACAATCCAAGAACTGCAATAAGATTTCTTGCATGTTCTCTATAAAACAGATTTATCCTAGCTAAATATGGGTCATGAGGAGATAGTCTCCTTATCCGAAATTCAATTGCCATGGATTAAGGAAAGAAGTAAGATGAAGTTGTTTCTTCTAGGATCAGAAGTTAACAACAAGCCAGTGAAGATTCTTCTCTCAAAAAACCCCCAACAGACCAGATGGAATCAGCATTATTAAAAGAAGTTGTTGTTGCTGTTGTTGTTTGCATGACTGAAAAAGCTTTTATTTATTTGACTTCCTTCTCTCTTACAGAAATGGAAGCATTATAATCTGCAATGGAAAAAAATCCCTATAATAGATCATATATTGTTTAACATCAGCCTTGTTATAAGAAAATTTTCACTTATTGAGATAATAGCCATTTTCCTTATATTGTAGTCCTTCATTCAACAAAAGATAAAATGATGTACTCAACACAGATATTGGGGCTTGTTGCTATTAAAGTTGATATTACAGCAACATAATTAAAGAGAGATGTGAACATTATTCAACTGTAATGCAGTGGTTTCTAGCACCTTTTACTCAATACCATAACAACTACGTTTTAGTTGGTGACAGAATGAGGATTCACAGAGAAAGAGTATGAGGGAAAACAAAGGAAAAAAGACTAGAAAATGGTATACATCATGCACGAAGCTATTATAACTACAAGGAAAATCAAATTAAAACGTTAGATCAAAGTACCTTTTAAGGAAGAAAGATCTGTATTATGATTTTCTTAGATTAAGGTTTTTCACAGAAGTCAAAGGCTTTGAGGCACTTCCAGAATTTTAAGATCTGCTGTTCTTGAGGGATTGGCTCCAAAGTGGAGTATAAAGTTATGCTTTTAGAACTTGTCACTGAGATTTAAATTGTTTCCTTTTCAATCGTTTGAAAACCTGTGCTTGTTTTATGGTTCTTGTAAACAGTATTTTCTAAAGAACAAAGCCTCAATGAAACAATTTATTTTACTTTCCTGAGTCCATCAGAGAGTATGGAAGAGAATCTAGACTTAAGGGAAAGCAGATGTAAGGCTGGACAAGGGTTACCTGCCTCCACAGATATGTGTCTTATCCAGATGATGTGTAGGAGCTGCACACAAGAAGTGGGTGGTTCATAAGAGACTGCTGAATTAAACCTGGCAGCTGGCTTCGCTTTAGTTGTCAGTAATCCAGCTCTTGCAGATTCAATTAGATGCTTTGGTTCAATTAACTAGAACCTTGATGTGAACCTCCCATGTTCTCAGGGCAGAACCTTATTGCTTTCCCAAGCAGTTCTTCACAAGCATGCAAAAATCATGTCTGGCAGCAAAACTAAACAATTTGACAGGGGAAACAGGACTTTAGTTATTCCATAGGGGAAATCAGAAGTGTAGCTGAGAGAATTCAGGGTCCACGCACAATGTGTATAGGCTTATCTGAGCTCAGTGTTGGCAAACAGGATATCTGACATCTAAGGTCAGATGTAAATAGCAGAGCAACATCACTTACCTAATTGTTTTTGGGTCATACTGAGCCAAGTTCCCATCTGGAGAGAGGGAAGCAAACAAAGGGCTTGTTTAATCATGCAGCTAAATGTTATTTACACAGGCAAACCCAGTACTGAAATACCAATAGCAGTAACCTTATTAGGCACTGAAATTGCTGTGAATAGAATAACCCATATTGATTATTGAGGTTCACAACAGTTAGTGCCCTTTGTTCCATAGAAGAGACCTTAGGGAAAGGAGTATTAAATGGTAATTATTGGTCTGACACATCCAGAAAATAGTATCTTGTCTTCCCCAACAGAAACACTTCATAGCAACAGTGACTGAAACATATATCACTAGAACCAGTTCTCACCCTCAGCTTCCCTCCTGACCTATTTCTTTTAGAAACTGCACCACTGAGAGACCTTAGGTGGATGTATGACTCAGACTACATCATACTTGCTACAAGGGGGATATTGTTTTGGGCATCTAACTTCTAACTGAATGTAAGAAAAATGCAATTTTCAGGCAATTCCAGCCTTCAGATACAGTCAGGATTCATATCCCCCAAAGGATAGGAACATAATAAAATTTGTTCTCCTTTAAAAATTTAATATAAACATTTAAGAAGTTATTGTATTCTGTTGTTCAGGCTGAGCTAATTTTTCTTCTTAAAGAAGGGACTCAGATATTTTGCTGTGTATGAAGATGGCACTGTAATTTTCCTTTTGTCAGCTGTATATCAGAATGTTACATTGTACTTTTCATTTAACTGGACCACAATTTCTTAAAAATGTTGGCCAAGAAAACTGAAGATCATGGTTATTTTTAAGAACAACTCTATTGTATCGATATGCTAAACTCAAGTTGAAAAAAGTGGGAAAACAGATACTAGCTGCATAAATGCAAGTCAAAGCATATAACCACAAAACATGTTGCTAGAGATTGCCATATACATTTTAGTGCATGGAGCACCTGAATTTCCAAGGTCATATACATTTTTGTGCAAGGTAAACTTGAGTTTCCCAGTGCATATATTCATTAGATCTGATACGTGTTATAAGATCACTCTCAGGGAAATTAAGAGAGTATTGGATGACCATTACAGGAATAAAAACATTATGAAAACTTCAGCTGCTAACAAGCTGGGACATGCCAGAAATGCTCAGGGGGCATTCATATGTTCAAATTATTTCATATCACCATGATTTCAAAGAGTCACCTTCCTGAAGACCAGGTACTTTCAACTGCCAAGTTGTGTTGACAGTCATAACTTCATCACCTTAAGTTGTAGCTAACTCTGTGAACACTACTAAAATGAATTATTGAATTCCATGAACTATGGCTTATTTGAATTTTCCATTGGTTTCAATGAGACCGAAACAAAGCTTTTAAAACATCAGACTGTGTTTAATAGCATATCTATTGATCAGAGAGGCATACTTGGCCATTTGTGTAAAACTTCCGTGCTAACTCTGATTGAAGCCATGTCATATACTTGTCTTTCTCAGTTCCTCATTTCAGCATACTTCAGTAACAACACTTACATTAGCTTTTATTTAAAACAATAATTCTGAAGGAAATTAATCTTCCCCATGTTTATAGATTTTTTTTTGCATTAATGCATAAGTCTTATATTCTTCTAGTTATTTTTGACAACAGTATACTTACGCTTGTTCTTAATTCACAGATGTATTGTTGCATGTTCAGTATGGTATAACTGTCAAGTTCAGTGTATATAGTTGTTCATAAATTTAGAAACCACTGGCCTGCATTTGTTTTATTTCTAGTATTGAAAAGTCTGATTCATCACTCTATTATTCAAACTTTAAGTGTAGTGCACTTTCACTGGAGGAAAAGTGAAACAGTGTGGTTTGAATCAGGTTCCATTCTATTTTCAATATGATGAAAATGGTAAGAAATAGATTTTGTCCAGTTCAACTCTAATGCACTCCCTTTCTCTGTGCAGACCTGTACACTCTCAAATTCTGTCAGCTGTAGCTTGCTCTTGTCTTTCTAGAACCAGATTCCATGTCAACAGAGTCAAACCCCACTTCCAGCTAGTAATTAAAAATTTAAAACAAAACAAAAGTGAAAAAGATAGAAAAATGTATCTACAGCAATAGTGATGTATCACAGAAATCGTTCTGCTGCTAAGGAGATAATTTGAATGTTCAAGAGAGCTGTGATTGTTTCTGCCTACCATAACTTACTTTTTTCTTGTCAGTCCTGTACAATCTTGTACAGTAAAAATTTCATTCCACAGCCAATGTGCTATGACACAATTTCCTTTATACTTAGAAAGAGTTTTTAATCTATACTGTAAATAAGTGTGGTGCTATGAAAAAAATCATATACTTCTACACTGAAATTCCCTCTATATTAGAGATTGTCAACATTAGGATATAACATTTAAAAATATAACTAGGATTAAAAATTATGAACGTGAATAGTTTTATCATCTATTTCTACTAAGAGATCAATTTAAGCCATTTAAATTCTTCCTGTAATATGTCAAAGATGCAAATAATATTCTAACAGTCACATTGATGTGTCTCTTCCATAAGAAATCTAACTTCAGTAAAAAGTAGCTGTGCAGGTAAGGCTGAATGTCTTCTCTGAAAAAAAAAAAGTTATTGGTCTCCTACACATCCAATATTGCTGTAATATAAAACTTGTGGTATTTGTAGAAAACAATTATTTCAAAAAGTATTAAAAAAAAGAAAAGAAGCAGCACTGTAAATTCAGAAAAACATAATTATGGAATAGAACTACTGTAGATTTATATCACTATGACTGTGGTTACAATTTATCCTTATTTCATAGCTAACTTACCTAATCGTACTCTACTACACTTTCATGTAGCCTTTTCTGAAAAATCTGTAATATCAGTATCACAGCTTTTGTTTAAGGGAAACTGAGATCGTTAGTTAAATTTTTAAGTGTGGATAAATGCCTGAAATATTAGAGAGTCCCCAACACTATTTTCAAAAGCCTTTAGTCTCCATTGAAACTAATCAGCATTGAAAATTAATCTGGAAGAAGGACCTTAGTCATGTGGCATGAGATTATGGAGTGACATTTATTTTCCCTTCTCTAAACCTGTGATCTTTTAATTACTCTGTAAAAAAACAGAACAGTCGAAAAAGGAAACATTTTGAAAGATCTGTTTAAAAGACCCTGTTTTATTTGTTACCTACCTACAACATAAGGTAAATGAATCAAATTACAAACCATGTAGAATAAAGCAATCAAATCACTGGTCAGGAAGGACAACTGATTAGAAGGAACCCAACTGTTGAAAATGAAAAACAGAGCTGTCTTTTTGGTGAGGGAAAAGATCAGTATTCCCATTCCCAAGATGTTTATGAATTTTGCCCTACACAATAATTGGATAAAACAGACAGTTACTGTGGAGGAGGAAAGGCACGTTTTTAAACAAAAATTGCCATTTTTTTTAAGAGTGGATGATGTTTTGGTCTTTTCTTTTTTATTTTACTTTTTTTTTTCATGGAAACACCTATCTGCAAACCTGAGATGTAGGCATGTAACTTCAGGAGAGGAGCAGTTCGTTAGATGTTTTCCATGCTTTGACTATTACCGTTTTAACAGTTGCATTGTATCTCTCTTATGCCAGGTATCTTCAGGTGAACATTCATATGTTCAGCTTAATGCCATAAACTTCACAACTAATTTAAAGCTTTGATTTTGATTTTTTTTGATCACTTTTTGATTATGAGGCATTTAGTGCCATCAAAACTAATCATACTTGGGATAGAGATAAAACTATGATTCAAAACTAAACTCCATCAGGAATCTTATTTGACATTAACCTACATAAATTTTGTCAGATCACTTACATTCCTTATATTTTAAGAACAATAGTAGCAAAAAAATATACAACCTGTGTCAAATACAGGGCTTTCAAGGAGTTGATTTAATGCATGCCATCAAAAATCTGCTGGAAACACACAAAGCTGAAAATGTTTTATACCTGTGCAGTATGCTGTGCCTGTACAATAAGGTTCCATGTCACAGGCACAGTGAATCTTTTCTTCAAGGACAAGTAAAACTATGCACTACTTGCTGAAGGGTTACTTGGTATGTCATTGTGCAATTTTGCAAGATTTCTGAACATCCAAGAAAAGGCATGATACATCATTGTTCAGTGTGGCAGGACAGTGGATTAAAGCAGTACCTACAAAAATGTGATTTTGGCAGCTGAGTCAGTGTATTGCTTTAAAATGCTTTAAAGTATTTTGATGCACAGTCTGAGGAAGGATAGGCTTTCAATTGAGATCCACTTCATAGCTTTGTGCCTGTCTTTATAGCAAGCCTTCTTGTGGTCAGAACAGCACTAGTGAAATAACCAAAAGACACCTCAAAACCCTCTATCCATACGCATGGAGTTCTGGATTAAAAATGTGTTTATAATAATCATTAACATAATACCTACCTAATATCTGCATAAATATTAACATAACCTACATAGATATCCTTGCTTTGATGGAGAATTCACTTCAACTTCTTCTGCCCATTGAAGAAATTGTTCAATTCCCGTCAATATGCTCATAGTAGTAAAAAATTTCAAGTCATATGTGGAGATCACAGAAAGCAAATCACAACAAAACAATGCATAGCAACATGAAGAGACAAAACAAACCAAGAAAAATACCCCAATTACAAGCAAAATAAGAAAAGCAGAATAAGAGAAAGATAGTAGATTGTAGAAAGATTGTAGTAAAAGAGAAAGATAATGTCAAATAATAAAACTGGATCATATTCTGTATCATATTTTCTTTTTTGCCTTGAGGACAATACTAGTGGTCATGCATGAAACCATAGGGAGAGAATGGTTATAGGAAACTCACTGAGAGTTCTGACAACAAATTAATGTTGTGCTAGAAACACTAGTACTTAGAACATGTGGTCTCACGTTCAAATTTCTGCACAGCTAAATGCAGATAAAAGTCAAATCTGATTATTTTTAAGGAATGTGAGTTAAAGGTTCAACATGATCAAAACTTTCCAGTTATATCCTGGGCTGTATCAAAAGAAATGGAGCCAGAAAGTCAACAAGGTGATTCTACACCTCTATTCCACTCCTAGTGAGACCTCTCCACTTGGAGTGCTTCATCCTATTCTAGGGTTTCCAACTTCAAAAGGATGTAGACCTGACAGAGTGAGGCCAGAGGAGGTCACAAAGACGCTCAGAGAGCTGGAGCACCTCTCTTGAGAAGACAGGCTGAAAGAGTTGGGAGACCTTATAGCAGCCTTCCAGTGCCTAAAGAGGGCTTCAAGAGAGCTGAAGAGAGACTTTTCACAAGGGCACGCTGTAATAGTACAGTGTATAAGAGCTTTAAATTGAAAGAGGGTAGATTTATGTCAGAAAAAAATTCCTTCCTGTGAGGACTGTGAAGCAGTGGAACATGTTGCCCGGAGAAGTTCTGGATGTTTGTGGTGGTTTGACTCTGGCTGGATGCCAAGTGCCCAGTAAAATTGCTCCATCATTTCCATCTTCAACTTGACAGAAAAGAGAATATACACCAAAAACCTCATGAGTTGAGATAAGGACAGGGAGAGATCATGCACCAGTTACTGTCACAAGCAAAACTGACCTCACTTGAAAAGTTAATTGAATTAATTACTAATCAAAATTAGAGTAGGAAAATGAGAAGTAAAAGAAAAAATAAAAAACAAACAAACAAGCAAACACAAAAAACCCAGAAACACCTTCACACCACCTCTCCCTTCTTCCTGGGCTTAACATCATTCCTAACTATTTAGCTTCTCAACCCCCAAGGGAGATGGGGAATAGAGTTTAGGGTCAGTTCATTACATGTTGCTTTCTGCTCTACTTCTTCCCCCTCAGGTTGAGTCATGCTTCCCTTGCTCCAGTGTGGGGTTTCTCCCACAGGAAACAATCATTCATGAACTACTCCAGTGTGTGTTCTTTTCACAGGGTGCAATCCTTAAGAACAGGTGCTCCAGTGAGAGTCCTTGCAGGGTTACAAGTCCTACTGGTAAAACTGCTCCAAGTGCTCTCCCTCTGGTTCTGCAGTTCCTGTAGGGAGCCTTCATTAGCATGAAGTTCCCATGGGGTCACGGCATCTTTCAAGCATCCATCTGCTACAGCACGCTACACTTCTGCGTTTCCTACATGCTCTGAAGGTGAATCTCTGGTCCCACATGGATCTCCATGTTCTGCATGGGCAGTTTCTGCCTCAGCACTGTCTGCAGCACAATCTCAGCTCCAGCAACAGGAGCATGTTCTCTCCCTCCTGCTTCATTCACTTTGGTGTTAACAAAGATTTTCTTTCACATATTCTCACTCCTCTCTTCTCTGCTGCAATTACTTCTGTCCAATCTGCCCAATAACCTTTTTCATTCTTAAATATGTCATCACAGAGGTATTACTACATCTCTGGCTCAGTCTTGGCCAGTAGTGGGTCTGTCATTGCCTCTTCCACTCATGGGAGAAACTCCTGGCAGATTCTCACAGAAGTCTCCCCTGTAACACCCCCCTGCTACTAAAATCTTGCCATGCAAACCCAAGAAAATGACCCATTCCTGTGAGAATTCAAGAAAATTGGATGGGGCTTTGGTCAAGTGGATGGTCTTCCCTGCCCATGACAGGGGAATTGGAACTAAATGGGGATCATTCCACCCCAAACCATTCATGACTCTCTGATCATCAGTGAATTCTATTTAAAAAAAAAAAAAATACAGGGAGGGGGGGAAAGAGAGAGAGAGAGAGAGAGGAAGAAAGTTTAGGGGGGGCAGGAGAAAGTTTAGAACAAAAAATATTCAGAAATATTTGTAAATATTTGTAGTAAAAATTTGAAAGAATTCAGATAATTATAACTGTTCCATATTTCTAAAAACACAATTATACTATCCTTTCAGCATTACTAATTTTACTTCTATCTTTGATTATACCTCTCATGTTTTCTCAAAACCTCCATTTTAAGTAATTAAGGGTTTATAGGTGAGGTCTCTGCATTGCAGTAAGTATTGTCTTGGAATGTGATATATATACATATTTAGCCGCAGATTAGGACTGAGTGGCTATTAAATTCTGAAAAATCACTAAACTGACATTCCACCCTTGTCTTTCTCCATGAGAGCTATAAACAATGTGGATTGGGGAAGGAAAAAAATCCAGGGTTAGAAACAAAACTGTACTTTTACTACTTTACATCAAAGCAATTTAGCAAGTTGCTTTCCTATTAAATTGCCATAACTTTCTCATCTAAATGCTATAATTTCATTATGCAGGTCTTTAGTGTACCTACATTTAAGTATACTGTCTCCTTGTGCACAGCTATTCACGTGAATGATGATGCAGCTATTTATATTGATACTTAGAGTGAAAATCATCTCACCTAACTTGAGCTGTCTGTAATGTGGAAGTCTACATCTGAGACACACTCCCTAAAATCTCTTTATAGTTCCTCCAAATGAAGCAAGGAGGCATTTTTAGGAAGCAATTTGTTCGTTCTATTTTAAGCTGAGATTAATTGTTCCCTACAGTTGGTTCTTTCTCTCTAGGAGCATAAAGGAATATATTAAGAATGCTTGGGGAAATTAGTTTTGGCATAGATATTTAGGAGGAGATGTCGACATTTAGACAGAAGAAGCCTGCCTTCAGATTCTGCATAGACAAACATAACAGAAAAGGCTGTGATAGTTCCAATTCTCTCTTTGCTTGGCAAGTAGAAGTCCCATATTTGAATAAAGGCTTTAGCCAAAAAACACTGCAAACATATTAATGAAGACTGGTCCATAAGGGGCATGTATATGTGTTTTTAAAGGTAAGCAAAGATTAGTGACTCAGGTTTCTAAAGAAGCATTAATTGCTAAAATGTTCTTTAGTATGAAATGTTTTATTCAAGTGATTTTGCTTCCTGGTTTCTCAGCTATGTTTTCCTCTTTGTGAGATAATTTGAGGTTGCAAAGTAGCTGGAGACTATAAAATTTAAGTCTCTTTGAGTAGGATTCAAGAGTTCAAGAGACTTTCATATTCATATTTACATATGAGATAAGTTTCTGAGATTCCACTATGACCAGTGGAAATATTGGAAGTGTGACATATATGCATCTAAATTCAGAAATATTAAATCTGAGAAACATAGAATCATGATAGTTGGAAAATGCCTTTAAGGACAAAAACTCCAACTATTTATCTAACAGTGCCAAGTCCATCACTAAACCATGTCCTGGAACACCATATCTTCACATCTTTTAAAACACCTCTAAGGATGGCAACTCAACAAATTCCCTGAGAAGCCTCTTCCAGTGCTTGGCAATCCATGCAGGGAAATAGTGTTTCCTAATACCCAAAATAAAACTACCCTGATGCAATTTGAGACCGTTCCCTTTTGTCCCATTACTTGTTTCTTAGCAGAAGACCCAAATGCCACCCTGTTACAACCTCTTTTCAGGTTGCTGAAGAAAGCACCAAGATCTCCCTTCAGCCTCCTTTTCTTCTGGTTAAACACTAGCTTTTTGTTGTCCTTGGTGCATTGATCCAGCCTGTCTGATCCCTCTGTAGAACCTTCCTACCCTCCAGCAGATCAACATGCCCACCCAAACTGGTGTCATCCGCAAAAGTATTGAGGATCCACCTAATCCCCTCTTCCAGGAGATTGATAAAGATATTAAACAGAACTGGCCCCAAAACTGAGCACTGGAAGACACCACCTGTGACTGGTTGCTAACAATATTTAATTATAATCACCACCACTCTTTGGGTTAATGACTGTGTTGTGAGAGATTAAATAAATCTATGAGTTGTAGTGGATGACAATTCACAAGATTCACTATCCTCTATTTCAAAGAAACAACAGGGCCAGAGTAAGTAGAGGTCTAGTGTTTATCCCAGAGCTTTTAAATGATTGAGGTTTAAATCATCGTCAGTAAGTTAGTGTATGAAGTTCTTTGCAACTATCCCTGTTTCTAGAAATTAAAATTTCATAAGAAGTACTTTTTAATCCTTAGCATGGTTGTTAGTGTCATCAGTGTAATAAGAGATTTGTCTAAAAAATATAATTTTGCTTTAATGTGAGTTCATGAGCAGAATCTTTAAAGAAGCAAGCCCAACAAACAAAATAAATCTTCACTTGGGCACATAGCTGTGTGTTTTAATTTTGTGATTTACATTTCTGAAACAGAGGTGACCAAATTTTTTTTTTTTTGTTTTTCAAAGGTAGTGCTTAATGTTTTTCTCCATTAACTAAAGATACAAGTTTCACTTTAGATCAGAAACATGACCATGACTGCAAATAGATGTTTGTTCAAAAAATAAAGAAAAATAATCAAAAGAAGGTGCATTTTAAAAAGAATGTTGCTCAGATTCTTACTTTTTTTTTATATAATCACATAAATCTTTTAAACGTGACAATTCAGTAGCAAGTAGGTGATGGATAGAGATGTGTTTTATTGTAGCTCCATGCTCTAAAGCCACTGGCTAGCAGGAAATGTGCCACTTGAAGATAGTGGAATGAAAGACTGGTGATAGTTATCAACAGGTCCCTTCTGCAGAGGGGAAAAAAATCTGACTCCTAACATATAGCAAATACAACGAAAATCCAACAGTAGTTTA
>JANRMJ010000054.1:55933501-55954064 GCA_025584955.1 Alethe diademata | reverse complement strand
ACCAAGTGACCTCAGCTGCTCCTCACACAGCTTCCCCTCAAGGCCCTTCACCATCCTCATTGCCCTCCTTTGAATTTTCTAATAGCTTCATATCTTTCTTTTCAATGGTGACAAAAACTGCACATGAGGCTGCACAATTGCAGAGCAGACTGGGATAATCCCCTCCCTTGACTGACTGGCAATTCTATTGTTTCCTTATTAAACTTTCAAAGGATTTGTATAGGATAGAAATTAACAGTATAAGCACAATATTTTCTAACAAAGTTATCCTATCAAGTGGCCAGGCCTATGCATTCAATGTCCATAAAATTGAGGAAAACCCAGGCATTCAAAATGATCTGTGGCTTTATCAAATTTCATAATCAACTTAGAATTTACGTGATAGGCTTCAATTAAAATATTCTAATACATTAATCTATTTAAACTACTGTAATTGGAAAATAAACCCTTCTTCCTGTGCTTTTATTTGTAGCTATCTCTGTGCTAGCAGTACAGAATGTATATTCATCACCTATGATGATACTGTTCTGTCTCCTTTTTCTTTGCCAGTTACTCCTGTTATCTCAGAAAAACATGAAATGACACTTTATCAAATAATAGTTATTACATAATGGCTTGTAAATGGAGTAGGATTTCCAAAGTCAATCGCAGCAATAAATTAAATTCAGCTGTCTCAGATACCAAAGGAAAAAAGGAGCACTTCAGAACCTATATTTTTTAAATCATGCAACAGAATCTTAGAAAGTTCATTAAATTTTGGACAATTTTTTAAGATTTACCTGTTTAGATTCCCACATTGTAAAAACTTTTTTTTGTTTTTTCCACTGTATCACAAATAATGATTCATCAAAGAACTTCTTTGCGTGCTTATTCTTTTCATCTTTAACTTGTCTGAATTTACTCAAAAGTTTTGCATAGAATAATCTGATTTTATCTAAGTATGAGAATCTAGTAATGAAAATTTCTCCCAGTCATCTGACACTCAGAGTCTACAAAATTGGATAGGTGAGATCTCAGCAAAATCCAGATTTCTGTTAGTGAATTCATTAAAAAGGGATGAAATACTACTAGTTTTAGCAGTAATACTAACAGTCACAGTACTGTACTCTAAAGTATTGATTTTTAGTTCCAGAATGCTTTGCAAATTGTAAGTGATAGAACCTCATGTGGCTCTCAGGAAGAGAAAAAAAATTGCTTTCAATTTTCAGAGCCAGCCTTTTCAGAGAAGATTCCTGCTGATTCTTAACGTATTAACAGTATGTTAAGCATGTTGCTGTAGGACACAAAGCAACAGTTTAAGAGAGCTGCAATTTGTTGTCAGGAGCTCCTAACTCTGTTCTAACTGCAGTGGAACACATTGTTTCTCATGCCTTGGCAGAAGCACACAAGGCAAAGAGTGCTCAACTTGTTGGATGTAAAGATAGTAAAGATAGCTCCAAGGTGGACTCACATTGATGAATGAACATTCCAAAGCAGTTGTGAAAGATAAAATAAACTTGACTTTTTACTTCAAATCCTTATCACAAATGTTGGATGTAATGTCTCATACACAGGTATGAAATTTTCTTCCCTAAACTTCTATTTGAATTGATTGTCCCTGAACTGGCACTCAAATCCCCATCTCTTGACATTCTAATCAGAATGTCTTTGGCTGTCAGGAAAAAAAAAGATATATAGATATATCTATCTATCTATATATATATATATATCTAAAAGAATAAAACACTACAGCACCCATTAGAAGACAGCCATTTAGAGAAGAGTCCAACCGTCTCCTAAGAGAAAGTAATAATACCAAAATGATTCTGTTCACTTCTACAAAGAAACTGTAAGACTCATCAAATTTTCTTTGCAACTTCAGTCATTTAAAAACTCGTCACTGTAGGTGCCCTGTAAAGTCAATAGAGTTTTAAGAAGCCGCAGAAGTAACTCAGCCAATCCCAATATATAAAGTGACATGAATTTAGTGAGACAGTGAAGAAAAACCACAGTAGACCATTTTATTATATGCTTTCTTTAAGAGATATTGTTGTCAAAAGATGATCCAATATGCGTTAAACTTGACTGGTCGCCATATGACCATCAAGACAATCTCTAACTCCCTCTTCTCAGCTGGACATGGGGAGAATCACAGAATCATATGATTGTTTGTGTTGGAAGAGGCCTTAAAAATCATCTCACCCACTGTAGACAAGAAAGTAGCCTTCCACTAAATCAGGTTGCTCAAAGCCCCATCCAACCTGGCCTTGAACACTTCCAGGGATGTATCATCCACAGCTTCTCTGGGAAACCTCTTCCAGTGCCTTACAAATAAAGAATTTCTTTCTAATATCTAATACAAGTCTACCCTCTTTCAGTTTTTAGCCATTAGACCTTGTCCTACCAACACAGTCTCTTGTCAAAAGTCCCTCTCTAGATCTCCATTGGCCTCTTTAGATACTGCAAGTCTTCTGTAAATAATATCTCCTCAAAGTCTTCTCTTCTTCAGGTTGAAGAACACCAAACGTCTTACCCTGTTTTCATAAGAAAGGTCCGTAGGAAAAATAAGATGAAAAGCTTGTGGGCTGAGATAAAGAAGAGGTGATCATTTATCAGATACCATCATAGGAAAAGCAGTCTTGGTTTGGGGAAGATTAATGTAATGTATTGCAATCAAAAATACAGTAGGATAGTGAGAAAATAAGGACAATGCTAGAAATACCTTCTCTTCACTCCTAACCTTTGTCCTCAAGTCTATCTTTACTCTTTT
Source organism: Alethe diademata (assembly GCA_025584955.1). Taxonomy (NCBI): domain Eukaryota; kingdom Metazoa; phylum Chordata; class Aves; order Passeriformes; family Muscicapidae; genus Alethe; species Alethe diademata. The sequence continues at coordinate 55,951,315 of JANRMJ010000054.1, read as the reverse complement.
TGCTCCTGTTCTTGACTTCAGTTTCCCTCTCCCCTTGAGAGACACAGGTGGGACGAAGTGTGGGTGTAGTGATCATGTAACACTTCATCTCTGTTGCTCCTTCTTCATGTTTTTCCACTGTTTGCATGTGGGGTCCTTCCATAGGCTGTAGGTCTTAATGATTTTCTCCAGCATATGTCCTTTCCATGGGTAGAATCCTTCAGCAATAGGTTACTAGAGCATGGACTACTACAGCAATAGACTACTAGAGAGCCACAGGTCCTGACAGAAAACCTGCTACAATATGGGCTGCTTTCCCTTCTGCCAGGAACTCACTCTTGGGGCTATCCTTAGGCTACAGCTTTCTCCACGTCATGTCCACCTGCTCTGGTTTGGGATCTTACACAAGTTGCAATGCCGATACCTGCTTCACCTCAGTCCTCTACTGCCTGCAGAGGGACAATCTGCATCACTATGGGCTTTACCATGGGCTGCAGCTGCTGGGAACCTCTGCTCTTGTGCCTGGAGAACTTTGTTCCTTGATGGTTGTTTCCATCATATTTTTCTTAGTCCTCTCACAGCTGCTATGCACAATTTTTGCTCTTTAATATGTTTTCATAAAAGCGCTGCTAGCTCAGCTTTGGCCAGCAGTGGTCATCTCTGTTGGACATGATGGCAGGTCATAGTCTCTTCTCATAGAGGACACCTTACAGCTCCCCCTGCTACCAGAACCTTGACTCAAATCCAATGTGTCCATAAACATTTGAAAACATTCTTTGATCGTTACTTTAGAAAAAATCTTATTGCTCTACTCTGACATAGCTTAGCATCGAACAATTCTATCCATTAAAGGTGTAATATGAGGTAATAAAAATGGACTTAGACCTATTATGTTGTGGTGTCTATGTTTGTTTTAAATGTAGATTTCATACTGGACTTTTTCAAATCACAATTGATATAGTCATAGCATAACACAGTAAAACATATGAGATAGATGCTTTGATCTGCTGCTATTCTGCAGCCCGAGAAAAAAAATCTATTTCAACAAAGATGCATAAACTTATACACACAGAAGTCTCAGGGATATGCTTTAATGGGCATAGCATTCATTGGACATGGTTTCTTCAGAGAAAATTGCACTGGCCTGTTGAATTTCTTCTTGTAGTGAAATGTTTTCCTCAATGATTTTCCCAGAGTTCTTATATTTTAATGGCACAAGTATTATTAATTTATTTTATTTTCTGTTTTATTATTTACTTGTTCAGTATTGGAAAGTTGTTCCATTTTGTTGTTAACTTATTTCTGCCTGAGTGTTTCTTGTAATTGCTTCATGAAATCTAAATTTTCCTCTGTCAGGAAAGAAGCATAATGTAAAGAAAACCTTGCATTAATAATAATAATAAAAAATAAAGTTTATTTAAATTGAAACGTTCTTTCTCTGAGCACACTTATGCATAACAACCACAGGCAAATCCAACTGTTTTCTGCATTTGGAGAAGGCCACTATTGAAGCCTTGCTGTATGCTAGAGAATCCACAAATCCTCCACTCCATTGTCAATGGAGATAAAGCCCCAACAAATGGAAAAATGCAGGGGTGGAGGAATGCCACTATGTTAATCAGTTGTTTGTAACAACTTGCAAGGATAATAGCAGCTTACAAACAACACCTTCTCAGCAACATTTTCCCTGTCCTGTACGTTACCATCCACCTGGGAGCACCAACAGCTGGTTCAGAGCTATGTTGCACCAAAGCACTGACACTTTAATACTAACAAACATCTTTTGTATTGACAATAGGTCCAATTATAAGGAAGCCTGGGGAGAAGTGATGGAGATAGATAGATTTTCAAAGACAACAGCATAACCTTGTCTTTTTATTATGTTTCATATTTTCCACTCTATGGAACTCCTATAGACTTCCCTTGAGTGGGTTTGTTACAGAGGAAATCACTGTTTCTTTCAATTATTTATACAAGAAAATGTGAAAAAGTAACATCACATTTGCAATGATTTAATAATTGATGATGATTTTAGTAATAATAATAATAATATTAAAAAGTCAATGTTAATAAGCAGGTTCTATTTTCCATCTAATTTCTCTGAATTAGAAGGGATTTTGTACAAATATTGTAAATGTCTAATTGTTTTTTTCAGGCAACGCCTAAGCAGATAAGAATAATCTGAGATTAAGTATATTTAAGATTCTAATTCTATTCCTAGAGAGTTAGGGTAGGGTGGCATTTAAATTCCTTGACAGGCAGTCTAGGCCATGCACACACCCCACTAGTCCTACTGAGGACTATCTGATAATCAGCATTCTTCCAATCTCCAGTCAAATGCTAAAATACATTCTCCATATAAAAGAAACCTATATTTAAAACAAAGAAAACAAAACAAAACTGAATAGTAATATATTTTTCCAAGTTTCAGACCTTAATAATAAATGAACAATATACAGAAAGCTTTTGGAAACATGTAAACCTGCTAATCATACATAATGTTCATACCACTGAAATGCAATTTCACCTGTAAGAACTGTGGTCATATAATGAACAAATGCTCTGTCTTTCCTTCAGAAGTGCCAATGCTGTTCTACAGTTGGATTAGGTCTGTTTTATGTAAACAGGAAGTGGCTTCTATCAAACGAAATAATAAAACCATAGGATTTCACTATTGGCAATGGTAAATCAAGTAGAAAGAATGTTATGTTCTCCTATTTTTCATACTAACTTCCCATGAAATTCAGGTGGCAGTGCCCCAATTATTTTTTCATAAAAAGTGTAGTCAATGTAGTTTCTTTTTGCTACCAAAATATTTCCCTTGCTGATTGTTTGTGTCAATAATAAAAAGCAGGATGTGTAGGAACAAATGAGATAGAAGCTCACATAAACAAAAAGAGTTGACATATACTAGGCCACGTATGGAAGCAACAAGAATTAACCAACTCATCTTTTTTATAAAGTAGTCATTTAAAATATTCATAATGTTATGTTGTTGATAGTGATGATATGTTTTTAGACACAGCTAGTTCCAGTTTACATTGACATACTGTCATCAATTATGCTTCACCATCTGTGAACATAATTAAGTTTACCCTTAAATTTGGTTTTAGAACATATCATTCACAAGTGACTCTTGTTTACTAAACACACTTGGAATACGCAAAAAACTGAATAGCATGCATTTTGAATAAACTAGAAACAATTTTGTATGCAAGCCTCAAAGGGCTATAAATGTATAATTTACCCATTCTCAATGTGTAACACACCTGAGCCCTTTCCAGGATTCAGGAACTAACTTAAGCTTTGTGTGACATTATTCAAATCTCATTTATACTGTTGTCATTGGCTATGACTCTGAATTGAAAACAGGTCTTAAAATATGAGTAAATGTCATTGACACTACCTTAATAGTCAGTTAAGAGGAATCAGAAATTATATATGCTTTTTTTTCAGAGACAGTCGTTGATACCTCACACAATATTTTGTCAATTTTCTAAAATCCCAAAGTACGGAATTCAATGGGAAGTATACAACAGCAACTTTCATGAAGTGCTCTAGATCTAGAAGATAATATCAGTAATTCACATCAATATATTCTGTACTTTTACTGAATAAGCATAATATTTATAGCCAATGTAGAATTCCTTCTTGTTTGAACAATTGTTAATTTGTGATCCATTTTCCTTATACATTCTAAAACTATTCCTAAAAATTACATTTTTTCCTGGATGTGTCTTCCTGTTAACCTATTTGCTAAAATGTACGTGGAAAGCACACACCATAGGGATTCAAATTCAGTCAAAGTGAATTAATTTAAAATTCAAGTGAAGAGTGGTGGGTGTTTTTTTATTTGTTTTGTTTTGGTTTGGTTTGGTTTTTTTTTGTTTGTTTGTTTTTTGTTTTGTTTTTTTTTTAATATCCTCCCAGCTCTGATCTTGTTAATATAATAAGAAGAAAACTAACACCATGAAGAAGCTGTTTAGGTCTCCTAAGTGGAAGCCTTTCAGAGGGAATGAGAAAATGAGACAAAAATCTATTAGTAATACTATTCTGTACTACCAAATCAGTGTGGCAATCCTGCCTCTTTTACAGGGTCAAAATAAGAGAATTACTAGCAAATCCTTCAAAACTATCATGTCTTAACGCCTCTAAATCTTCATAGTATTTAGCCATGAAATAACTCAATGTATTTTCATGCCAGTTTGCATAGGAGGAACTAAGACACAGAAACTACAGTGCAAAGTTCAGAATGCACTTAGAAATTTAAAAATACTCAAGTCTGCAGGAAATTTAGTCTTCAGGAAAGTAAAGGATACTTGCACCCCACTTAATAGGTGAACATTGACATTGTCTTTGCCTGTACACAGGACAAACAGGCCAAAGAAAAATCACTCAGCCCTGTCAAGCAACATTCCTTTACAGGCTTTGCTGAACACCAACTTTTCACATGGATTATTTGGGCTGTTGGGCTTTGCTCTGTTTTTAGGCAGGATTAGGGTTTGGTGGTTCCTCAAACACTATGTAAGTTGGCAAGATCAGTACATGGAGTTAAAAATTTACTATTTTGAGTTGGATTTAATCATCTGCATGAAGAATGGGAAGACGTTGTAAATAAACCACTGTGCATTTTCTGATAGACCTCAAATTCTATGAGTGAGGGATACATCATATCCTAAACCCATCTTGATAATTTTTTTCCTAAATTGTTGATGCTTATTCCATAAGTAGATGTGAGATGAGGAGTAAATCACAAATTAAAATTAGATGTTATCAGGTTCTGTCTCTGAATCTGATGTCCTGATGCTTGGCCCCACTTGGTCCTGGCACTAACTAACATTAATAGGACATCTCCACAGCTTATAGCACACCTCAGTTGCAGAAGGATGTGTTGTGCACAGTCAGTCCTGTGGGGGATGTTGGGATTCTTTGTAGGCAATTCCCTAGCTGTGACTAGACACACACATTTCTGTGTCTGTCAGCAATATTAACTGAGAGTGGGAGAAGATGTTCTGTAGTGCCTGGAAGCAGAAGCTTCAGACACTAAGCCCCCTATGAAATGCTGGCAGTGGGTTTGAAAGGCAGCTCAACTGTTTCCAACCATAACCAAGTTCCCAGGACTGCTCACAGAGTGTCATGAAGCAAAGCTCTGTGTTTCCTTTAAGCTTCTGATGCGTGTCCCTCAGTTCAGTATCTCATAAACCTTATGTATGCTGGCCCAGTGATAGGAGACCCCTGTGAGTTTGGAGAAACCTTTAAAATATCCTGTTGTCCAGGCATATCTGTCTGGAAAAGCTTGGTATATTCAGAAGGCATAGGGATAAGCATCTGCATATTATTTTGAAAGAAAAGAAAAAAAATAGGTGAAAAGAGATATATTTGAAGAAAGTTTCTTCTGCAGTATAAAACCTGGATCTATGTCAGTGGTGCTTAAGGCACCTGAGGGACCAAGGGAAACCTGCCAAGTCTCATAATGAATCACCTGAGGCTAGGTGCTTCCGGAAGCCTTCCAAATTTTAACTTTTTGCACAAAGCAAATGTAATACAAGCATAGTGTGGCCAATCCTTATGTGAGAGGCTTTTGGGGGGTAAACTTCCTTCCAAGAGTCAGAAAGAAATGGGAGAGAGGTTAGCTGAGACTTTAGGAGCAAATGATGTGACAGGGGAAAATAGCATCATTTTCACCCCAGAGAGAACAAAAAAATGCTTGATTAGTACCTTACTGATAGGACTGCACTTTATGATTGGTGTATCAGAAATGGAATGGAAGAAGACCTGAACTAAACAGGATTTCATACCTTTCTTTTGCTGCTTACATGGGTTTTTAGAAATATTTTTTATAATACCAGCAGCTCACTATAAGGAGGAATTTCTATTAAAAATTTTAATATTGCTGAATGGTTTTATCCTTTCTCTTCTGAGGTTTATGATTTTTCATTTGATGACCTAGCATCTTGTCTATTTTTTATCTCTAACAATGGTTTATATGTACACCTACCTTTAAAGATCTGACTCCCTCCACAACAGGATATTAACCACATAAACATGAGTCAACAAGAGAATGTTGATGATGGTGACTTCTGAAAAATCAAGAAGTTTTAAACAAAATAAATATGACTGAAAAAGCTACCTTTGAGTACTAAAGCCAGAATTTTTTGGACTACATTCAATTTCTGAAAACACCTGAAGTTTACTGAGCTCATAATGACATATGACATGACTGAGCTCATATGACAGGCAAAAGGTAAACAATGGAGTATATAGCTGTTAAAGGGAAAGTAAGGTCAAACAATTATTAGTGCATTTTTATCTTTAAATTCCTACAACTGTCCTACAGTGGGAAAGTAGGAAAGCAAAATACCTCTGTAGAGATTAAGAGGCCTGTAGGCATTCAGTAAGGATTAGCATTAATATGTGTTAAGAATGGATTCCAAATGCTCACAGACTTACTCCCCCTATGTTGCAGCAAGCAAAATTCTTTCAGTTGAGGTAGGCTTTGTCAGGGCCACTATCCTTTGCTTTTTCTGTTGGTTGGCAGTCTGTTTTCCAGATTATATCAGAAAATGTGTGTATGAGACACAGACATAGATAAGCGTGAAAGCCTAGAAATACAGGTCATTGAGAAAATCTGTTCAGAGGTTAGTGCCTTCTTTGAAATTAGAAACTAAAGAAAATCTAAACAGAATTATTCTACAAAAAATGCCTCTTGGAAGGTAAAAGCTGCTCTTTAGAGCACGGAGTGACAGGGATGAAATTTGAGACTAATGGCTTAACTTCTCAACTCGTCTTTCTGTCAAGCCTCTTTCATCACACCACGTTATAAATCAAGTCCAAATGAATCCTTCCCAAGTGAGAGTCTTCTCAGAAAAATGACAAGTTAGGATTCAGAGACAAATTCCTAAAAATCTCAGGCTTCATAGAGCTTAATGCACTCATTAAACACTGAGGAAGACTTTAACTTGAACCTTCCAATGGTGAGGATATCACAGTAAAATATTTTTTTAAATTTTTTTTTTGTATTTGATATAGCTTCTAGTCTTAAAGAGACTACTTGTCCAGTTTATACTGAAAAGATGCTGCTTCAGAGAAAATGTATACGGGATGTAAAATCAAGCTTTTTGCTTTTTTGCCTCATTCACCTTCAAAAGAAATAAAGACTATTTGAAAAAATTCCAGATTTTCTAGCTGATTTATGATCATTAGAGAATCCACCGCATCACTTTTGAATTTCAAAGAAATGCACATAAAACTGTGTAGTAGGCAGTAGGGCATTCAGGACAGTAATAGGCAGCTTTGATTCAAAGTATAATAAACAAAGTTTAGAAGTGATTTTTTTTTTTTGACACAATACTATAATCATGCGTTTGTATGTGAGACAATAAAATCTTGCAAGACAGGGTTTGTTTGGGTTTTTTTAAAGGTGACTGTACAATATCATATTATGATAGTGCTTTTGTTCCTGGAAAAAATTTTGTTGTCTTTGCTTTAGAAGACTATGAATTTATTAAGCATCAAAGTCCTTTTACATGAAAATCACTCATTTTGACAAAGAAATCAAAAACTCAGCAAAGTCTATGTCATCTGAGCATGAGATAGGAATCAGAATGCAATTAGAAATATTAATTTAGTTGGCTAACAGAGCCAGAAAGAGGAAAAATATTCTTTTCTAACTAATTTTTTAAATTGCTTTTAATACAAATTTCCACAGAACTAACATATTAACTCCATTAGCCAAGGAATGCAGATAACAGAGCTTTGATCATAACTGAAAACACTGAGGTACCAATTACTAGAAAAAAATATTTTCTGGTCTCTGATTAGAGAACTGTAGTGAATTAAATACCTGCCACACTTCACACTAATAAAGAAAGATTGATTTCTTTGGGATAGCTATTTGGCCATGATCATAGCAGGTCAGATGTTGCATACCAGATGTATTCAAAGGCTCTTGGCTATGGTATGCAAACGTTTGGATTTGGTTTTGACTCTGAATGCAGTAGTTGTTTGGTGTTCTCCTCTTTCTCTTCTCTAGACTCCTCCCAACCTTTGACTTTTTCTGATTCTATGCCTGGTATCATGTTTCTTCCTTCATAAATGTTTTGCTTCATCTTCTTTATAAAATATTGCATGTAGATAACATCAAAATAGCTGTGGAACTTTCAAGGCTGCTAATATAGGCATGGGCATTCTTAGAAGAAAATAGAAGCAACTCTGAGAAGAACCATACAGAATATTTATAATCTTATGACAGTTTATGATAATGGAAAGAGCTCAGTAGTTCTAGCTTTATGAAAGAAATACCAAAAGGATACGTATGCATTAGTAAGAAGAAAGGAGTTGTAAACATTATATTGTATGGTCATATAGATTTATCCGTGCTGTTGCTACCATGATAAATATGAAGATTTATTGTCAGCAGAGGATGACCAAGGCATAGAATACTTAAACAAAATGTATGCATGGAAAGCAATGAAGACAATGGAAGCTGGCTAATGTCGTTGCAAGGCTACTCTTGAATACCTTTGAATAGTCATAATATCTGGGAAAAGTACGCGAAGACTAGAAGCGAAAAAATAACACTCCTAAATTCAAGAGGGATAGGAGGAAAATTTGGGGGACTACTGTCCAGTCAGCATCACCTTAGTCACTCAGAAGGTGATGGAGAGAAACCTCCCGGAAAGATTTTCTAGACACATGAAGGTCAATGAGCTAGCTAGGAATAATTAGTATGGATTTTCAATGGCTAAATCATGCTGGACAAACTTGATAGATTTCTACAATGATGGGAATAGCTGATGAATGTTGGATGAGAGCAGAACAACAGATAATGTATACCTTAATTTCAGGAAGTTTCTGACATTGTCTCATGTAACATCATCATAGAGAAACTGACAAAGTAAAATTTGGGTAAGTGGACAGTGAGATGGATTAAGGACGAGCTGTATGATTGGCTCCAGAGGACTATGATAGATGGCACCAAGTCCTGTTGGAGGCAGTTTCTAGCAGTCTAGCTCAGAGGTCCATCTGTGCTCTAATATTCTTCAACATCCTTATTAATGATTCAGATAAGGATGACATCTCAGCAAATCTGCAGACAATACAAAACTAGGTGGAGTGGTTTATACAAAATACAAAATACAGTTATGCCACCACTCAGAGGAAGCCCATTAGGCTGGATGGGCTTCAGCAAGTGTAAACACCAAATTCTGCATCTGGGGAAGAAATAATGGATGCACCAGTTTGCAGGAGTGCAACCATCTGAAAAGCAGCTTTTCCAAAAAGGATCTTAAGATTCTAGTGGACAACAGGCCATTAATGCACCCTCAGAGCAAAGGAGTCCACCAACCTCCTTGGCTGCACTAGGAGTGTTGCCAGTAATTTGAGTGAGGTGATCTTTCCTCTCTGTTCAGTACTAGTGAGACTGCACCTGCAGCATTGTGTTCAGTTCTGGGATCCCACTGCAAGAAAGATATAGACTTAACAGAGCACGTAATGCTCCAGAAAAATCGATTTAGTGATCAGAGTACCTTTCATAAAAGGAAAGGCTGAGGGATACAAGATTTTTCTGCCTGAAGAAGGTTCAGGGAGGTCTCATCAATGTTATATGTATACCTGAAGGAAAGGAATGAAGAAAAAGTAGTTTCTCAGTACATTTCTCAGTAGTGCTTACTGATAAGATACAGGCAATGGACACCAATCAAAATACACAAAATTTCATCTGAACATGAAACACATTTTTTTTTTACTTTGGTGAGGGTGGTCAAATATCCTAAACAGAGTACAAAATCTCCATACTTGAAGAAAGTAAAAAACTTAACCGGACGTGGTCCCAAACAACCTGCTCTAGCAGCATTCTACTTTGAACAGGGAGAGAGTCAGATTAATTTAATAGGTAACTTCCAACCTAAACAATATTGTGATTACTGTATTTTTCTCTAATATGTACATTTATTTATTTACATATTTGTTTGCTTGTTTGGTTGTTTATTTAATTTTGTAAAATGTAAAAAAATAGCTAGTTAGAAAAAATATAGTTGAAGATGTACAAAGGAAGACAGAAGAAATAAATGAAATTTAATAGCCTAGAAGTGGCAGTAGGCATTATGATAATTTGAATATTGCAATTACAAGATTGTTAAGTGGATAAAAAATGATGGGTTTAATGCTTGCTGTTTTTACTGGCTTTCACTGAGGGAGTTAGAGAGAATGTGGTAGCACTCAGAGCTCTGCTGCTGTGAAGGAATGCAGCGTGTGGTGTCAGGTGAACAGAGCAGAAAAGTCTCACAAGGTTTACTGCAGAGCTATGAAATCTGTCAGTTTTGTCTGTCAGAGAAACTAGAGCTTTTAAACTCTGCCCTCTAAAGCCGGATAATCTGGCACAATAAAAAGTCCATAAGACCCAACCACTAAATGCTTATAGGTTTGAAGACAGAGCCAGACAAAGAAAATCAGAGGCATTAGCCACCTGTCTTTTCAGTTCCACTACAAATTTTTTGTTTCTGCAACTGGTCCTGTAACCTGCAAACAAGGTTTGACTGGCTTGGAATATGAGGGGAGAGCAATGGATATTGTCTACCTGACACTGACTTCCACAAGACTTCCATGGACAAGCTGCCTGTTTATGTGCTGGATGAGAAGACAATGAGGTGGGGTAGAAAACCACAGAGTGGCCAGGCCTAGAGGGTGGCAATCAGTGGTAGGGAGTCTAGTTGGAGGCAAGCGACCAGTGGTTTGCCCTAGGTGTGTCAATACTGGGTCCAGTCCTGCGTTACATCTTTATTGATATGGATGATGAAGCAGAGTAAACCTCAGCAGGCTTGCTGATTAACCAAAACTGGGAGAAGTGGTTTATACCCTAGAGTGTATAAACTGCCATACAGAGGCAGCCACACAGAAGAACCTCAACAGTATGAAGAAATGGGCTTAAAGGAGACCCATGAAGTTCAACAAGTAGAAGAACAAAGTCTTGCGCTTGGTGAGGAAAAGCTCCATGCATCAGTGCACGCCAGGGGCTGACCCAGTGGAAAGTGACTTGACAAAAAATAACTGGTATGTCTTGGTGGACACCAGGTTAAACATGAGCCAGCAATATGCATTGCTAAAAAGACTTTCAATGACATCCCAGGCTGCGCTAGACAGAGTATTGCTAACCGATGGGGGAGAGGATCCTTCCCATTTATTCAGCACTGGTGAGGTCACACTTGGGGTGCCATGTCCAATCCTGCACTCCTTACTACAGAAGAGACATGGACATTCTGGTGAGAGTACAATGAAGGCTACAAGAATAGCTCACATATAAGAAAACTCCGAGGGGGCTGGGCTTTTTCAGCCTTGAGAAGTGAATTCTCAGAGGGATATTATTAATATTTATAAATAGCTGAATGACGGATGAAAACACGACAGTCAGGCTTTCTTTAGTGGTGCCCAGTGACTGAACCAGAGACAGTGGGTTCAAACTGAAACACTGAACACCAAAAAACACGTTTTACTCTGACAGAGACAAGAGGGCTGGTACAGGTTTTTCAGAGATGTATGGAGTCTTCCTACTTGGTGATATTGAAAATCTGTTTGAACATGATCTTGAGCACCTGGCTCTAGGTGACCCTACTTGAACAGGAGAGTTGGACCAGATGACCTCCAGAGGTCCTTTCCAGCTTCAGCCTTTCAGTGACTCTGTGAAGGTTCTCTACCTTGTTCAGACAAATGCACTGCAACAGCCTAACACACTCTAAATCAGATTCAAACAAATGTAGTCTATAAAAAAGCACTATATACATTAGATTAGGCAATAAAAAACAAACACAGTATGTTTTTTGGTGCACTATTATGTGGCCAACTATTAAAAAACAATTATGAATTGTATCATGTCATGGGAGAAGACATCTTTACACATCATCATCATCGTCATCATCATCATCATCATCTTTTACTGGTTAATAATAGCAATAGAGATTTTATGAAAAACTGGTTTTGGTTTCCTAACTCCATGAAATAGTCTTACAGGCCTTAGAAACTATGATTCTGCTAACAGTTCATGTGCAATCAATTTAAATCTGGACATCTGCTGAGCTCTACTATATATTTATCCCCTTGTTACTCATTATTCAACACCAACCATGTATATAAATACAAAAGAATGTAAGGACAGCTGTACTGGATGAGGCTCAAGGCCTTCCTAGCCAAGTATAACATATCCAGCAGCAGCTTGGAACAGGTGGTTAGAGAAAGGGTGAAAGGATTAGGGCAAATATTAAATGATGGTTTCCCCTCTTTGCTTTTTACAATCAGTGATGTAGGAACTCCATAAGACCAAAGCTTTATCTGGATGCTAGTGTATAATCTATAGACTGATCTCCCAGCTATTTTTTTTTTTTCTCCCTACTGAACTCAAGGATAGTTTTTATTTCTTTGGAAAGTAAATGTAATAATTAAATTGCAGGGTTTTGCAGAAAGTGTTTCTAAGCATTCTGGCTAAAAACTCTACATGGTATTCCTAGCTCTGCAGTTATCACAAATTCAGAATGGTGATATCAAATTCATCTTCTCAGTGCCATTCTTGATTAGATTATCTCTTCTTTTATCTTCTTCAGAAGATGAGCAATTGTTATATCAGTTTTTTTTCTTCAAGTGGAATCTGTCTCACACTCCAGATGTTCTTTACTGCATTTTTTACAAGTTTTAGTTCTAGATGAACTAAAAATGAGCTGACAGAAAGAGCACAAAGTGTTTAAGGTGTAGATGCATGACTAAATATATTTTCCTCTTAATTTTTTCTCCTGCTTATAACTTTAGATTATTTCACTGAATTTTATGTGAGAATTATAATTACCTTTATGTTGTGCGGCCTTCTCTATGATTAAACATAATATGCTTACAAAACTTAGTTACCCTGACAGAAGATTTGGGCTAACTTTTGATATACATCAATCGAGTGCTACCAGTAACCTGGGCAGTCAACTGTGCAAAAGCTCAGCAATTGCCAGCTGGGCCAGCCCTGACTGTCTGGCAGACAACCTATCACCTAATAAATGCTAGCTGACTGAGGCAGCACTTTCAATCCACTAACCAGTCACTTTACTAGTACATTCAGCTATTGGTAGCTTAAAACAGCCAGGCGAGTACATTTTCACAATGAGAATGTATCGTGATTACAGTTAATAATGGTAGTCTAAAGAGCAAATTCGGTGACACTGGGTCAGCAGTCACTAAGTGTATGATTTTAATGCATAAAAATACAGGTTGTACTAAATTTGTGAAGAATTCAGATATTAAAACTGCAAATAAACAAAGCTATTTAAATATTGTATGTAATTGCAATGGAGTCTGGGTTCTTATGTTCTTTCTCAACTTCAATGCAGTTTCTTGCTGTTACTAGATGAGCCCCTTCCATTTTTATTTCCACTCCCATACCCTCATCTTTTATTCTATATAGGTTCCCATTTGCTAAGTAAAATCAGTATCTGAGGTCCAGTCAGGGGCTCTGTCATGTCCACAGCACCAACTTTCCCACTTTTTGTATTTGACTAGCACTTGAGATTTTTCCTGGCTATTTTTCAGGCTGTCTTACTGGGGTCTATATTAATACAATAACAAAATAAATATGTCACATATTCTATACATGACTTGTTGCAACATCTGTTCCTAATTACTCATCTGGTACCTTGTAAAGCATCAATTATAGGATCCCAGCTTTCCCTTGTTCTGTTCAATGTGAGGCAAATGAAAAGCATAGAGTACCCACTTAGGAAACTGAGTAGGAGAGGGAAAGAGAATCTTCAACTGACAAAAATGTATATTACTAAATTCTTGAGAGTTCATTATGCATTATTGCCCTGCAAGATGAATAATAATTTTGAAGGCTTTTAAGACATGTATTAAAATAGTCTGTGTAAATACCTATAAAATAAAGTCAGTAGAGAATACATATTGAAAGCATTAAGTCTCATGAAAACCTTGGTGATCTGTTGCTATGTGATTTGGTTTCTATCAAGTCTGCAGAACCTTTTTTCAAAAAATTTTATTTTATGGTTAAAAGCAGACAAAATCTTGAATAGGCTCACAACTGACAAATAGGTTTAAAATATTTTTAGAAGGTTGGAAAAAGTATTAAAATGAAAAAGGAAAAGCAAACACAGATAATTCCCAGGATACTTTGGATACTATTCTCATTCTCAAGTTTTAAAAGAATATTTATTCAGTAATCAGAATCTGTGTTCGTTAAAAATCTACAGCTGACAAACAAACCACATGGCCACATGCAAATACACTAAGACTGTTTCTGGATAGAAGGAATGGAATTCACCAATTTACAGAGATATTTCCAGAAACCAATATGGGAAAAGCTTTTGGTTTTCTGTTCTGCAACTTTATATATATGTATATATATTTGCTATTTGAGCTTTCTCTAACCTTATTGTTAAAAAGATTACCAGTGCTAAGCAATCAGTGAAGTCAGACTTGGTATTTGCTCTGTAAGGCAGTAGAGGAAATTCATCAGGGTATCTACACACATGCCTTACACTATTTACACTGGCACTGTGATGAATTCCTGCATCAGGGCCATTGATTGTTTACCAACATGGATACCACAGGATCCTGGATAGGATCTCCATAATCTCTCCTCAGGTACATGATTAAGTAGCAAATGACACCCACCAGCATCTGGTGAGCTGTCAGGTGCCAGAAGGTGTTTGTAGTGGTAATTCGGCCATCTGCAATCTGTGTTGTCAGTGTATTGTAAGTTATCACTGTCTCAGGCAATATTAACTTGCAATGTTCTTCTGACACTTCAGTGGGTTGTGAAGCAGACATATGGTACAAAATACTTCCTACCTAGCTCCTCCTACCTTTCCAATAGCAATGGCTTCTGTTGCTTATCGGTGAAAGTACTGAGGATTGTTCTTAAGATTTCTCTTCATATTACTTTAATATTAATACTGCTGATCTATTTTTACTCAGTTTTAGGTGTTCTGAGTCACTTTTGTGGCATGTTTCTACATTGTGAAGAACAAGACATAGGAACATATGGCCCGTGGTAATTACATATTTTGCAAATTACTTAGCAATTATACCTGAAGTTACCAAGTAGTTCAAAAGCAATTACCTTATAACTTGATTTTGGGTTTTGTAATAAGGCTTTCAGTTTATATGGAAAAATAACTAGATAATTATTTTATAGTAATATGGCCATTAAACAGTGGCCTAAATAATTAAGATTTTAATTAATTTTACTTTTTTTTTTATAAAACAATACTGGCTAACAACTTCTGTGCTATTGTTAGTTAAAACAGCTAAAATATATATTTTTTATTTACAGAGCTCACAAAAGGATGTTGACCCTCAAGAACTCCTTGGATTTGATGATCTTTGTATGTTCCTTCCAACTCAGGGTATTCTATAATTCAATGAAAAAAAATATCAAATAATCCCTTGACTGTAATTATTTTGGACTGTTATTGCTATCATTCTTACTGGATCATGTAAAAAATATGAGTTTTGTTAGAGTTTTTCTTGTACTTTTCTAATATGTTTTCTCATGGAATGAATATCATACCCATAAATCACTTAAAACAAAACAGTGAAGATAGGAATCCTCCAACCACTCATTTTCAGTGGGAAAGTTAAGTGGCCATAACTGTGGACATATTAAGGTAACATTGCAGCTAAAGGAAAAATTACCTGATGGATGCAAATGCATTTTTATTTTCAGACCAACAGCTTCTGACATGGAGAATTAGAATGAGAAGATAGGACCCCAAATGACAAACGTATTGTGCATTTCTTTAACGGGCACTGAACAGTTCAGGGAATTGTTAATAGTATTCAGGGGCTTTCATCACTGAGTCGCTAAACTTGAATCTGGCCTAGGCCCACAGTGACTGAAAATCATTACAATTTGATAGTTCTTCAGTGCCCTATGCAAAATGCATTATGTTCTTATTCAGAAACTGATGGTCATTAGTAAAAATTACTACCCACTGGAGAAGAACAAGATAGATAAGTAAAAGTGTGGTAGAAAAGGAACTTATGCAAAATTAAGATTGGTTATCATAGAAAGAGAAGGGGTTACATGAAGTATATCTATCACAGAATATTAAGAATATTAATGTAGATATTATCAAAAGATTTCCTTCTGAAATGTTTTATTTAGGCAAAATGAAGTGTCTTGTTTCCTCTCTTTTTTGAAAAAAAAAAAATAAAGAGTTCAGGCTTTTTGTCCTTGCTAAAAAAAAAAAAAAATCCGGTCTGAAAGTTTGTTTTTAGCACTATAATCTAAAGTAATAAGCAGACCTCCAAATGTTTTGAAACCTGTAATGATTAGTTTAGCAAAATAGATTCAGCACTTAACTTCATTTAGAACTGTTTAAGCTGCTTACAAATCTGGCATGTTTGAATGGTGACAAAATAAAATAATAACTCACCAAAAGTTTTTTTTTATTCATTTCCTCTTAATTCTCTCACTCATTCAGTGAAATAGAAATCATAATCTGCAAATACTAGTGTGGGGTGGATTTTTTCTTTTTTTTCTTTTTTTTCCTTTTTTTTCTTTTTTTCTTTTTTTTTTTTTAATCGGCTTTATTTTTTATTTGCAGCTTTTTGATTTTACAACACTGTAGAAATTTAAAGCACTTCAACAATAGAAATTGTCTACTGATATGTGAGCAAACAAGTTCTGTGTATCATTTATTATCATTTACTCTGTGGTAAAACAGGAAAATTGAAAGAAAGAATGTACTTACCTACATACTTAGTTCGTCATGGAATCAATACTACCATCTTAGATGGAAATTTTATGATTCCTTACTCAGTAACTTAGCCCTTCTATAAGCATTTCTGTAGAAATTCATTTAAATGACTGACCATGTCACCAAATTTTCTCATCAGAGTTCGACATGCAGGAAAAACAGAGAGGGAAAGTAAACTCCTTGCTCTTATACAGATATTTGCTCTGCCATGGTGCTTCACCTCTACATTGTTCCTGTAATGCTGCTATTGTACCCTCAAGAATGTACCTAGGAGAAACGGATCACAGAAGTACGTCTCAACCTTGCATATGCAGGCCAATGTGTGTATCCTAAACAGGAAAGTTAAGGGCAATGTAAGTTTTTTACTTACCAGAGTTTCTGAGGACTGGTATATTGAATACTATTAGGCATAGTAATTTAATAAAGAAAAACAACCATAAAATATTTCTATTCTGCATTTTGCAAAAAAAATATCAAACCCCTAAATTAACAAACAAACTTCCCAAACTTATATCTGTTCTCAGGTTTTCATGTTTTGAAATTCTACAGCCTAAAATGCGGAAACTGTTTCAAATGTGCTTGATATTCAAAAGCTCCCCCAAATAAACTCATTTCCAAGTACTATACGTTTTTTTAAATTATAGCTCTCCTGTGGATGTGTCAATAATACCATCTAACTCCAATTCATAGGGAGAAAGCAAGTGCTTCTGTTAAAAGATTCAAGGCAAAAGCACAAAACAAATCATTGATTTCCATGCCCTGGGAACTAACCTGGCAACTAATTTTTCTTCATGTTCTTATTTTCCCCCTTTTACAATAAGACAAGGGTGGAATGTGCACTCATTCATTATTTGGAATATTTGTTGACTTCAGGGAATGTAAATTCTTATTTAAGTATGCTACTTAAAAACTCGTTGACTTCCTGTCATCCCTTCAGTACATGTTTTAGAAATATAAGACCTTTCTCAGGCTAAAGAAATAGCTCTATATAAAGTAAGCTTTATAGAGGGACTCCGTAGGCTCATATTTCCAAGTGGATATATATGCTTTGCTCTCACCAAGACTCTATTGGCTTGTATCTTTTCTCCCC
>JANRMJ010000054.1:55919439-55933401 GCA_025584955.1 Alethe diademata | reverse complement strand
AACAATAATGAAATGCAAATATTCAACATTAAAAATAAAATTCATTTAATTTATTTCAAGAATATTAGCTTAACAAGATTTCTGGAAAATCCATCTAATTATTTTATAGGCCTTGTGAATGACTGATCCTATTTATTTATTTAGTCATTCAGGTTTTTCTAGGATTGCTGATGTTTTTCTGAAAAAAGGAAAACAACTCTTTTTATACAAATCTTTTTATATATACAGTTTGTCATACTTAAGTTGCAATGGTTGGAGAGCCTGTTATATGCAAAATATCACTTACAACTGAAGACAATCTTGCAATTATTAGTCAAATAAAAGCCCAGTCGATTTCAGGAATCAAACCTTGGAAAAATCTGAGCAGAGCTGTGGAATCTGCTACAGTATGCAATAATTTCCAAACAGCTTACTTAATTAAGCAGCTTTCATTTATTAAACTTTTTCATGTAATGCAACATCTAAACCAATTTGAGATCTAGAGAACAGAGACAGAAACTTAAATATAACCCAAATCTTCTGACCTCTGCCATTTCTCCAGGGTAAGCACATAGCTAGTTAAGATTCAGGTATCTGAAAAATGATAATTTTTCTTGGTGTCTTGGAGAAAAAAAAGTGAATGCAAACTGCAGTAAGGAAGAATCAAAACAATCAGTACTCCTGAAAGAAGCTAAGAGGGATTGTGACTGATTATTTGCTTAGAGTCCTCTTTCTGTGGAACCACTTCCTCTTGCTTGATTATGCCTCTGTTTAGAGAATTCACGTTGAACATTCATTGAAAATAAAGAGAAATGCTGTTCATTTAAAAGCATATCTTAATTTTTCATCATTTTTCCTTATTAAAATACTGATATGTGACAACATTTTGACAAAGCATTCAAAATAAAGAGTTATAAAGGAATAATGGAAATAAGAACAAAGAAAATAATGAAAAAAATAAGTTTTTCAATCAGCTTAAGTAAATATCAAAATAATAATAGTCATGTACTTATAAAACTAAAAGGCGTAATTTAAACATTTTTATTGAGAATGCAAAGAAAATAGAAGGTCATAAGTAAGTAAGAAACACACATCTGCCCCTCCTCTTTTAGTCAGAAAATGTGACTTATGTCCTTATCTAATTTGTTTGGGGTTTTTTTGGTTTTATTTTTCAAAATTTAAAATGAATTATTCATTTAGCTTTGGCCTTAAATGACAAAATATAAGATCAAGATTACGATAGACAAGAAAACTCAAAAACTTTACACAATTTATTATTTGAACCTGGAAAATTATTCCATCCTTAAAAATGCAAAAAAAGAAACAAAATTCTTCTACTGGAAGTATAATCCCTTTGCTTTCAAGTGTCATGATTATTGTCTCTGATGTAGCCGATTTGTGTTGAATGGGAAAACACTGAACTAAAGGCATCCAAGGAGTGAAAATTTTCAGAAACTTCTGAAGATCTTTTGACTATATGAGGATTTGTATCTCTTTGTATGTATAAGAAAATTAATTATATTTTTCAGAATATCTCTTAAATATTTCTGTGATGTACACAGAACTGAAACTTAGGGTGGAAAATGCATGTATCTTATAGGATTTTTTTTATTATTGCTATTATCATTATACCTGATACTTTGATTTCAAACTTTTTGGTTAAGCAGAAATATTCTGAAGGATTTATAAGTCAGACCAAAACAGCTTGAAAGTTAACTGCTTACAGCAACTGGCCACAAACTAGCTACAGAGAATTAGTCATAGGAATTATTCACTGGATGATTGTGAATAATGAGCTAATTTAGGAAAATCACAATCTGTTCATGGACAATTTGTGAGCTGAAGAGAGTTAAAATTCATCAACTAAATTATTTGTTATAAATTATTCACCAAGCTCTAATGAGCACCCAAAAATATGGCTGCTTATCTGAAACTTATTCAAATTATCCAAAGTGTTTCTGTATATGTAGGGTAGCCAGCAATATTCTTGTGTACTTTTTAATATCTCTTGACAGTGTTTTCATTTTACTTATGTTCCAAGCTGAAGTATGTAGCACAGAACAATGCAAAACTAAGAGATCTTAACAAGGAAGGAAGGAACACCCTATTTCACATTTTAAAAAATATTCTCACTGATTCTAAATCAGACTTGTGGTGAAAGCATTCAACGCTTTATCTCATTCTTTTATTATAGCAGTTTGCATTGCTATAGGTCAGCATTCTGATTCTGATATATCTAAAAATAAGATAAACTGACTGAAAATCTTACTGGAAAACAAATTTCCATACTATATATTCCATCAGTGCTAATTCAACTTTCTAACAAAAAATTAATCTGTTGCAGTTTCTGTTGTTAATAATACTACTTTTGCTGTATCCTTTCAGTCTCTTACCACATAAACAGTGGATACATCACTTTTCCACTTTATCTAGCAATGCTGATGATAAATGTTTCAGTAATCTGTAACTTTTATTTTTATACGGTTACAGTGGCTATCAGAGAATAATGACAACACATGATAATAACCTTCCTCAACTTCAGTTATATGGTCAACCTAGCTGCTAAAAATGTGTTAGCTATTAGGTAAAGCACAAGAACAATGTGCTTCTGCACATTAAATACAGGTGCAACTGCATCTGCAGTCAGCAGTGAACAAACATCACAATGTATAATATTTAAATCACAATGTATAATATTTAACTACTTTGATGCCAGACTTGACAATTACTTGAGGCAGTGAAGTGGTTTAAATTCATTTTAAAGGGAGCTGGAAAAATAGTTTGGGTGGCAATTGTGGGGTGTTGACCTTGGTTGCCCACTAATGCCCACTATCTATCAAGCTTCTCTGTCACTCCTCTTCCTTGGAAGAGATTTTCTCCAAATTAAGAAGGAAAACTCATCAGTAGAGATAAAGACAGTTCAATAAAGGAAAGCAAAACCTTCACATGGAAGCAAAGGAAAACAAAAATTCTCTACTTCCCTCTAGCAGGCATGTTCAGCCATTTCCTGGGACCTCAGTATGCACAGAAGTCAGTTCAGAAGATAAATGTCTTAGTAACAAATGCCTCCCTGTTCCACTATTTTCCTTGTCTTTGTTGCTGAGCATTATGTCATGCAGCATCTCTTTGGTCAGTTTGGATTGGATGTCCTGACTGTGCACCTTCCCCAGCCTTTTTCTCACTCTCAGTCTATCAATCCCAGGCTGGAGAGAGCCTTGATGCTGTGCCAGCTCTGCTCAGCAGTAGCCAAAACACTGGAGTGTTATCAACACCTTTCTGGGTATAATTGCAAAGCACAGAACAATATGGTGAAGAGGGGAAAGTTAACTCCATTCCAGACAGGTGCAATATGGCAATTTATCTTACATGATTTTAGTCACATAGTTGAAGGTCAATTAATTTCATGCAATTTTCTATATGAACAGTATTTTAGGTTAGTCATCATATTCAGCAAGAAGAAAAAGGCATGTTAAGAGACTGATTTGTAACAGCCATTTGAGTTTTCCTTTTTTAGCATAAGATTAATTCCATTAAAGGAGGGACACATGGCACTACAGTGGCTAAAGAAAGACCCTGAGAAAGACTATCAGATCTAAAATCTAACTTCTATATATCTATGATAAAGGACTGACTTTATGTGACTCACTATAAGCTGAGACTACAGTTTCCTTAACTCTTTTTCTGCAGTCAGTAGAAAGGGAAAAGGGCTCATCTAGAAAATTGCTAAAGGGTTTAGCTGATCTGAATATAACATCTGAAGATTTTTTACTTTGTGGTAACAGGACTGCAAAATGAGGAGCTTCAATCACATATAGAAAGTTACAAGAGAAAAAATGGGGTACAAATATTAAGATTTAAGGAGCATCAGACAAATTTCTAAACCTTGTTAAGTGAATGTGGGACTTAGTAGCTGAACTTTGGCAATATTGGTGGATTTTTCATTATGTGAGATTGCAAACACAGTATTTCTCACTTGTTTGTCAGTGCTAATTACTTATTAGACTTTTGTGATTTTGTTTCTAGTTTAGTTTTTGTTGGTTTGTTTGTTTGCTTTGATTTAGTTTTGGTTTATTGAGGAAAGACACAGAGAAGAAAAGAGGTTCACTGCAGGAATTACTAATATACACAAAACTACTCATCCTAGGACATTGACCCGTTCTCAGAGTGAACCTCACATTTAGGCTGGCATACAACACTTTGTCTTAGTCACCTAAATGTATGACTCCAAATACTGAGTATATTTTCTAAAAATCATCTGTTTTCACTAAAGCAAAATAGGTATTCTCAAGGCACAACTGCTGAAATCAAAAGTAGGTGGATACAAGCTCTGCTGATGTGTTTGATGTGATTACTGTTCCTTCAGAATGATATATGAAGTCTATCTAGGGCAATAATTCAGATTTAGATACCAAAATTTTAGATGTCTGGAATGAAAATAATCCTCCTATTATTATTTTGTTCTGGATTAGTGTTTTGTTCTGCATTAGTGCATTGTTTGTCAGTACAGACTGGGAACCAAACCACTGTAAAACTGTTCTGTGATGAGGGTCTGGTGGTCCCAGTGGACAGCAATCTATTTATGAACCAGCATTGTGCCCCAGGGGCCAAGAAGGACTGAGGTCCTCCATGGTGCATTAGGAAGAGCACTGCCTGTGGCTCGAGGAAGGTGATCTCATCCCCCTAATCTGCCCATGTAAAGCCACATCTGGAGCACTGTGTCCAGTTCTGGGCTCCTCAGTACAAGAGGGACATGGAGTTCCTGGAGTGGATCCAGTGCAGGGCAACAAAGATGATTTTTACTTCTGCCCATGACTTTTCTCACTTTTCTGGTTCTCTCCCCTATTCCACTTGGGGAAATTGACCGAGTGCCAGTATTTTTAGGTGCTGGATGAGATTAAACCATGACAAGTTGTCAAAACAAAGGTGAATTTTAATGTCATGATCTGGAACGGGAAGAACTGCCACCCTGGGAAAACACTAGACCTTTTCAAACATTCAGATTTTATTGAAACTTCAAAAATGGTGTCAGAAAAGCTGAAGATTTCTTTGTATCAAGATGCAGAACACCTGGATGAAAAATGGAAGCAGAGAGGAAATCTGAAACAAATATGAATGTGTTAGCAAAAACAAAGATCTTTTTCAGAATAAGAAAGAATATTTGGAGTTCTTCAGAAGAAAATAGAAAACAAAATGAAACAAAAAAACTAGGAGAGACAGAAGACTTCTCCAAGCTCCATGTCTTCTAATTCAGTTGTAATTTCTATTTCTAAGTTAGACATTGAGCAGCTAAAGAAGGGATTTGGCTGTGACCCACATTAATGTATTTGAGAGCCACTTTTTACAGATCCATAGCAGATCCAAAGTTATAGCTGTTGAACCTGCTACAAGAATACTTTATTTAACCTTTCTACAGACTGAAAAAACAACCACACTTTCAATTATCTTATTTATGCTTTGTTCTATATTTAATTATAAACAGTGGTATAAGGGAGGATGTGCTTCCAGTTAAGTCAGAAAATTAAGTCGTAGGAGATAAAAATTCAGTATAACCAACTGACATGTTTTGCCTAAGTAATTCAAGACAAAAGAAAATATTATTTTTCCATCTCTTGTTTTCATTAACCTGAAAATGAGACTATTGAGCACTTCAAAAGGGCATTATAGCTAAGTGTTCTGTGGCATTCAGATGTTATGGTGATGGGGCAATATAAAGATAGACAGCTAAGGATTGCAGAATAGAGCATTTCTACTGTATCCGCTCAGCATCACTGTTCTCACCTGGATTCTCCAAAATACATCACTGTCTGATGAATTTCATACTCTCATATGTGCCAAAGATAAATAAATAAGATAAAACACCTTTATCTGAGCAAATCCTTTATTTGGTATAACTTAAACCTTTGCAAGTTTTTACATAACCCTTAAGCAATAACTGTGAGCCAAAGTTTGCATTTTATGGCTTATTACTCAGAGATGCACAGTTAGCACTATTGTCTTTTCCTCTTTAATTGGGAAAGGTGAAGATTTTATAGAAATTATAAATCAAAGATGTTTATCCATATCTACTCTTTAATTATCAGCAGCATAAAAGCAGAATAGCTCAGATCTCAATGTTTTTCACAGAGGTACACAAGGTATGTGCTCTGTAACTAAATTTAGTTTATATATATATATATACGCACTTGGCTTTCCTAGACAATGACTATTGTAAGACCAAGATTATAGTAACTACACTTGTAACTTGACTATTGAGTACCTCGTTGTACAAATACTGCTGATTTTTTTTCCTTAAGTCTGTCATATTAATTTCATTATGATACTTTTATTTCAGTAACTCTGACACTGTTTAAGCTCATTGTGATCATGCTTCAGAAATCTCTAATGGTGATAAAATTGTTCTTCTATTTGCTTTAGGATGATGGCTACATAAATGAACTAAATAAAGCTAAAGTTTAATTGGAAAAGTTAATTCTTCAATGAAACAGTAGATGAGCTTGTTCACTTTGAGCTCCATTAACACTGTAATTGTTGAATACAGTTGGACCGACAATACATCTTTAAAGTAATGTGAGAAGGACACATACACCTTCCAGGTCCTGTGCTGCTGATTATGCATATCACAGAATAAAGGACACACTGCCAGCTTTGTAACTGCAAAATCTACTTCCAAATCTCAGTTCTATAATATCTATCTCCCTATTTAAGAAAGTTCTTTTTTCTTTTTTTTTTTTTTTTTAACCTTGTTTGTTTGGGGTTTTAATGAACCTTTCAAGTACTGCCACAGTTGTAAGCAAACCCAGTCTCTTAACAGATTGTGGTCCAGTACACATAGAAGTTGTGCAGCCACATAGGCACCTGCTAGAACTTGGACAAAATTAGTAGCAACATGAAAATATGGGCTCACTGAAAGCACTTTCAGGTCAATGATTATGAGCTATTAAATTATATAACTATATTAGGACTCAATTCTTTAGCACATTACTCAGTTAATCTCACTATCTCCACTGAATTCAAAGGAGAGACATGAATACATGATGTCTCTATCTTAACCTTGGATTAGTCTTCCTACAAAGTTTTATATCAATTATGCTTGCATGAATATATATGCTCATTTTTACCCTGCCTACAGTAAAAAGTCAGATGTATCCAGAGGTTAGATTACTCTTCTTTCTTTATCTCTAAAAACTTACTGTGGGCAAGATTTGTCAGTATTTGAACATAAGTTGCTGGCCATTAGGCTTTTGATCCTTTACATAGATTCTCACCTAGATTCAGCTGGATACCAGGTATTTGCAGTGGCTTACCAGTGAAGTATTCCAAACAGAATTTACCTGGGGCAGTATGACTCTTTTCTCACCCTGCACTTTGCTTTAGATGATGCTGTATGCAAGTAGCCTGTCAAGCAGTAACAAGTCCCCAAAACTCCACTGCATCCAGAAAAGCCCAAGAAAAGTCTGTCCTTTATATCACCTTATTGAATATGTCCACATGACATAAAAGAACATTGTCAAAAGGGATAAGTGCAGAGAAGTAGCTGCCTACCAGGATAAGTGAATTTCCTAACTCCAGAAGTTGTCAATGGGTTGGGCTTTTTGACCTATCTCTCAGCATGGTCTTTGCAAGTCTCCTCAGCAGAAACTTTTATAAGATTTTTCTTATAAGGTATATAGATGTAGGCATATGTAAAACCATTGCTACCTCTCTAAACTTTAAACTCTAAACTGAGTTTAAGAATAAAGAAAATTAACCTATCACATTCAAAAATCAGATCCTTACAGTTCAGTTTCATCCCATTATATCTAAGTGAGGAATGGAAATTTCCAAGGTTCTGTACAGTTGGTAGAAAAGACAAACCACAAAGGGATGTACTACATCACCAAGTATAGAAGATTCTCTACTATTTTAATTATACTAGAAACTTGGGCTTCTACACATCTAACTTGAATATTTAAAAGAAACATCCCTTTAATGTTTTATGGGATTCTAAATTCCACTTTTTCCAGAACTCTTTGTAAGTGAATTGGAAGACAAACAATAAACACTGATAACTCAGTTTTTAGTATCTCCTTACTAGCAGGATGTAAATCTAAGCCCCTCAAGGCTCTTCCAGGAATTGAAAAGTCATTTTGGCCTTTATGAGAATTGATCCCAGTCACATCGAAAGAACAAGGTATCTTCACCTAAAACTGTATCTTGATTATTTTCTTCCTTGCTTGCTGAAGCTCTGTCACAACTTGAAGGTGCATGCTCCTCTATTTCTTGTCAAATTTGAAAATATCCAAAGCCATAAGAAATATTCTTTAAATATAAGTTTTGCTTAATGCTTTTTAAAATTCGGTCAGTAATTAAAGGTAAACCAGTAACCTTGGTAAAACTCTAATAACATTTAATGGAAGTAATTTAATATACTTGTATTTACAAAGAAGAAAAACCACCTCCTCATGCACCATTTTTTCTAAGATATTTGACCTTATGTTTTGGGCAGTGCAGCAATGGAATATAGATAAAGACCAATGACAGAGCAGAATACACTGAATTGCACTGTAAAATTAGAGGTCTCCATGAACTCCAGCATTGAAGAGAACTCTCCCTGAAGATCATAAACTAGTTTGGGTTATAAAGAGCCTTTAAAGGTGTCCTAGTAACCCCCTCTCCTGCAATAAGCAGGGACATCTTTAACTAGATCTGGTTGCTCAATGCCACATCCTACCTGGTCTTGAAAATTTCAAGGATTGGCACATCCACCATCTCTTGGGAAACATGTGCCAGTGTCATACCAGTCGCATTGTAAAAAAAACAAACTTCCTCATATGTAATCTAAATCAATATTCTCTAAATTTAAAACCATTATCCCTTTTCCTATCACAGCATTCCCTGCTAAAATTGGCCCCCATCTCTCTTATAGGGCCTCTTCAAGTACTGAAATGCCACAATAATGTCTCCCTGGAGCCTTCTCTTCTTCAAGCTGAACAACCCCAAGTGTCTCAGCCTAGCTTCACAGGAGAAGTGCTCCAGCCCTCTGATCATCTTTGCCGCCCTCCTCTGGATCCTGCAATCACTATGCTGTCACTAATTTTTCCTTACGTTGTACTAGTACCTCAGGTTAGGTTCCGTTTTTCGTATTCAGGGATAAAACAGAAGCTGTGGACAATGGGTATTGTAAATGGCCAAGATATAAAAAAGCTGAATACGAGAGACACATGAAGACAAATGATCAATACCATACCAGAACAGAGCCCTGGCCTTGGCAGGTATGCCATGCAGAGTGAGACAAGAGGCAGAGGTCTGGGCCCGGTTAAACTCTGTTTATGCTTAAATGGCTCCTTGCAACTAGCCAGTTAATGATAAAGTGATTGCCATGGTGACAGCAACATCCAATTGCCAGGCACAGTGGGAATTTCAGCCAACTGTATCTTCCCCACGAGTGATGTGAAGCAGAGAGGTCATGTACACATCAAATGTATCTGTGACTGAATGTGCTTCGGCAGCCAAGTCTAGTTAATACCCATGCTATCAATTCATTTTCAAACTGCAACAAGTGCATAAAACAGGAGCAAGCACTTAATATCTGGCAAAGCACATAACAAAAGTGAATCTGTATAGCAGCAGTCAGCACATGGCAGCAGAAAAAGGAGATATAAATTAGTCAATTGCTATGTATGTTAAAACAAAAAACCAAAACCAAAACCAAAACCAAAACCAAAACAAAACCAAAAACAAAACCAAAAACAAACAAAACAAGATCTTAGAAACTTATTACCTTTAGAGAGGAATAGCAGTCCATTCCCATCTTGCCAACTCAACTCAACCTTCTCTGACAATAGTTTTTCTTGTCCAGATTTATGTCAATATTATACTCATTGGCTTGGTAAACCTGTGAATTCCAGGCTGTTAAAACCAGATTTCACTCAAATACACTAGCCAAAAAAAGAATCTTAGCAAACCACTGAAAACGTTGATTAGCTTCTGTTTCCCTATTTTCTTGTGGCCTTCCCCCATTCTTTCCAGCTTCTCCTTCAAAATATCCTTTGGCCATCATTTTCCACTTGTCTCTCTTTTATGAAGATTTTATCCTTCAGAGCTTCATTTTTAGTTCTTTCTGCCTTATCACCATATTAAGTTATATGTCATCTACCATGATGACTCATAAATCTCTTTCCTCAGCCTTGATTTAATTTTCATACCCTATTTCCTGGTACATTATCTGGATTGCCCTTTTAATTGTCAAGAATTAGCATTTGAAAACCTGAACTTTTCTCCTTTTCCCAGCTACAAACAATTTCCTTCTTCCCTGTCTACTCACACTAGCCAGCATTTTATTATCCACTCCTTCCTCCTCTTCAGCCTCCTTAGGGCTTAACTGGCTTTTTGCTTGCAAAACATACTGGAAAGGATCCTTCTTTTCGGTACCCATAGTTAAAAATGAAAATGTCTCATATTTTAATGCCTTCTTAGTAATAATGGCAATGTGCCTACAGATATTACCTGGAAAAATAGCCTTTGGAAAGGGTTTTAAACTTATGTATAATATTCTGTATATGATAGAATCTCTAACCTTGTTTTTAAATAATATATAATGGGTAGTATATGCTTTCAGTGAATCAGTATAATTTTTAGAGTAGGTCTGAGGCTGGATGGTTCATCCTGACTCCAGTATACCTTTTCATCAAATGTGTCTTTCTGTTTCTTCTCTCTCCCTGCCTGTTTGTAACGGTGACAAAAGTTTTTAATTTAAAAGGAACAGAAACACTACTTTTTTTTTCCCCCTTTTTAAATGTCTGAATCCTTTAGCAGATACACATTGTTGTGGTTTTAAAAACAGCTGGAAATTAAACTCCAAAGAGGCCACTCCCATCTTTCTGATAGCAGAGGGACAAAAGCAGAGACTATGGGTTGAGACAGCAATTTACTGAAACTTAAAAGCACAGTAATAACAGCAATATTGATTTTAAAAAAACTATATGAAAATGATGTTTTACCCTCGAAAAGGTTTCCACAACCTCAACTTAGTTCCATGTGGCTGACAGGACAAAAACAAGATGGCAGAGTATCCCTGTAGGAAGCTCCATGCAGAGTTTCTTTAACAATCATGGCAAGAGTGTTTTGCCTTGATGATCTTTAGAAAGTAGATTTTTACATTTTCAAAAGATGTTAAAATTTCTAATCCAGCAACACCGTCATCCAGTGGGATATACTGCAACTTTCGGATGTTGCATTTATAGAAGCAAACACTAATAACTATAGAAGAAGCAGTAATAACTGTAAAGAACTGCAATTCACCTCACAAAAATCTTAGAATATTGTGGAAAATGTATGATCTGACTCTCAGTGTGGATTTACACATTTCACATGCGTCTACACTTTCTAAATTCATTACATTCTACATTTGTACAATTGTAAGATAGATTTTCAGCTTTCATACAGCTAAATCATCAAGTACTTTGTTTATGACAGCTGTTCTTCTTCTTTGACCCTGACAATCCCACAGCCTATAAATACTTTAAATTTTATATTATTTTTTAAAGTACTTCTTAGATATGGGTTTCTTTAGGCTTATTGCTCTCCAATACATTTCAGGCAAACTACCCATATCCCAGTGAGGGAAGTGAGTAGTGTGCCTTATGGGATCAAGGTGTCGACACTTACCTTTGCTGTGATCCTTTATTACTCTCTCTGTTTTGCTTTTGTTTTCATCTGTTGTTCACTGAAATGTTGGTACATGCCCTCTGAGACAGTTTATTAAAATGTGTGACAAAAAAAATTGTTAAGAGACACATGAAATCCTTGGCAATGAATAGGAAGTGGACCTAATAAGACTATTACTAACCAAGACCATAACATGCTATATAATGGTATCAAATTGTTTACTTGTGTAAAACTGTTGAGCTGGTGTCTCTTCTTCCCTTATTCTGTTCTTGTAAAGGTCATCATTTTGTCATGTGTGGTTACTCCTCATTCCTTACAATTATAACAGCAATAAAAAAAACAAAAAACAAAAAAACAGAAAAACAAAAAACAATCAAACAAAAAAACATAAAAACAAAACAGAACAAAACAAAAACAAACAAACAAACAAACCAAAAAACTACCACCCAAAACCCAGTGATTTTATGAACATCATAATTTAGCATGATTCAAACTATGAAAGAAAATATCATTCATCTTGACACTTTTCAAGTGTTGGCAACACTGTAGTTTAGAAGAAGACAAGTATACAATTTAGTTAGTAGAAAAACAAAATAGCTATTCTTTAGAAAAATATCAATAATTCAACATTAGTCTCATCTCAACACATGAACCATTTACATGTTTTTCCTTAAGTATTAGAATATGGTAAAAAATACGATGTAGAGAATATCGGACTTTTCCTACTATGTAAAATAATGTGAAACAATACCATTAAGTGATGTATTTTTGCTTTCTCAAAATGCAATATTTGACATTTCAAATTGGGATTATAAAACATTTTGCTTTGATAATTTTATTTCCTGGAAGTATTCAAAATGAGTATGTTTCTTCAAAATAAATTTTCTGATATAATTTTACATGATGACTAAAAATCAGATTAAATCATAATTAACATAAAAAAGAATTTATTAAAGTTTGTTCTTAACGTAGGTAATCCATTTGAAGAAAACATTCTTTTTCTTGGGTTGAATACTTATATACATATTTGTCTCAGGAATAATGTTTTTAATATAAAGTTTTCCAGAAGAACTAGTGTGAAATTTAGTACTTCAGTTAAATAAACCGTTGATTGTGTACAGGGCTAATAGAGTCACTGTCTGAAGTAGCTCATCAGTTGCAATATTGGTTTTCAAATTATAGGGTTGATCTTGTTGAGATCACCATCTTGAAAAGACAATTCTTAGCACGATAAACTATGCTCTAAAACAAACTAGATTCTTTCTTTAATCATTGTCCACAGTCATTTGTTTCATAAAAATTTTTATGCCGTAAGTACTTCAGCAAGTCCAAGAAGAGGAAAAAAATATTTGCATTAACACAAATATCTGTATATGAAACTTAAAAATATATGCACAATGGTATTTATCCATATATTCTTTTAGTATTTGAAATCTGGTTGTTCTTGCACTGCAACTATTTCAGATTCTTTTCCAGATCTTTTACGTGGGTATTGAGAGTTTCAATGGGACATTCTTAATTGCTTCTTTCTTATTAAGTTGTGAGGAAAGTGTGATCTAAATGAAAAAAAAAAAAATTAAAATACAAAAAAAAAAAGAAAGACATTCCAGCTTATCAGGCTTGGCTACTGAAAAAGAGGGGATAGAGAACAAGTCACACTAGGTAAGAGCCAACAGTTTACTTTCAAGGCAAATTGCATGCATTCAGAGCTGAAAATATTCCCATGAGACTGTCACCTCTGCAAACAGTGAAGTTCAGGCTGGTAGGTTTCATGACATTATGCTACATTTTATGAAGTCACATGCCAAAAATATATTATGCCCAATTAACTCAGTACTTTGTAGATACAGTAATTTAGAAATGCTTATGACAACCGCTCCTGGCCAGGATATTCAGAAACAGATTTTTATCAATATGGCTTGCAGAACTCGTCCCAAAATACTAGGCTGCAAGATGGCATATGAGGAAGTAAAATTTCTACAGGTGACCTTGTGCCTTTTTATTTTACTTTCAAACTCTTTTATTTTCCTCTATGAAAAAAGGATTAGAAGTACTACTCCATTTTTATATAATATTTTAGACTGGTTTTAGTCTGTTTAAAATGTCTAAAGAACATGATACAATGAGAGCACAACTATATCGTAACTATGCGCTTCTCAATGTATGGTTTCATACACACTTCTTGCATATCTTTCTTGGCCTTATGAAATGCATCCTCCTCCCTCCCTTTCATGCTATCCCTAAGTCGCCATGTGACAAAGTGTGTTGGGTTGCCACACAGTATGTGGCCAGAAATGTGTATTCTATCACCATCTGTTGAAGCTGGGTGGGGCAGTG
>JANRMJ010000054.1:55886734-55919339 GCA_025584955.1 Alethe diademata | reverse complement strand
GAGAGCTCCTTAATTTCAAAATTATAATAATTTGGAGGGAGGGGGTTTACATTCTTCATTTCAAAGAGAAGCTACTGCCTTTATAGCAGACACCTGGCCTTCAAACCAGGACACAAAGATTTTGTTTGGGTTTTTTCCTAGTGGAATGGAGTGAAAAACCAAGGGACAGTTGGCAACTGACAATGAACAGCTAAGAAGGGCTGTGTGATATACTGATGGAAAGGGAAAAGGAATTGTGCCGCTGAAGAGCTCAAGAAACATTGAGGAGAAAATGTTAAAAAAAAGTTTTTCAATTTCAAATCTTTATTAAAAATAGACTGGCTTGAAAAAATGCAGAATGTCATCAAGGATTTAGATTCTAGGTGTATTGTCTAATTCCAGAAAATACACATCAGTAGATTTTTGACTAATATTTGACAATCATTTGTAAAGCAGGACTGATCCTTTTGTACAGTCTGAATGGTAATCTCTGATCTCTGAAAGGAGATCTTCGCAGTTTACGGAATACATGACAAACACAGGAACAGAGATATGAAATAAAAAGGCTTTCCATGGCACCTACTTTAATTTCTTGTTAATTTATATAAATTAACACCATTACTTGCTGAGAATACAAATGACTATAATTTGCTCATAAAGTATTACATTTCTTTGTTAATTCAGTATGTACCTTTGGCTGCTCTGTATTCTATTATATTTCCACTCTCACTTGCAAACAAAACTTCATTTTGTCACCATTTCATTGGATGCAATTCTTCCTTTGCCTTCTATATCATGGAATTAGTCACTTGAAATTCACCTTGGAATTGCATCTCTTGCTTTGCTGCACACTGTAAAAGAACACCTGTCTTGGCAATAAAATAATGGTAGTCAAGGGCAATTATCAGGATGGTGTAGCTCTGGCCGATTAGAATAAATTAGAATTAAAAAAAAAAACAACAACTAAAAACAAAACAAAAATATTGCTAGTTTAAAGAGATGCTTATGTACCATGTTTGAACACATGACAATTCTAACATAGGATTTTTTTTAACTTTTTAGTCAGTGGCAGATTTAACTGTTTGCCTGAACTCCTTTACTCATCTTTCCCATCCTTTCTGAGAACACAAAGGACTGGAAGAGAGCTTATATGAGGAAGGACTGGATGGGGTAGAAATGTAATTGTTTTACTTTGTAATTCAGCTGACATCCTCCATTTTTCGAAGGAAGTAGAGGGATAAAAAATACTTCAAATAAGCATTGAGATCTGACCATACTTTAGAGGTATACTCAATTAGTAGTAACCATGTGATAAATATAAATTATTATTTTTTTTAAAAAAAGTAAGAAAAATTCCATGATTTTTTAAAAATCTCAATAAATATTATTTTCAGTGAGGTGAGAAATACATAGAGAAGTTACACCACTTTCCAAGACACTAAAAGTCTCATTCCATTCTCTTCATGGTTTCAACATGACACAATCCAGCCATTGCTGAAGATCCTGAGAAAGCTAAGTAGCACAAACGAAAAACTGCTTAAGTATAAACAAAGTTACTACTGAAGTTAATACTTAGAACTCAGCATGATCAGAGTTCAGAGAAAAAAGTTTAATGATATTGAGAAGCGAGTCATATTGTCAATAAACAGAGGGCACTCATCAGGGCTTATGTTTGTGGGTCCCTCAGCAATATTTGATATTGCAATTGCTAGAATGAATAGAATTTCATTTAAGAAATGTGTCAAGTTAAAATAAAAACATTAATATTATTTGATTATTTTTTCTTTTCGGTCATGATTTGTGTCCATACCATGGGCAAAGTGTGTTAATTTTTTCTGAGCCAGTTCTCTCATCATCCAGGCAGGGTACAATATGGTTCCTTTCCAAAGGCTCCTTCCCAATGGCTCTCAGAGGCTGTTTACCAAAAGAAAATGTGTTTGCAGGTTTAACCAAAGCCTTGAGCAGGACAACTGAGAAGCCCAGGTCCATGCTGTATACCATGGCATACATATGAGTTCCAGTGTAAATTCAACCAAATCTTTGATACTACTTTTAGCTTTGTTTTCCCACAGTTTTCTCATCTCTTGAATATTCACACTCTAGAGACATTAGTTTGAACTCAGTGTGTATGTTGACTTGGACTGCATTCATTATTTCCATTCAGAAAGAGATTGAGAGAAATTGTGAGATTGAAAGAAGGACATATATGTCATTACCCAGCCTTTTCTTGGCCTGGGAGGAAATGATTTTCTGAATGAAGAATAAATAACTGACTGAAAGTTGACCTGAGAAATACAGAAATATAAATCTGTAAATTGCAAATCTCACACTGATAGTGAAATCTTGGTTGTTTCATGTACAAAATCACAATTAGAGTATTCACTGCATTCTTTCTAAAATACACCTGTGTTCCTTGATTATCATAGCATCTTTCACATTCCAACCTTTTTTAACTGGCAGCAAGTCTCTAGCCTCACCAGCAATCTCCAACTCATCCATCTTCAACCAGTTCAATATATCTTCTATCACTGCAAACAACTACAAATAATGGTGGGGTTTTTTCCCTATGAATACTACGTTACACATAAAAAGTTATGAAAGTTCTTTCCGCCCTGTTTTTGAAATTAAGACCATAGAAACACAAAACTATTGAGGCTTGAAAAGACTTCTAGTTAACCTTCTATTCAAGAAAAGCCACCTAGGCTCCTGGGCGTGTGCCCAGAACCACATTCAGATGTCTTTTCAATAACTCCAAGGAAGGAAACTCCATGAACAGCTGTTTTCAGTCTCCCTCACAGTGAGAAAAAGGCCTTTTCTGATGTTCAAACTTTTGCTTGTTCTGTAATATAATCCTTTTTCTAATACACCTCTGTATATTACCAGCAAAGGGATGCATGACTCTCATCTGACTCACAACGCAACGACTGTGAGTCATTGCTTTCCAAAAATCCATGCTTAGTCTGTACTAGTGAAAGTTAGTCTGTCTCACCTGCAGGACTAGAAATTCTTCTTTTCTTGATCAAGAAAAATGAAGGAAAATAAAAAGTATGACACAATGGGAAGGTATACTGAAAAATAAGAGAAAATACGAAACAAGTAAAAGAGCAAATGAGGACAGAAGCTACTTAATATATATACTAATGAGAACAGAGACTAAAAATGAAAAATATCTTGGGTGACTCCAGGAAAGGCAAAGGAATACTTGACTGTATTCTGTTTAGACTATATTTCTCATTCCTGAAAAAAAAAAAAAAAAAAAAAAAAGAAAAAGGAAAAATGAGTGAAAGAAAAAGAAATTGAAGAAGTTTTATTGTCTTTCAACTACTGCAAAAAAGTGATAGAAGATGGAAAAGTAACGAACCATGAAGAAGTCATATCGCAATAAACCAAAAGGCCAAAGTGGAAGACTGGACAAACACAATTAGGAGGAAAAAGATAGGAAAAACTTGAGGAAAAAGTAGTTTTGACATTCAGATTGCTGCCATATAATGGGTTTGACCTTTAAATTACTGAATTTACATTTTTCTTATCTCTGCATTGTACTTCGTTCTAAGGAAAATTTTACATTTTAAAACACTTTGATCAATCTGTCAAATTGAGTATTTATGAATCTAAATAACAATAACTGCCCATCTTTAAATACATTTTTCCGGATTTGTACACTGTACTGCCAACAAGGAGCTTACATGGTGCTGAAGTTAGTAATATATGTTTCTAAGGAGGTATTTTTGAGATTTCTCAGAACAACAGTTTGAATCTAAGTCAGTATGGCCCTTATTAAATTAAATTGCACACATGCTGTATCCTTGATATCATATTTAGTCCAAATGTTGTGAAGAATACTGAGGCAGATGATATTTAGATTTTATATGCATGGATGATATATGCAATTTTTCTTATTCACTTGTTTTTGCAAATGCAGAGATTAGGAATGCAGCCAGGTAAATTTCTTCTTTATGCTTTTTCTTATCTTAATTCTCCTTAATAGCACAGAACAAATAAAAAACGAATCTAAAAAATCCTTGGATATTTGGAGGAAAATAACTACATTAAGGATATATCATGGTTGAACCGTATGGCATTTGCAGCAAGCAAACTTATGAACTTGCCAGCCTGTAAGTTACAACCTAGTTTGAACTTTACATTACCTTGAAGTATTTCTCAGAGAATGCGATACTGATTCTGCACTTTGAGGGGTGAGTTGCAATAAAGTATACCCATGTAATATTATGCAGTATTGTGTTTCATTCTGTCTGGTAGGGTCTATAAAAATTACTTATTTCAAAGAACATTTTAAACATCCTTAAATAACAATATAGCTTCAAAGAGTGAACCATTGAGAAAACTTGCTGTAAAAATCAAAGGTTGTCCAAGGTTACAACTAAATTAATTTAGAATCAGTGCCTTAACAGGAATTTTGAAAGTTTGCACTACATATGCATTTCTGGGTAATTTCTTTTCTATTTTTCTATATTACCAAACAAATTAATATAAGAATTGATCAATCTAATTTATCCTTCTTGCATTCTTTAGGTTAGATCTTCAAGAAAAAAATGCATGAAAGAAAAGTAAACTAAGTAAATAAATGTTTTGGTAGTCCCTGTATTCTGTCTCTTCTTTTTAGCATTGTGTTGAATTAACCTTGACTGGATTCCTGATGCCTACCCAGATGTTCTCTCACTCCACATCCTTGACTGAACAGGGAAAGAAAAGATTAAAAACTCATAGGTTAACTTAAACAGAGGAAGACTGCCTTCCACACGGCTGCAGCATCATATGGATGTGTCATCACAAAAACTGCCTTGGTAAAAATTTGTTGCAAATTAAAACTGTAGGACTGTAAGAAACAAAGACAAAAGTAGAACAACATCTTTACCCTGCCCCTTTTCCAGGCTTAGCTTCACTATTTCTTTCCCAACTCCTCCACCTCCTTCCCTGTGGACAGTGCTGGCAGGATGGGGAATGAGGACTGGGGTCAGCAGCAGTCTAAGTTCCTTCCTCCTCATATGTTCCACTTGCTCCAATGTGGGTCCTGCCCACAAGCAGCAGTTCTTCAGAAAACGTCCAACTGCTCCAGTATGGGATGCTCCAGGGGAATAACTGCTCTACTTTGGTCCCCTCCAGAGGCTGCAGAGGGATATCTGCTCCAGTGTTTGGAGAGCTTTCTCCTCCTTTTCTGACCTTGGTGTCCACAGGGCTCTTTCTCACACGTTTCCCCCCCACCCCTCACTGCCTTACAGTGTTTTCTCCTTTCTCAAATGTGTTTATCCTGAGGTGCCACCACCTTGGCTTGGGGCTGTGGGGCTCAGCTGCACCCTGCAGTGGGCTTGTGGAGCTCCATGGAACTGGCTGTGTCCAGCATGGGACTGCTCCAGCCATCTCTCACAGATGCCAGCTGTGCAGCCCCTACTGAAAACACCTGGACATCTGCACTCAATACAAACAACAATTAAAGTGAACCTCTCCACCATTATTAAAATCTGAAAATACAAGATACAATAGGAAACAAGTAAAATAGGATATTGGTACTATGATGACAAAACAGGAGAAAATTTGGATTATGAACAGGACACTATTGACCTCCAGAGATCAATTTCTTCTATGGTTTTGAAATTCTGTTAAAATAGATTTAATGCAAAAAGCGCACCAGTAAATTAGCCAGTTAGAAGATAATTAATCAACAAATGGAAAGGATAAGATTCATTGCCTTTATCAATAGCTATTTAAAAGCTAAAACCTTAAAAAGAAAACTAATCACACAGATTCTTATGTGAGCTATGAGGAAAAAAAAGCATCAAAAAAAATTCAGAGATGGCATGACTCAACCCTCAAAGCTGATGACCCCTCTTGTTCTGTTGATTATGAGTAAGACCTTGATTAGCAGTCTTGCTAGTTTTTTAGATCCCTAACTGGCTTCCATATCTCTTCTAGTGGTGCTACCAATTGAGATTAATCCAAATTCAAATTTCCAGTTTCAATATCAGTGAAACTGAGTATTCATATTCTAATATACTTCATGACTCTCACCAGGGCAAGATACGCTGTTCATTCTGTTCATCTTGTTATTTTTTCTTTTTTTTTTTCCTTTGCCTATTTTCAGTTGTTTTATTCATTTTATTCAACTGTAATATGTTTGGTAAGTACTATCTTCCTTATGATTAATTATGCTATTCTTATGGCAAGGACATGTTAGTCCCTGATCAAACTTGTGTGGTCTCCTCAAGATACAAATAATAAGTTAAATTAAATCTCCATACATAGAGTCTGACTAATAAAATGGCAAATGTTCCTTTCAAACTTTTAATCAGTAAGAAAACAGCTTTTTTAGGTACTGCCCATTATTTTTTTTTAACTGAATGCTAATATTGCAACTTTATCTTTTATTTATCTCTCACTATTATGACAAAAACATTACACTGCAGGTACAATAAAATGCAACTAATGAAAAATTGCTTCTCTTATCCTAAAGCATGACTTAGGAAGTAAAAGTTCAGCCTTTCATGAGCTTTAAAATATTTATTTAGTTAAGAACCCAACGTTAGCATACTTGACTTGTTTTTGACTTTAGACTGGGATTTTAGACCCTGTGAATTTAGATCACTTCTTATAGTAATGTAAATGTTTAGAAGAATTTTTCTGGGGAACTCACTGGTAACTGGAAGAGATTCATATATCATTTCCTTTCCTAACTTCTCTATCAATCAAAATATTTGCTGACTGATCTTTTAATAAGTTTTATTTTTAATTGTATACTTTATTGCAAGATAATATTTTGCACAAAGATCATGTAGAATATGTATGTTTCTGATAAGAAGTCAGTCTACAAATTTGATTGATAGAATGTTTTCTTGAGTGCAGAACACCACATTTTTTTCAATTTCTTTGTGTACTGCAAAGTGTTCTTAATATCTGATGCATTGAACAGTACACAGATTCAGTACATTTCCTTCAGCTGAAAGCTTGGCAGAACACTTTAAAATGCATCAAATAACAAGCTTATATTATTCAACTTCGTGTGATGTAGATTTAGTGCTCACATTTTTCTAACATCATTCGCTCCATTGCTTTTTCCCTTAATTCTGTTTTGAAGGTGTTAAATGTTTTTCCATAAGAAATAATATAAATAACTAGTGTGCCATTTTAGTCATTCTTTGCCTTTATTAGTGAGAACAGTAAGGCAATTTGATATAATCTGCCTGGAGATCTTTCAGTGATTAAAGCAAAAAACATAAAGAAACTAAATGACATTTTTTAAGTGAACAAAACAAGTTTTTCATAATAGCATAAGAATTAAGATTTCACAGCATGATCTTGCTACAGAGATGCCAAGAACTAATATGGATTATTAAAACACAAATGAGCTTTTAAGAAGTTAAAATGATCTATACACTACAAGAATGCTTAAATGAAGATAGAAAATTAAATTTGAAAGCATTACTTCATGAAGATCAAAGCTAAGGATGCAGCCAGGTTAAAAGATTTTGAGAGTTTATGAAACCAGAAATAAGTGAGGTAATTTCTTTCTCGAAATATGTGTCATATAGCATAGTACAGTATAGTACAGTATAGTGTAGTATAGTATAGTATAGTATAGTATAGTATCGTATTAGGCCAAATGTCAAGTCCTTGCACTTTCTACCCATTTCTAAAAATGTATACAATATTTCCCTTTCTCCAGTCACCAGGGACTTCATTTGACTTCCATGACTTCTCAAATATCACGGATAGTGTCTTGGCAACTACATAAGCCAAGACACTCTGGACTCTGGAATGTGTTGTGTCTTGTCTGGTTACACATACTTACATATGTTCAGGTTCCTCAGGTGGTCACAAATCTGATTTTCTCTTATGTAGTTAGGGACTTTGCTCCTCCAGTCCCTGTAGCCCATCCTCTCAAGAGATGTGGGAAGAGAGGTTGCCAGTGAAGATACACCAAAAACATTTTTGAGTACCTCAGCTTCTTCCCTGTCTGTTCTTATCAGTTTGTCAGCCTTGCACATCAGTGGGGGCACACTTTCTTTAATCTGCCTTTTCTGGAAGAAATACCTGTAGAAGCCCTTCTGGTTATTCTTTGGGTCCCTTGTCAAGCTCAGCTCCAGCTACACCATGGTCTTTCTCACCTCATCACTACACAACTGGGTAGCCTTCCTATACTCTGCCCAGAACACCAGTTGTGAAATATCAGTTTAAAATAGATTTCCTCCAATGATAATATTTATGATCTATTATGTAAAGAAACAATGATTTAGAAAAGCAAATATATAACTATATATAACTAAAACAGAGACACAATGTTTTATTTCTAAGGTAATTCTTATGCTGCCTGGAGTGATCTTTTAAATACGTGTTGACATTGTGAAACCAAACTTGGAAAAGGAGTGGAAGATGCTTTATTTTTTAATTTGTTTTCTTTTATTTGGTTGTTTGTGTTTTTTTTTTTTCACTTTCCAAATGCACTTTAATTCAATAATTTTTCTTTAAACTGAGTCTCTTTTCCCCATAACAGTAAGTGATAGGGAATTTCCCTGTCTTTGTCTTGATGCACAAGCATTTTAATTTTATTTTTTGCTCATTTAAGGAAGAATAGTAAGATAGTGGCTTGGTAGGTATCTGGCAGCCAGAAAATGTCAACCCAACACTGCAGATTTCAGTGTTAATCTATTTCCAATAGGTTCTACACATATATTTAACCAGCTAGCAGTACTTTTTCTTTGTTTTACTTCTTTGACACATAATGTATTATTTATTGTTATATCATAATAATTCATAATAATTACTTTATTTCATATCTACTGGTTAAGGAAAAATATTTGATGATATATGGTTTTCTTCTTTGGTGGATTTTTTTTGTTTCTGTCTTTCTGTTTGTTTGTTTTTCCTTTTAAAGTTTCAACAAGATCTATAAAAAATGCTAAAAAATTCCATGCTTTAGTTAGAAATACCATCAAATTGGGTTGTGTGAGACTAAAAACATGTGAAAACAAGGATTCTAATCTGTGATGAGAGACAGTGTGCACAGAGAGAGTTTGTATTTCATAGAAATTAAGAAAGCCTAATGCACCACATCTTTCAGCTTTGTATGACATGCACAAGAATTTAAGATTAAAGATCGGTGCCACTAATCAGTATACTGGCATATATCCTGTGATACCTTGTTGCCAAAAATAGTCAATAATTTTCAGGAAAAAAAAGATACCTGCAACACTTAGAGCAAATATGGGATAACGTTCCCTTCAGAAAGTGCTTATTTAGCATATCTATCCTCTTTAACCTGCTTATTTGAGAATTCTGCAAACACATTATGCTAACTGCATTAGAAAGGCAAAGATGTGAATGGATATTAATGAACTATCATACTTTTTATGACAAAACAGAAAATTATTCTTTATAAGAGACCATATTCACAATCATAGGACTAGCTTTTTAATACACACATCAAAGCAATTTATTTTGCCATTATTCCAGGCTCTTTTATGATCTAGTAAAAGTGGGTGAAGACATTTCCTTCACTCCTCCTTTCTCCATGTATAAAACACATTTAGGAAAAAAAATACATTTTTGAATATGGAAATTATAAATATTTTTCACTTTTTGCACTTCATTGTCATTAAAAATATCTTTTTCTTTTAAGATCATGTATTGTCTCACTTTTACATGGAAAGTCTGGGAGGATAAA
Organism: Alethe diademata; assembly: GCA_025584955.1. NCBI lineage: Eukaryota > Metazoa > Chordata > Aves > Passeriformes > Muscicapidae > Alethe > Alethe diademata. The sequence goes on along the minus strand of JANRMJ010000054.1, from coordinate 55,909,684 downwards.
AAAAGCTGATGATGAAACATGGTATAGGCAACATTTAATCAGTCTTTAAAGTCTTTAAGATGAAACACACTGAAAGTGTAAAATATTCAGTAGAACTTGCAAATTTGTCTTAAAATAATTCTACTCAAAATAGCTTTTAAATTTTGTAGGAAAACAGCTTTGCAAAGTATTCCTCCTTTGAGAGGAATTGCCTCCAGGTTTAGGTATTATAGGAAAGATAAATTCTTCCATTTTGATGTTTTAAAGTTCATTAGTTAAAAGCATGGAATGAAAAATGTTTTAATACTATTTTGTTTCAATTTCCAAATATTCAAAGTTTATTATTTGATTTAAGAAGACCTTTGCATATTTTGAGTCAGAAGGAGTATTGAATGCAAAGTTATCCAATATAGAAGAAAGTGGTGAATTCGAAATCTGCTGAATGACACTGAAATGCTCATGTTGCATGAAAGATGTTTTTTCACTTTTGTTGTAAATTGAGTCATCAGTGAAGCCCTATGTATCTGCCTATATTGTTGTCTAGCTACCTGCTGTGGACATAGAAACTGACATAGACAGAATTTGTATTTCTTAAATCAACACACCACTGTTGGAAAATTGAGACAAAATTAAGACGTTTTTAAGTGGTAGTGATTCAAAATGGCAGCACTGGCTTTTTCTTCAAAATAGCCCTGTTATAAAACTAGAAAGGCGAAGCAGGCCTAAATCAAGAAAACACTTCCAGACACATAAGTACAAGAAAATTAGATAGAGTTCACTAAGGGGTAAATCATGTTTGACTACCTTGATAAACCCATATGATGAAATAAATAGCTTGATGCATGAGAGGAGAGTGATGGACATTGTCTATATGGACTTCATTAACACTTAAGACACTGTTTCCCATAAAATTCCCATAGACAAGCTGTTGGAGTGTGGGTTAGATGAGCAATGGGGTGAGTTAAAAATGAGCTGAATGGCTGGGCCCAGACCAGGCAATCAATGGCTCAAATTCTAGTTTGAATAGGAGGCCTGTGACTAGCAGTTTACTCCAGGGATCAGTACTGGATCCAGTCCTGTTTAATATCTCCATTTATTGATATAGATGATGGGGCAGAGGAAACTTTGGCAAGTTTTCTGTTGATACAAAACTGGGAAAGGTGGTGGTACACCAAAGATTCATGCTCCCATCCAGAAGGACTTCAACAAGCTAGAGAACCCAGATGTGAGAAATGTCATGGAATTCAACAAGAACTGCAAAATCCTGTACATGGAAACCACATCCCCAAGCTAGGAGTCACCCAGGTGAAAAGCAGCTTTGTAAAAAAGCTTTGTCTGATTGCAACAGTGTCTGATTGAACAGGTGCCATCAAGGAACTCTTGCTGCAAAGAAGTCCAATGATATGCTGGGTACATTCTACAATGTTTGCCAGGAGTTCCTTGTGGGCAATCCTTCCCTTTTCCCAGCACTGATGAGGCCACTCTTTGAGTCCTCTATCCAGTTCTGGGCTTCTCAGAATGAGAGAGTTATGCAGATTCTGAATAGTCCAAAAAGGGCCACAAAGATGACGTGAGCATGTCTTGTGTGAGAAAAGGCTGAGACATTTGGAACTGTTCAGCCTGGAGAACAGAACTGTCAGGAGTAAATATGTTAAGAGAGGCTCTAAAGACAGAACCAGACTCTTTAGTGGTATCCAGCCACAGAACCAGGTGCAATAGAAAAAAAGCTGAAACACAAGAGGTTGTGTCTGAACATCAGGAAACACTTTTTCACAGTTGGAGTGACAGATTGCCGTGGAGATTGCAGAATGTACATTGCTGGAGATAGTGGAAAGCATGGTACTGGGAAACTGGCTGCAGGTGGCCCTGATTGAGAAAGGGGATTTGACCAGAAGACTCTTCAGACTTCCCTTCCATCCTCAACCTTTTTGTGATTCTGTGACTGTGATGTCATAATGGATTTTCTCACTTCTTTTATCATCACTTGATTATTGTGAAATATTCACAATATTTCCCCAGGAAATAGGAAGCCTCTACAATGTATGAAATTGCTGGCAAAATTAGTCATGTATCATAGAGTTCTGTCTTATAGAGATGTATAGACTTTATCTGTGAGTTTATGACTAGACCCTTCCAACACTGGATTCCCTTGTTTTCAGCTCAAAGAACAGTTACTTAAGTTGAGATTTTTTATTGCAATCATATTTCTTTCCTAGGACATTTCTGAAGAATGATTATACATTTGAAGATGAGAAAACCAAGACCCTTTAAATATAGAAAGGATAATTGCAATAATAAGACAATATTTTTATGATATAAAAGATAAATAGGAAATAAAGCTGTGTGGAAAGCACTGGAGTGAGAAAGAGGGAGAGATCAAGAGACTCCTTATGAAATCTAGCAGAGATTCTAGATATGAAACAAAAACTATACCTTCCAAATAGTTCACATATAAATTTTAATAGTGTTTTGATTGAGCAATGTACTTAGCACACTATCCACTTTGTTGGTATGAGAAAGGTACGTAGGGTGAGAAAAATTAAATTGCATGTCCACCATAATATCAAAGAAAGGCATCGATATTATATAACAATATCAAAAAGAGCAATTAATAAAGGTTGAAACCTTAGTCACAAATAACTGATTTCTAGCTGGTTGTCATCCAGACATAAGAGCAAAAAGGTTGAGGTTTTTTCCTAAGATCTCCATTTAAAATAGTGATGCAACATGACCTCTGAATAATCTCTTCATGGTTTAAGCAATGATTATGAAGAATTTTTTTCATGCTTCTTTTTGCCATAAAAGATTTCAGTATCAAATCACACATATTTCCTTTGTTTATGCAGGTAATATTGAAACCGAAATTCTGAAGAAAAGACTCTTTAAGAAACATGAAATATTAAAAGTCATTAAGGCTTTTGCAGTTTCAAACATACTATAAAAAATGAAAAAGAATTTAAAAACAAAATAGCTAAAAATTGCGTATTCTTGCAAAACATAATGTGATTTTGAAAAAAGAACAAACTACTCGAGTTTTTGCATGTATTGACATAGAATTTAGAGAAGATATAATTACTCTCTCTAATTTCAAGAAGACTATGTTACACATCTCTTTCCAGTTACTGTAATTGGCAACATCATCATACTTTTTTCAAGGCTGAAGAATTTAGGATGGAAATAATCCTTTCTGAATGTCCATGATCCTTCCTTATAGAAAAAAATGCATTCTAAAACAAATGTATGCTTTATCTATATTTGGGGGGGAAAAAAAAGAAGAAGAAGAAATAAATACCACTGTATTTTTTACATAAGAAACTCTTTTCTAAGCACCGATTTCAGGTATCATTTTTTTTATGGTCTTATCTCTCTGAACAGAAAACTAAAGAAAGAGAAAAGAGCACTTGAAGTTCAGTCCTGGAACACAACCTTTGCAAGACAACAGAGAATGATGAATAGACCATTCTATATCCCATTTTCTCTGAATTAGTACCTTAAACCTTATTTTTAAAACATTTTTAGAAAAAACATATATTTCTATATGACATGATTATCTATCAGGTGTGCCAGCTTCTTTTGACAAAAGCTTCACATTTTCTGCAAAAACCACTGATGAAGTATTAGGCGACTGGAATATCTCAGGCACAAAACACTGTTCCCTTGAGGTTGATTATTTGGCTTCCTGAATATGTCATTCTAAAGAACAGCAGATACATCTTCTAGATTCAATTATGGAGAGGCGACACCATCATTTCCCCTTAATATAACAGTTTATCTTGTATTGTAACGATCAGGAAAGCCAATCCTAATGAACAAAATGTCAAGCATATGGGGGTAGGAAAGATAGCTGAAATGGCTCATCAGATCAAGATATGAAGCAATCCAGCCCAGGAAAATTAAATACCAAATGATTATTGTGTGCAAAGTCCAGGCTCATCTGTGCATGAATTAAATTTATTGTTTTAATTTATTTTTTAATAAAAATGCAACTTCTCAGGTTTAAACATATCACTTGTCTTTAATAAATTTGTCATTGTGTCTTTATTATACATTAATTTGAGAGGTAAACAGTATAGGGAAAGCACAACTAAATAATTGTTTAATGTTCGTAATGTACACTAATCATATATGTGACAATCTTTTAGTATTTGGTCATAGCATTTCCCATAAATAAGGGTATGAAAAAATTAACTCTTCTTTTCCACACATTATATTACATGTGTGATTATGTGTCTAATTTGAAATGTCTAATATTCAATAAGTTCATGATTAGTGTTTACAGAACAGGACTCAAACGGCAGGAATATCTAACTATTTCAGAAGGAATAAGACATCATAATCTGAAATTAGGATAACAGTTACAAACCTTTGCTCTGATCTGCACTGAGAAATAGAGAGAGTACACTAAAAAATCCTAAACCAAGTACAGCAGGCAGTATTTGGAGGCAGTATTTGGAACCAACCTCATATTGCACTACCTCTACAGCTTTATGCAGCAATTAAGAGTGACAATAAATGTTGTTGTTCAAAGACAATTATTTGGAAAAGACCTCTGAGATCAAGTTCAGACTTTGACCGATTACTAACTTGTCAATTAGACCACTGCACTAAGTTCCACATCCAGTCATTTCTTGAGCAACTCCAGGGATGGTGACTCTACCACCTCCCTGGGCAGTCCATTCTAATACTTAGCAAAGATTTCAATGAAGAAATTCGTCCTGATATACAACCTGAACCCCCCAACACAGCTTGAGGCTATGTTCTTTCATCCTGTCACTGATTGCAGGGAAGGAGAGGGTGACCACCACCTGGCTACAACCTTCTTTCAGAGAGCAAAAAGGTCTCTCCTGAGCTTCCTTTTCTCCAGGCTAAAAAACTCAAGCTTCCTCAGCTGCTCCTCACAGGACCTACTCTCTCCACCTTTCATCAGCTTTGCTGCACTTCTCTGAACATGCTACAGCTTCTCAATGCCTTTCTTGCAGAGACGGCCCCAGAACTGAGCACAGGACTTAGGCACAGCCTCACCAGTGCCGAGTACAGAGTGACAATCACAACCCTGGTCCTGCTGGCCACACCATTCTTGATACAGTACAAGATGCCATTGGTCTTCTTTGTCCCCTGGGCACAAGGAGGTTGTCAGCCAGCACCCCCAGGTCCTTTTCTGCTGGACCAGCCACTCTGACCCTAGCCCATCATGTTCCTGTGAGGGTGAATACATCACAACTTTCCTTCTGTCTCCAGTTTCTTCTGTTTATTATCCATATCACATGCATTTGCTTCAGTGCACTTCAGCCAGGTTTGTAGACTGCACCCACAAATCTGGCATGCCACCACAGGCTCTGCTGAGCCTGGTCTTACCCCCTGCTCTCTTCAAACTGGATTTAAAGCCCTCTACCAGACCTGCTGACTCACGGGCAAAACTCTTTTCTCTCTTTTAGACAGTGAACCTCATGGTCAAAATAGCCAAAATTTCATCCACGGCATGCATCTTTCAGCTACATGTTGATCAGGTTCCTGTTCCTTTCAGCATTTTCCCTGCAAGTAAAGGAATGAGGGAATTCACCAGCTTCTCGCTCGTCCCTTTAACCCATCCTTTAGATTATCCTGGGACTTCTCTTATCAACCTCATCTCTGTCAACCTGGACAGCAAGCCGTGGGTAATAATCAGAGGGCTGGAGCAGTCCAGGCAGTCTCTTTTCTCTGTTACCTGGGCCCCAGGGGGGCAGCTGCTCAGGAACCCCCTGCACAGCCAAATACAGCCCTCACCCCTGGGTTGCTGCTGCTAATTCCACTGCTGTCTCACTGTTGTTTTGAACTTTTTTCTACAAAACAGTATCTGTGAAATTTTATAAATGTTCTTGCTTTGCCTTCAGGTAGAGCAAAGACCTTTTGAAGTATCTTGTGACAAAGAAGACACTGGACTAGTCAAGTGAAGATTTTCCTGGTCCTTTTGTCCTAAATTTTATCACTAACTTTCCCATTTCTGACAAAGGAGAAAGATTGAATAATCAGTCAGTTGAGAATGATCTTTTTCTGAAGGGTAGAAGGAGAGAAAGGAGAAAAAAAAATCTGAAACTTGCTCTCTCCTGAAGAAAGTATTCCAACTTGTATTAGGTGGAATAAATACACTTTTTTAAAAAAATTCTTATTTTTTTAGTTTTCAATCTCATTATTAAGAATCCACCCACCAGAGTGTAAAGAAGATTTGTCTTTTTGCACCCTGGTGAGTAAAAGTGTTTACAAAAGAAACATGATTCCACTGTAAGTGACTGAGAAGCTTTTTTTCCCCTCCCACAACTGGTTGTAATTAAAATCAGACAAGAAGAAAAAAAAAATGATTTTTATTTCTGTGTAGAACCATGAAAACTGGACTTTGCTTAGGTATTTAAGTGATATCAGGTCTCCTTTTATACTGAATTTTGAAACAAAATGAGTTGATGTTCTTGAGGAGATATAGTTGTGCTTTTAATTAACTCTTCTATCCTGAACCTGGAATGACAAAAGCCACTGAAATTTCAGTGAGATATCAGTGGTTCTGGGAGAAAATTTTCTTGTTAGCATTTATTGTATAAAACTTTAAATTACTTCAAGGATCAAACTGATGTATAGATAGTCAATCCAGAGGAAAATGGTAGGTACCAGTGTTTCCCACAGAATGTTTCCTACAAACTCAGATGGAGATCATTAAAGGAATCTAGTAATAGATTATCATAATCTTCTATACCTGCACTCATCCTGCAAGTTTGGAGTATTTATAGATGCAGTGAGGGTTTCTAACATATAGCGTGCTTGTGAAAATTACTTGCCATTGAAAAATACAAATTTGAAATTCCAGTCACCATTCCATGGTGCTTGGCTTCAACCATGTTCTCATTATCAACTAAATGTGGGTATTAATTGATTGTTTTAAATTTTTTAAAAGTTAATTTTTAAAATTTCTTGAATCCTAAAGAAGCAGCAGCCTGTAAACCCTGTATATTTTCTTTCTCATTACTTTTTCTAGGACTGTACCAATTATGAATTTTAAAAATATTTCAGTATAATAAAAAAGACAAGTTCAATAAATAATGTAAACTATCAAGAAGTTTGTAGATAGAATAGCTTGCTACTTCTATTTTATCCAAGTTAATTGTGTACCTTGAATGAGATTATAAATGCAGCAAAAGAATTTTCTGAAGTTTGTATGTTACTTATTCAGTTGCCATGTCTAGAATGCTAAATACTTATTCTCTTATTGTATTTCAGTCCTTTCATTGCTCATATCTAGAGAATAAACACATCATTGCCGTTACAATCCAAGCTGGGAAATGGGTGAATCAGAAATGGAAAAATCTTCGATGTCCTATATCATGTAAAATAGGTAAAGTAGCTAAGGAAGACAAGTCTAAAGCACCTTGATTCTATTTGTGCGTAAGAAGGCAAGAGATGCTGTGGTGCCTAGGGGAAGGTCATGCTAGAAGAGCAGAGCCTGATTTAGAGCCAAAGGCCATCACACACCTGGGCTTATCGAAAGTTTCAGAGAAAAATGATGAAGTGCATTTCAGGCTGCAAGCACTGCAGTGAGGACAGCCCTTTTCCGGATAAATGTTAAATAAAAGCCTGTAAATTTATAGTGCCAGCCGACCTCTTTCTCTCTCCTCATGAGCTTTACCTGCCTTCATTTTCCCTCTTTCCTCCTAGCAAAAAGAGACACAGGGTAACTTTTCATTAGAAAACTAGACAAAAAGAAATTCAGTATTTGGATGTTATCTTATTCCTATACTTTACAGATTTGGGTTTTGGTTTTTTTTGGGTTTTTTTGGTTTTTTTGGGGGGGAGGTTTGTTTGTTGTATTTTTTTTCCTTTTTTGTTTTCCTTTCTTAAACAGAACTGACTACAGATCTTGGATAAGTGAACACTGTCACTGGTTAAGCCATTGCAAAGCATTAGAGTCACTGTGAAAAAGAAAGCGAGGGAGTTCCAGTGTGTCATTTGTCCTTTAAAGAATTTTGGGAGCTTATACATTTTGTATGCACACAACACAAAACACAAGCATCTTTCATGGCCTTTCCTTTCTCAAAAAGGCTAAATAGAATTCACTATGAAAGAAATAGAAAGCAATTATTATTCAAGTCAATATATGCACACCACTGCTACAATGTATGCAATTTTTTTCTTCGCTTGAGTGACCTATATTTTAAATATTTCAAAATAATTTTGCAGCTTGATATAATCATGCTAGTAAAACATGACACCACATGAAAAGCTTGTTGATCTGTATACATTAAGCAATATGATATTGTGAGTTCTCATTTTGTTGGTGGTTTTTTTCTCTCTTTTCTTTCCCTTTCACTAACAGTTGTATCAGAATTAGATCTCTTTTTACTTACTACTGTGAATTTTAAAATATTATAATCTCTCCTAAATTGTGTGGTCATATAGCTACAGTGTAGAGAATGTCAATAGTAATTATCTACTGAATAAGCAGAGGGAGGTATGAATGATTTTTTTTCATTAAAAAAGTGACTGGTTTTTCAGCTTCTTTCATCATTACAGTCATTGAACATACTCTTTTTTGGGTATGTATGTTTTAGTATGTATGAGCTTCTATATAAACCAGTACGCAAGCATTTACTTGTGCTAGCACTTTATTGAATCTGTTCTGGTAAACTATGTGAAGAGCAGAATCAGCTAAAGAAAAGACAATGGGAAAATCAAAAGTCTTGAGTAAAGCTTTCCAGCTCTACCTATAAAATTATTGAGATATATATGGGTGGTTTTGCTTTTATTTAGTAGGAAGAGCTTCACGATAACAGATTGAAATTATAGCTTCCACAAATGTCTTCTACTGCAGTAGACATTTTATGCAATCTTAAATTTTGACAAAAAGTTATTGGTTTTGATAGAAAACTATGAAGGTTTACATATTAATAGGATTTTATATACATATATAACTATGTGAAAAAGTATACTGTTGAGCTTTTTTTTTCTTTGTTTTTGTATGAACATAAAGAGAAAAAAAACCAAACAGAAACAACAAAACAAAAAGCTCCCACCTACAATAAAAGAAATTGTATATTATATGTGTTATGGAATTAATTAAAGATTAAAAAAATATGAGAGTTTTTGAAGGCCATTAACCTTCTCTCATCATAAATATCTATTCAGTATTGCTGCATGGATCAATGCAGTACTGGGCAGTAAAATAATGCACTGCATACAAAACTGAAGCTGATAAACAAAATTTACCAAGTATGTACATGAACAGTAATTAATCTTCATGCATGAAAATGTTAGCTTTACAAAGTGTACATGTACATGAGGTTTTCCTAATATTTCCAAACCAAGTTCTCTGAAACTTTTATTTTCATATCACTTAATTTCTCACTCTTTTTTCTTTTAAATTTATTTCTTCTTTTTCTATTAGACAAAATATCATCTTCCTTTCTCCCTAGTAACCCCTGATAAATTAAATTTTAAGCAATCATTCAAAATACATTTTCAAAGTATTAATGTATTTCTATAACTGGACATTTTTTTTTCTAATCAGACTCTAAAAGAAAGCTTAAATCAAAAATATAAGTTCTCTGAATCAACGGTGATACTAATCTTCCTCAAAGAAACTGTTTACTCCTCAGAGGACAAGATGGCTGATGAACAGCTTCTGCCTGCTACTAGCACCACGCAGTTTGCACATCTTCAGAATGAAAAGGCAAAAAAAAGCTGGATATGAGTCATTCTTAACTCTTTCATTTTCCTTGGATATGGTTAAGTTATTATAGAATCTCAGCAAAATATTAATGATGAAAATATTTTTCTTCTTTTACTTTCTAAGATTTTTTAATAATAACCTTAAATTTGGATACCATAATGCTACTAATATAATTAGGTTTTATTTTGAAAAATGATAGTTGTTTATCCTAGCAAGCAAATGTAGACATCTAGAATCATTCCAAAGCAAGAATCATACACATTAAATGGACTTTTAAAAGAAAAGTGTACCTCCTATACCTGAATGTTTTTTAAAATGGAGTCAAATTTTTTCATTAGAAAAAACCCCAACTCAATACACAAGGTGTAGGCATTAAAAATACGAGATAACACTTCTAGATCTAATTTACATATGCATGGTTTTTTATAACCTTTAATTTTACCTAGCCATATAAAATGACAAGTTTTCTTTGTTTTCTTAATTTGGTAGATAAATGTCATGATATGAAATTGTAACTGCATCTACTTGTATCAAATTAGTAATGAGTTTTTGTTGAACTGCAATACTTGACATTATGAGGTTTACATCTTCAAAAGTATTTCAGAATGCATTTTTCTATTAATGCCTTGTTGGAAGTCATGCTTATTTCATCAAAAAAGACTCATTCTTTCTGTGTATAGCAATCTAAATGAACACCTTTATTGTGTTGTGACATTTCTGAGTCACGTAGACACTCTCAGAAATCAAAAACGTCCCTTAGTGTTCTTTTCATATGATATCCATATTTTTCCAATTTAGTTTTTAAAATTCATTAAGACAAATTTGAACTTGTTTATTTATAGAAATAAAATGATCAATACCATGGAGAAGATTTTCATAGTACTCATGACAGAAGACATTTCATATTGTTACGTCTTCTCTTAGATCTTTTAAGTACCCAATTAAAAAATGTGTGAAAGTGCCATCCTCCAACCTAATGATAAACAGATAAAGCCAAAATGTGTTAATACACCCAGAGTTATCATCTACTCATCAGTGCAGGAAATTAAAGATAAAACACTCGATTTCACAGACATTCACATGAGTAAGATATTGAATATGGCACAATCATCAAAAGAAATGCCATATGGAAACCCATATGGCTTCATAGATAAGCACTAACAGACTTATGGTTTGCTCTTAAAAAATTGAAAGTGTTTTCTCTAATGAAGAACCAATACATGAAAAGATGCAACAGCAAGATGATGAAGGCAAGGCCAGAAAAGTAGAAGGGAAAAAAGAAAAAAAATTACATTTTGTTGGGGAATGATCATTTGTCAATATTTCCATGTACAGAAATATATATACTCTACACGTAATTTATTGCAATTCCTATTTTCTTAGTCACTTTTTCTCCTTCAGATCTTCTGACTATACTCAGAGTAACTGAGAAAGAAAAGAAAACCAGACATTATCTAGAACATAAAGAAACAAGTAGATTATTGATAAATCTTTTTATTTTGTTCAGGGCAGGCTATTGAGATTTGCCATAAAACTGACCATAGTCATCCTTGACAATTGTTGCAAAGAAACACTCAGAGAATCTGTGTATCGTTATTGTCATGTACCTGCAAATTGTTCCTGAATCCCACCACTGTCATCACCCCAGTAAGATGCTCAATTTGTGCCCTCTATCTCTGGAATCTGTGAAGAAATTTATATGGTTACATTTCCTGCCTCAACACTATTCCCGCATCTTAAATTGTGAAATGGTTGAACAACCTAATTTGGCAGTGACCATAAGCCACATGCTAAAGTCAAGGAAAACTTCTATTTTCAACTAAGTTTCTCCAGACATTATTCATCAGAGCTCTGAAAATCTCTGAGCAAGGAATTTCAGAATCTCTGCGGAAAAGTTGGCCCAGTGTCTGACCACCTTGTTTGTGTTTTATTTATTGTTGTAATTTTCTTAATAACAAAAGGAAATTTTCCTTGATGGAACTTGCATTCATTCTTCTCATTGTTTTGCTGTACCACACAGGAAAACTGGGTTAGGTCTTCTAAATACACATTGAATAGTAAAAGATACTGTTAAGTTGACCCCTTAGCAATCTGTTCTCTAAACTAAACAAAGCCTGTGCACTCACCCTGTCTTTGTGATACTCTGTAATCACAGAATCACAGAATCAATTAGTTTGGAAAAGACTTCTGAGAGTACTGTGTTCAACCTTTGACAGATCACCACCTTGTCAACTAGACCAGGGTACAAAGTGCCATGTCTAGTCCAGCCACTAGAAAATCTCATTGATCTCCCATGGCTTGCTCCAGTTTGTCAATGTCTTTCTTATACCGGGGAGCCCCAAACTGGAATACCCCATTTTTAAACAACCACATGGTAATAGTCCCTTTTAAACTGTTGGCTATACTTTGATGGTAAAGCCAAGGTGGAATTTAGCCATCAGAGCTGTGTTTGGAGAGAATAATTAGAGTATATGAGGTCATGAGATCCCTTGTGACGTTATATATTCTATAATCCTGCAATTTAAAATGTGTAACAAATGATAGGAGGAGGCAAAAATCCCATATCTCATTGGGCTGAGGACAGCAGTTGAATTCATGTCCAAATCACAGATTTAATATGACTCACATCTGCTTCTCAGGACAGGTATGGGAAGAGAACACATTTTTCACATGTCCAAGTTCTGTGGATTATTGCTATGATTTAGTTCTCCAACTGATAACAGCATAAACAAATCAAGATAATTCTTTTAATGTCCTTCTCCAGCATCTCTTTTGAGTAACCCAAAAAAGAGCACAAAATTGACTGGAAGGAAAGGGCTGCCCATTTCTTAAGTTCATGAGAGTTAAGGTCTTCTAATGATGATAGCTAAAATATTAACATTGGTTCTTTACAACTGGCTGACAGTTATATAAAAAGCGTATTACATATAAGTCAGACATGATGCATTTGTAATATTTGTCCTCTGATTACTCATTATCTATTTACTTTTTAATGGTAATTTCTTTTAAGTACTGCTCATAGCTTTCATGTTCTTATTTTCTAGATAAGATATATTTAAATTATCATAAATAGTATTTTTGTAAACTTTTGAATGCTCTGAAAAGTACAGTTTTATTTCATAACTGTAGATCTAGTCGCAAGAAACAAAATGCTTCCTTCTATTGTTTCCCCTTACCAAAAAAGTAACACATAGTTGTAAAAAACACATTTAAGCAAGAATTCAGAATTATATTTTTTGGTATAATTTTCATTAAGTCTCTCAGTTTTATTACTGTGAGTAATAAAGCCTTGTAATGCCATCACATGAAGAAAATAATTTTTATTCATGTGGAACTGTGCATTTTTTCCCTGAATGATAAGATAATCAAGTAATTTGATACAGAACAGTAAGTCAAAGAGAGAGCAGGGCCCTGAATAGCAATAATTTCAAGCACAATCCATTTTTTTTATTATTTCAAGAACATACAGTAAGTACTGAAGAGTCAAAGGGACTCTTCTTTTTTGTTTTAAAGAGCTCAATTACTTCCTAGTGTTAAACATGGATTTTAATTGCAGGTTTTGTTCATTTTATGTTTTAGTTTTCCATTCTTACTTTACCTGCAGGATGTAATGCAAGATATTTAGGAGAAAGAAAGCTATTAAGAAAATGCCATGACTATGTCAAACGTATGGTGAGGAATGGTGGGTGGGGAAGAGCATTTTGTCCACTATAGTAACCTACATAGTAAATTGGAGAAAGAAATACCAGAATGCTAAATTAATCTAGAACTCTGTGGTAACATTGGTGATGAACTCACAGGACATGCCTAGTTTATTTACAGGTGAACTCTACAAATATGAATTTTTTTGGGTAAAAAGGAAATAGCACATGTTATGAGAATGAAAGCACTCTAGGAACTTGTCCTGAAGCCAGAAATCAATAAATTTTATTATTGTCACCAGTGGGAAAAATCCAGGCCTTTATGGTCTGACCTAAACCCCTCTGAACCAAATAAGAAACTTCTCACTGACTTTGATTTTTCTTAGAACATCTGGAAGGAAAAAAAAAGGGAACTCAAAAGCATAAATGGCAGGTAGTCACCCAATTCCCACTGAATATCAATATCATGTATGCTGCCTCTGCCTTTGGAAATATTGCTTTAAAATAGAACGTTGAATGTAGTTCTTTTGTTTAGCAAAAACATTTATTATAAGAGTGTTAGGCAGCTTTCCAAACCCTGTGGCCGCTGTATAACACTGCATATATGTGGGTACTAATGATTTTTTTTTATAATGATAACACAGTTACTCTGAATGTTTGTAAGCATATAGGCAGCAATATTAGCTCTTTTTTTTTAACAGGAATAAAGTGACTTTTGTTCTAATATGAAGCTGCATGTATATGCATATTTGCACTATATAGGGAAGCTATGTAATTCTCTGAATTATACCTCCAGGTTCAGGTCTAACATATTTGGTTGTAGGATTTTACCATCAGTAAAATCACAGAAGTCCCTGAAACCATAACAATTTCAGCATCACATGCATTGCATATTACCTTCAAGTCATAGACTATTATGTTGAAGATGCTCACAAAATGACAGTGTCTGCATCTTAGTCCTTAAAAATGAAATGCTTTTTGTCTGGCATTTTCCATTTTTCAGTAATATTTTCTCTACACAGTTTGATTATTCCTTTTTCTTATTTTATGACCTTAAAAACATAAACATAAACATCAAAGAAAAATCAGTTATTAAAGGAAATAGATGGGTTGAAAGAAGCTGAACAACAAAAAGAAGATGATGAAAATTGGATGCTGAGTGTAACTCAGTGGTTTTTTTTGTCATACCTCTATACTCTTTACAAGAATTATAAAGCAATTTCTAAGTTTATATCCTCTAGAAGCATGTTTATATATTCTGGTGTAAATAGAGCTGTGTGTTTCCCATTATGTTGAAATTAAATGCTCCCTAAAAATTGCTTACCATGATCCTAAGTTTATATATATATATATATATATAGTATTTCTATTCTCTATGGTTTCAAGAGATATAACCTCAAACACATGAAGACACTGTAAACTGATGAACTGTGTTTTGCCTAAGGTACATAGAAGACCAGAATAATGCCTCTGAGATATATGAATTGCCCCATTCATCTCACTCTGAAACTCCAAGACTCTTTATATCCAAGAAAGTAGAATTTGCCACTACTTTTCCAAGGATTTTTTTGTTTCCAAAGATGAACTTTATCAATACTGTTGTGATATCAGCCAAATATGCATAGATGGGTACAATATCTTTCTAAAATAAAAAATGTATCTAAATAGATTTGTTGTTTCCTGTGTTTCTGGTAGCAGACCATGGATTTTTCTGCTTTCTTTTTTGTTGTGGATAGGAGAAAATGTAGACTGCTACTCAAAGTTAATATCTTAACTCTTAAAAACAAACAAAAATAAACCTTAAAAAACCCTATGATGTTTGCTTTTTTGGTTTTTGGTGTTTTTTGGTTTTGTTTTTTTTTCTGTGAAGGTGGTAAAACAGGGAAAATCAGCATGGTATTAAAATTTTACCTTAATTTCCATAAAATAATTACATTGAACATGATAATTATTTTTCTTTGAAATAAGCTTGCAGAATCTTGCAATACAAGTTGAGATGGACTTATAATTTCCAGTTTTGTATGCAATACATATACTTAATTCCTACACATCTTTAAAATTCCCATAGTCAAACATAAAAATCATGCTAGCTAGTATTATAACCAAAGCTTTATAGGTTTGTGTGCTGTTTGTGTCATGGTTAGGCATTTGGACTAAATTCAGCGTAGTAGTTTGTTATTACAAAGAAGTTTTCAGGTTTCCTTTTCAAAATCCTTATAAGCTCTTGCTGTGTGATCTGTATCCTTTTGCTGCTACAGACCCCAGTGCTGAAGGCGGTTTACTCTGAGTGCAGAGGTGGGCTAGGTGGCCTCCCAATGTGGACATAAGTCCATAATTTCTTGATTCTCACTATAATTAACATTCATATTGAAGAAAGATTTTTGTATTTTATATAACATATCCTTTCCTTTGCACAAAGCTTTCAAAGGTGCTTGATATTATGAATAAAAATTATATTTTTGTGATATTTTTTATTGCCAGCTCATACTGCAACTGTACTCCAAATTTCTGTTTATCAAATCATTGAGTTAAATGACACCGTTATTTACTGTGCCTCTAGATGAATGCCTGAAAACTAAATCAATATTAAAAAATAAATGCTTGAGTGAATAGTGAATAGTCTTACAAACACTCATAAGCTTTGCAGGCTGTTATATGGAAATAGGGGTATTTTCTGATGAAGGGCAGCACTTGCTGCACACTTTTCCAGATAGTCTCTTTTGCACTGATGTTCATGTCTGGATGCTGCTTTCAGCATTCTCCACCTCTGTTCTCTTCTACCTTGAAGCCAAAAGTGGATTTCAGCTCCATCAAAAAAAGAAAAAAAAAGAAAAACAGAATCAGAGCTGAGTTCCTAAGATTAAATCCAGAAACAAGCTTTCACAAAATCTAGATTTCATCCTGGTAGATTTGCCTCAGAGCAAATGTTGTTATGAAAAGCTATAGCTGATTCACAGATTCAAAACCTCTTCATATGTTACTTGAAAATCTAATTCAGTATATTATTATCCACCCCATAAGGTTTGCCATGTAATTTAATTTCCTTTAGCTTATGGACAGGAAAAAAAACAACAACCAAAAGCAGTTATTTTAAGACAGGAACACACTGCATGACTAAGAAGTAGAGGCTGAGTGGAGCTGCTAAGCAATTCTTTAAAGGATGAAATTTATTCTTTTTCCTAGCATGTTGAACTAATTAGTATTTAACTGTGCAGATATAGTAACAATGTATGTAGTTCCTAGAGTACATTGGGATGTTTGGATACATATTTTTTAAAAAATAGAGAATAAGTAAGGAGAAAATCCAGGGTGGAATTCTTCAAGACAGATGTTTCTGTAATTAAAAAAAAAAAAAAAAGAAGACAAAAAATAACTATATGAAACACTGCAAGAGATAAGATGAAGATTTGTAGACAAAAAAAATGATTGGAAAATTATGAAAAATTTAAAAGTTAGGAAAATAAATTAGGGAAGGAAGGGATGTTACTAGGAAAGAAGAGATAAGCCTTCAAGAACTTAAAAGAGGCAACAAAGATGTGGAATATTTAGCTTTTATATAATGTATTATACAAAATATAGCTTGAAAACAGAATTTAGAAATTAAAATTTAGTGTAAAATCTATCTTGAATACAAAAGCTTCAGTTTGAAGGTATAGTTATCTACATATTAACTTTCCTAAATTTCTACAGTCATTAGGCTCAAAGAAGACTCAGTTCAGGTGAAATGAGTGTGCCGCATACGACTCTCAAGTTGTGCATATTGGATGTGCAAAGAACCTTCTATAGGTCCTCTGTCATATCTGCAAGTCCCTGAAGATGACCCAGGCACCATAAATTGCCTGAAATGGCAGTTCTTGCCTATGCAAGACCTAATGTAATTAGCTGACTTCATGTCTGTACTTACAGAGAGATGAGGAGGTGTGCAGATTTCCTTTAGTGTCTTGAATGTAATTACCTGTCCTGGGAATTTTGATACTTAGCCTACAAGTAGGAAGAAAAATTTAGGTCTCTTAATCTGCAGTCAAATCCAGACAGATTGCTTAAACTGTAGTTCATATGCAGACAGAAGACAGAAACTGAAGGCTTTTGAACAGTAGTGTGAGAAGCAGATAAATAAAAGCAAAACTCACCCTAGATAGCTCTTAATTGCATTAATTTTAAGCACAATGAAGAATATGTGAAAGCTAAGTTTTTGACACACATCTTGATTTTCTGTGATGTGAACACAATGTAAAGAAAGGAGTGTTGAAACAGATCATTTTTAAACAGTTTTTTTTTTTTTTACATATAAACACTATGTTATGGTTTAATCAGACAGGTTAAATTATGGTTTAATAAAGTGAAAAAGTGCAGCCACTTTTCACAATAGTAACCACTGGAATATATTTAGAGGAAGAATAGTGGTTTTAGCGCAGTGGGTGTTCCTTGTATAGGACTCCACCGCTGGGGAAGCTTAAGCTAGAAAAGCTATCTTGAAAGTAGATTGCTTGATGACAGACTGTCAGAATGTATAAGGTTCTTATGATAACAAGAAATCCTATGTGATAGGTAAAATTGCCGTGTGTTTGTAACTTATTATGTCATTTTGAATGTTGTGATAGGGGATGCCTAATATCAGTGTGGCATTCTTGGTTCTGAAAACTAACTTATTAATTACATCACTGACATTCTGTATCAGTGTTTTCTTTTGTAGTTTTCAAGTCCTGCCTTAGCAAAAAGATATAATCTGCATTCTTCTTAAATTAGCCCAACATTAGTCAAAAGTAATATAATGTCTCATTTTCAGAGCCAAATAAGAGATTAACATCATTATAGGTGCCAAGTAAACACCTATATTTTTGTTTCCGTTTCTTCTCAATTATTTTCTCCACACCATCTCAGTTTTCCTGAATTAACTTGTATGCAAACATATTGCTTAGAGATAAATATTATTCTTGACCATGATATGAAATATATAGCATCAGGAAAATCTGCCCTCTTACAAGAAAAGTTTGCTTGTTTAAAAGGTGTATTTTTAAATTTGTTAAGCTGAAGAGCCTGCCACAAGGACAACCTTAATTAAAGCCAACATAAGGGAGAAGTTAAACAGTAAAAAGTGCTTAGTTGTTACTCATAGAGCTTCAACTTAAAATGAGAAATAAAAAGGGTGTCTTTAAGGATAATTTCATAAGTGTTTTATTACTCCATGTACCTCATATTACACCTCTCTGCACAATTCTTTTAGGACTCTTCTTTAGACAGATAGTGGTGTTTGTTTCTGAGTAAAGTTCCCTTGATGTTTTTTAGGTGTATACTCTCCCTTCATTTCTTGTTTAGCCCCATGACTACTACCAATATTTTCCTGCAACAGTAGCTTATCTAAGTCTGAGGAGCTGTCCCTCAGAGTATAAATTGAATCTAGAGTGCAGTTTAACTAAATCAGTAAACGACAGAGTGCTAGGGGAAAATTTGTTGAATTAAACATTATGAATTTGTTAATTGACTTCTGGGCTCTGTTACAGGTGAAAACTGATAAACAAGAAGTTCTATTTGAATCTGAGGGAGAACTTAGTGACCAAGCACAGAAAGAGATTGCCCAGAGAGGTTGTGGAGTCTGTCTCACTAGAGACACTCAAGAACAGTCTGGATGCAATTCTGTGCCATGTTCTGTAAGATGACCCTGCTTGAGCAGAGAGGTTGAACCAGGTGACCCTTTCAGTGTCCCTTCCAGTCTTAACCAGTCTGTGATTCCCTGTTTCTGTTATTCTGTGGTTTGGGATTTTTTTCTTTCTTTCTGCAGTGCCCTTTCTCTTCCAGCAGTGATAAATATGAGGAGTCTGGACTTCCAGAGGAAAAAAAAATAAAAGGCTGCTTACTCATGATCGTAGACAAAGGAAAAAAAAATCCTCAACTAACATTTATTGCACTTCTCTTTTTATTTATGGTTTGGGATTTTTTTTTCAGCTCTTAAAAATTAGTTTTGAAACTCTTTGTATGCTTGACAAGGTCTGGTATGCTGATATAGTATCTGAATCAAGAACAAGTATCAATGATAAAAAGCTTTGTGCAGGTTTATTTTAACCTAATTGATGTAAGATATCTATCACTAAAAAAACCCCCAGCATCTTTGTATCAATATTTACATGATATTCATATTTATATATTAATACATCTACCTTACACAGGAATCCCAATGCACCCTTTTCTTTTTGACCTTGAAATGCTTTAGATAAATAAAGAAAAATTTTATTGGTAGAAGTATCACAATCACTATACCGTTGTTTTGGAACTTGGCTTTTTATATATGAAGTTTGAATTTTAGACCAAAGGAAGAATCTATGATTGTTTTCAGAAGTGAAGCTGCTATTATTTTTCTCAGCTTTGGTGACAGCTTTGATTCAACAATTTTTGGGGCTGAGGGGTGGGCATCATCAGCTCCTATAGACATAAGAATTGATGGCATAGAAAACTTTATGTCCAACAGCCTTGGAAACAGCTGCTGTCTGCTTGGGTTAAGGGACTTTTTGCAAATGTGAAGGGGACTGCCTCCACTTACTACAATTAAATGTTCCAGTCTTACCCTAATAAAGCTCATGATTTAGACCAATAAGCATATTTAAAATTCAAATACACGCAATTACAATTATGCTGTTAATAATTTTGGAAGCTCTTACACAATTTCATGCTGCAGCTCTAATAATAGCCCATAAGCATAATTATAGAGACTTCTGTCTCAGAGATTTGAGTAAAACTACTGCAGGGAAAGCAAGTGGACTTTTTCATTCTCCAAATGTGTCTGTGAAGATTTTTTGATGCATGCCTAAGATTTCCACACACACAAAAGCATGTGATTTCTTCATTTTATGAAATCTCAGTGGTTCATATACATGAAAACATATTATTGAATGGTGTAGATTACACGCAACTCACATGTTCAAGGCTTTATGGAATTAGATATGTTTTTTATAGCTTCATAGATAGAAAATAAAGGAGCTATCTGGTTTGTCTAAGTAAAGCAGAAAAATATAGTCTGATATAACTTAAATTGTCATTACTCATTACTCTGAGTCAGGAAAAAGTATTTAAAAACACATATTTCAAGAGAGCTGCTGACCTCTTCCACAGGAGTCACTGCAGGTAAACCAGAAGCAAACATCCGGGGATACCAATTATACAGGAGATTTGAAAGGTAAATGAGAGGCTTTTCAGTTCAAGTAAGTTAGTTGAAATATAAATAATTTCTGTACTTACATAAGGTGAAGTATGTTGTAAGCAAAAAGGGAAAGTATGGTTAAGGAGACTGAGACCTCTCTGTAAAAGAACTTAGCAATGATTTGCTGTTCTGTTATCGTAAGCAAAAAGCCACATAGCTTGGATGTTTGCCTAAATTTTGTCAATAAACCATGATGTGCATACAAGAGCATATGCAAATATATCAGTAATTATTCTCTTTGTTGTTATTGTTTTTCTTGAAAACTGGGAGCTGTGTTTCTGAGTCATTCTGTGTCTGCTGCATGTTCTTCTCATAGTTAAAAAATAAAAGGACAGAGTTAAACAGCATTCAAAAATACTGAAATTCTAAAATTTTGTCTATAAACCATATTCTCATGTCAGCACTTTACGCCATCAAATTTCTCAATGTCTGAATTGCGTGGGCTTAAATAATATACTAAGAAATAATTTGCCAAATAAACTCCTTGCTCTAATGAACATGTTAAATATGCCCACAATTAGTTTACTACAACAGGTTTTGATCTTGTAGTTCCTCTATTTTCCCTGTGTACTGAATATGAGTAACTAAAGCTGTAGGCCGAAACTGTATGATTTCCTTGAGCATTATAGTATTTTATTGTGCTAATTTTTATGATGAGTGCTTATACTCTTACAGTGATTCTTAATATATGGCTAATATTTTTATCCTGGAAATAACAAAAGAAAGGAAATTGAAGCCTTTTTCTTCTCTCTCTCTCCTCTTCTCCACTTTCTTTTACTTTACGTTATACAGAAAGTTGTCATCACATTAATCTCAGTCATCACCTTCTACATAATCATGTGCAATAATCAATATCACTTGCACTAAACGAAAGAAATAAAAGCAATTCCAGTCCAGCCAAATCTGAACAGACATGAAACCCGAATTACGTAATGGCTCCCAGAACCTTATGCTGAAAATATCTCAACCCAGGGCTCATCAGGATCTCCAAAATCTGAAATGTAACCACAATAAGATCATCAGGAAAAAAAAAAAATACAAAAAATCCAAATTAAAAAAAAAAACACCAAAAACCTTTTGAATAGTGACTTCTCTTCCAGTCATTAAATAGAAAGAATGGTAAGAATATTTTCATGTCCAAGTAACTATTTTTCATCTTCTTCTTACAAACTGTATGGCATTAGATAAATCTCAGTACATTGTTTGTTTCCTCCATTTATTTGTTTTGGGTTATGAACTATTTGAAACAAAAGCTTGTTTTTACAAGCACTAGGATTATTGCGAAAATACATTCCTGAAATATTGACCTCTAAGTATTACAGAAATGTTATTGTTACTGTTACCCAAAATGACTCCCATGCAAATTGGAAATAGTTGTATCAAGTTGCCCATAAATGAGCATAAAATATGGTGTAATTATGTTACAGGCCTGAACTCTGACAGATTAGCAAGAAATATTTACCTGGAAGTACTGCAGTATGGAAACACTGGTGGTCATCACAATAAGTTTTGATCACATTAATTTCTGTCAGCTTCCAGTCTTGCACAAATGATGAGCTCTAGTGAAACTGTTGTAGCAATTCCAAATTTCCATGGTGATGATGCTGTAGTCTGTGGATAATTCATGTTTTGAAGTTTAGCACTTTTTGCAGATTCACCTGTCCTTTACTCTGGACTTCAAACTTTTTTTTTTTTTTTTTTTTTTTAATATTTAACTGTTCTCCTTTCTTGCAGCAAGTCACTGTCCATCCAAATTTCAATTTGGATTGGTCTAAACCTCCAGAAAATTCTAGGAAGAAAACTCAAAGTTGAAAAATTATTGGATAATGTAGGTAGAGACAGCTGTTTTGATAGATCTTGCTGCTGCCTAAATCCACATGTGCTTTACTTTTTATTTTCCTCATGGTTACACAAAATTGTTAATATAGTGGAACATGAAAGCGCCCCTGAAAAGGAAATTAAGAGTTTCACTTACTCCATTGGAAGCCTAAGCCAAATAATTTCAACTGCCTATGTGATTTGATGGTGTGAGGTGGGGATTAGAGTAATAAATTGATCAGCACTCTGCCTAGCATCATTAAAAGAAGAACAGAGAGACCACAATATAACCACTTGGAATACATACACTGTCGTTTTGAGAGGAAATTTGCAAAAAGAAATATGAACTAAGATGTTAGTTTAGGTCAGGTATTTTAGCATGGCTGTTTTACCTGCTGATAAAAAAATCGACTCAATAATTAATCTTTATAAATATTAAATTGTTCAAGGGAAGACAAGTCCGTAAATAAGGGAGAGAGACAAGGTAATAGAGTTTTCATTCTGACTGGGAGAACTCAGATGAATAGTCTTGAATGGCTGCTTTTCACTCAATTCCTAAAACAAGAACCCACATATCAAACATAGCAGAGCGGCAGAGTGATATGAAACAATTTTCTAATGTCTCATTTTTT
>JANRMJ010000054.1:55862134-55885989 GCA_025584955.1 Alethe diademata | reverse complement strand
ATATAATATTCCATTGAACTCTGTTTTCCAGGGGACCCTCACCTCCAAGAAGACCAGATGGAGAGGATCAACAAGATGCTGTTGGGATCCACAGTGTAGTGATATTATTTATCTGTTTCTGTCACTATTTTTCTCTCCCTCCACCTCTTTTCTATTTATTTTTTTCTTTCAAATTTCTTTTTATTTGCTTTATCTGTGGCCCTACAATATTTGTATTGCTTCCTGTACCATTCCTGCAGTTCAAATACAGATTAAACCAGTATTCACTCTGAACTCTTCCAAGTAGGTGATGAACTCTTCCTTGCAGTGAACTAGCCCAAGTGGTGATTAAAATACAATAAATGTAAGCACTTGAACAGAGATCTCTCCTACTTATGTCTGAATTGTACTAGATAGTTACTTCAGGACTCCATTTATGTATTGTAAACATGAGACAGAGTATCACCTTAACAGACTAAAGATTATTGTACTTCAGAATGGATACATTCATAAATGTTAGGTGACTCTTAGGACAAAATGATGCTTGATACCATGGGTGGCAATTCTTATGTTAATTGCTCATCTAGCAATGCACAGTCAGCCACAGTTAATTT
Organism: Alethe diademata; assembly: GCA_025584955.1. Lineage (NCBI taxonomy): Eukaryota > Metazoa > Chordata > Aves > Passeriformes > Muscicapidae > Alethe > Alethe diademata. The sequence goes on along the minus strand of JANRMJ010000054.1, from coordinate 55,885,396 downwards.
AATATTACAAAGTTTTTGGAAAAATTTCTGCATTTATACACCTTCTGGCAAGATACAGTCACATTTTCTAAACATCACATTTATCTTAGCACTATGAAGGGACTGTGTAGTGTTATTTGAAAATACTAAGAATAATCCTGGTTCAACCAAAATCCACATGATCTAACAATCCATGATGAGGTTGTTTTAGTACATATGTCCTAGTGGGACGCATTGAAACTATGCGAACACAAAATAAAAAAAAAGGTAATTCAGGATATAAATGAGAGTCTTTTATCTTGTGCAGAAACTCTATGCAGAAGTATTAAATAATATTAGTGTTCAAGTAGGTGTTCATTCATAGCCCAGCTTTGAAATGAACAGTCTTCTCTCCAGGAACAACACTGGGCCTCCTTAGTAGTTGTATTGTGTGGTTTATCTCATTATAAGACAACTGAGGTTACAGAATGAAATATCTCCTTCACTTCAAAATTGTATTCACTACATAGTGAGCTCAGTGAAGCTTGGTCAGTGATGTCAGGTATTGTCTTCATTGACTGCAGTAATATAGTCTTTGACTGGTGACTTACAGCCATAAATCAGATTGGCTGTAGTAGTAACAGTGAAGAAAAAAGAAACATCATTTTTATTTTGCCCACAGCAGGATCAGTCTGCTGCAGTCAAGAGTCTTCAGTAAGCAGAGGAGACATCTACATGGATATTTACAGAACAATCCATATAGTAATTCCACTTTTACGTAGTTTACACATTTAAGTTATTATAAACTCCAGAAAACTTTGTTTAATAGTTGTTTGGTGCATCTTAGAAGTTGTCCAAATTTCAATTCCCTATCATGCTATGTAATTGCTCTCCATGAAACTCATGTGGTCTTTGTCTTCATGTAAAAAAAAATCTCCAAACTGTGAACTGAAGCAGCCCTCTATTGTCCTACAATCCTTTCTGAATTTTCCTCTTGGCAAACATCCATTCTAAAATTTCTGAAAAAAGATATTTTTCTCGGAGTTTCTTATGTAATCTCTGGGAGCAAGATTTTCATGCATCAGAAGTAGAAATGAAGGATAAATGAAGGATACGTTGGTTCTTGAGGCATGTTTTTTCTGTAGTTTCATCTCACTTCTGTTGTTTTCATTAATATGCAGTGCATATGTTTACAATGTCACAAAATGTAGGGAATGAACATTTCCCTATGTTCAACTCCCTGCAGAAGTTCTCTGAAGACCAAATATGAACATTTTAGCTTAATTTACTTGCATGTACTATAATATTCAGGCTACAAATACTTATATGTCAATTCTTCTGGCAGAATCTTGCACTCCTCACGTTTTTGATGTTCCAAGCTTTCATAAAATATTTAAGATAAAATCTCTCCAGTCATTTCACTTGGTACTACCAAGAAGAGATGGCTCTATCATTTTTGTAAGCTGGCATTAAAACAGTTGTGAAAAACATTTAGATTACCTCTTACTCTTCTCATCACAAGACCAAAATTTTGCCACTTTTGATCTCTCTTCAAAGGCCATGAAGTATACGTTCATTATTTTGACAGCATTCCTTACTTCTTCTCCATATCCATCTTCAAAGGGTCTGACCCAAAAACATGAAGTACTCTAAATGTGGTCACCATACCACAATGCAGAGGAGAATAATTTCCCCTCTTACACCGTACATTCCTGTTAAAGTAACCAGGCATGCAGGTTCTATTTACACTTTGTTGTCTCACACTTAAGTTGGTTTCTATCCATTATATCTAAACATATTCATATTTTTTCAGTATGAACAATCATATATATATATAATAGATTTATTTTAAAGAAAACAAAATGTTTAGTTGGTTTTTCCAACTAAATGTGACAAATGTGACAAATGTGACAACTGTATGTGACATATATAAAATCCAGCCAGGGGATAGGAATGCTGGAGAGAAATGGTGCACAGGTTGGAAAACACCTCTGCAAGTTGTCTACTCCAAGCTTTCAGCTCAAGACAAGACCAGGCAGAGCACGTTCCTTAAAATTATCTCTAGTTAGATTTTCATTATTTTCAGGGATCAAGACTTCACAGGTTCTCTGGCTATTCCACTGTTGGACACTCAGAGTATTTTTTCCTTTTTAAAAATATTTTTTTTAATACCAATATTTGCCCATTGCCTGTTATGCTATCACTGCGTGAATTGCAAGATTTTCTTTTAAGTGTCCCCTTGAGTATTTATCCTTGTTGATACCATCTCCCTGAGCCTTCTCATCTTTATACTGAACAGTCCCAGAACTCTCAGCCTCTCCTTGTGACAAATCCCTTATTTACCTCTGTGGCTCTTTGCTGGATTTGTTCCATTATGCACATGGGCTTTTTTGTGCTGCTGACCCCAGCCCTGGACCCAGCACTCCAGATGTGTCTCATCAGTGCTCAGAAGAAGGGAAGGATCACTTTCCCTGATCTGCTAGGCATTAGCTTTCTAATGCAATCTAAATTGTTGTTGTTCTTTTCTGGTGTCTGTCCCCAGATCCTTTTATGTAAAGTGCCTTTCCAGCTGGTCAGACTCAAGACTGCACAATTGCATGGAGCTATTCCTCCCTAGGTGAGAGACTTGGTGTTTCTCTTTCTAGAACAGCATACAATCCCTGTTAGATTATTTCTCCAATCTTTCAGTCCATCTGAATGGCAGCACAACCACCTAGTAAATCTACCACTCTGCTGGGTTTCAGATTACATGAAAATACAATTCTAATACACTCTATCCCATTATCCTGTTCATTAACAAGATATTAAGAGTACTGGTGCCTTGTACTGGTACCTAGGCCTCAAATTAGACTTCCTGACAGTGGTCACTATGCCCAGAGCCTGACTATTCAGACAGTTTTCGATCCATGTCACTATCTCTTCATTCAGCAATAGTTTGCCATGAGGACCTTATGGAGGCAGTGTCAAAGACTTAACAGTAATTTTTATTGTGTTTAAGTAAAATATCTTCCAGAAGCTACATTATTTTGTATTCTCTCTGGTATATCAAGTGTCCTGTGGGCAATACATTTATTAGATATTCATCATATGTACAGATCATAAAGTCTGATTAATGAAACTCTATGCTGTATATCAGCATTAGAAATTATTTGCAATTGTGATTGCTATCTAGGAGAAAGCATGGTGTCTCTTGATTGACGAGCTCTTTTCTTAGATTTGTTTGGCTTTTAGACATATTACAGATATGATAATCCCAGAAAACATCTGCTGTGAATGTTTTATTGCCTGTAAAGAGAGTTATAAGGATAGTAAGCAGGTAGAATTTTTAAAATCTTCTAACAATTTCACAGATGGTTAGGTATCCCTTTTTTAACTTTATCATTTCTCTTTTCACTCTATCTGAATTATCATATAAAATCCTTGATGATGCTATGCCTCTTCTGATGATGTTCATTAAATTAAAGAGCTCTAAACACTGGGAAAATATACTATAGTTTTAATATGACTTTTCAGCTATTTGATGAATTGTTAGCAGTGGCACTTCAAGTACATATGGGCAGATTTAGAAAACTTCAGCTGACTGCACAGAACACATCCAAAGCTTTTCCTGTAAAGACAACAGAGGTTGTTATCCAGCAACATCTATCGTGTGTCATTAGAGCTCCATAAAATCAAATTATACTATAGAAACAGTAGCAGAATGAATTTTCAAAAGTACATTGACAATTACTTAATAGTTATAATACGACCAAATCTAAAATAAAACAATTAGGTCAATTTCTATAGTCTTTGTTTCCACTGGAGATGAAGACTAATACAAAACACACTAGTTATCCTTGAAGCAACTTTTTTTTGCAAAGTTGGATTAAAACAGCTAACAAGCCTTATTCATTATGGTGCACCCACACTGAAAAGTGTCTATTCTGGGGAAAGAGAAGCTTCAGATTCCCCTGCTTTCTACCTTTTTTCAAGCTATTTATAACGCATAACAATACTTATCTTCTAAACACAGCTACTTTTCTAACCCTTGTATTATTTTCTTAAAAAGAGATTAATCTCTTTGCATCCTTCCCAGTGCAGAAGCTATAGCTCTTAGACTTTTCTGAATAGAAGACGCTTTAAGATCAGGAGATTTTGATTCCCCAACCCACTTCCCCAAACTAGTATTCCTGATAATAAGACTTACATAAAAAACAGTACAGGAGATGTCAGCATGCTGAGTTACCCATTCTCATTAAGTTAACTCATTCAGAAGTATAGTCAGTGGAACTAATTGTCTTGAGTTTGGAGTTCCATGCAGAGTATAATGAAAACCACATGGGCAGTTATGGGACATTTTCATAGTTTGATAGAAAGTTCTGTGCACAATAAAGAAGTATGTGATGCCCATGCAAAATATATTATAAAATATTTGATGCCTATACATTACTTCATCCCTAGGTCGCATTCAAACTCATCAAAAAGTGGCCACCTTCGCAAAAAGAACAATTTTGCTTTAATTTTCAGGGCCATAAATAGCATCATTTTATGGCATATCTGAAATCCTTCAGTGCATGATCCTCCATGACTTTTCTCTTTTATGGGTTCCTAGAAATCTCAATGAATTTTAAATCACTTGATATACAGTATAGAAATGGTTTATTAAAGGAAGACGCATGCCTGTATATATACATTTATGCTCATGTGCTATTATTATAATTTCTACAATAATTTTTCATTAATATCTATCTAAGGTAATATTACTAACATGCTATTTGGTTCTTTTCAGTTTATATAAGTCTGTGGAGAAATTAAAATTGTTTCTGTTCCATGACCCTCTGTGTTTAGCTTTAGTGGTCACATGGGATTAAAATAACACTTAAACCTTGGATATCAAAATAGAAAAAACATGGATCAGTGAGTATCAGGTACCAAATTTTACAAACAGAGGAGCTACAATGTCAAAAAGAATTTTTCCACTTCACTATTATCTTCAGGCATGTGGAGGATTCAACATGAACCTGTTACTGAATGACAAACAGCAGATGAATCCATCCAATCCCCAAGCCACTGTAGTCATATGCCAAGTGTCATTTTTTTTGTGGATAAGGACATAAGTTTCAGAGCAAGATGCTGACAAGGAGAAATGTTGTACAAAGGATCAAACATGTTAATATTCCCCTAAGTGGAAATATTACATAGGCCGAAAGAAAAACCATGACATTCCCTTCTCCTGGGGAAGCCCTTTCTACCCTTTCTGACTCTCTGAAATTCTGATCAGAATAAAATAGAAGCAATTTTTTTTGCTTCATCAAAATTAAATCTACCACATGAACAAAATTTTTTTTTCATGTCTGTTAAATAGAATTTCATGTGCTGTTATTCAGTATATGTGACACATGAGAAAATTCAGGTAGAATTTCAGCAACAATACAATGCACATGCCAATGCCTGAAAGGTTCTTAACAACTGAATTGAGTAAAATAAGCAAAGGTACTAGCAAATATGCATAGTACCATATATTTAATTCACTAAAGTAAAAATGTGTCAATGAAGCTTCCTGATGCACATTACAGGTAATTTCTAGAGTCTATTATGTGATCACTTTCACTTCTAGAAATAACAGAAAAGGAATGACAGCAGTCTACATGGGAGCTTTCTTTGGTGTCTCAGATCCTGGAGGATCAACTCCAAGCAGCTTAGCAGGTAATGCTTCCTGACAAAACAAAGCAAAACAAAATAAAATATCAATTTTTTGTCAAAATCACCATTCATTTCTCCCTATTAGATGGGAGAGAACTCCTATCAGAGTCAGGAATACAGAAGGCATATAACAAGAAAAAATCACAGCCAACAATTTAGTCATTTCTGTTCTGAGGATATAATATAATAAGAGTTATAGGGATAACAACAAGAAGTAAGGCATAAGAACAGCAGATGTCTTAAGCAAAAAAAAAAAAAATAAAAAAGATGCTGAGAACCCACCCATCCATATATGGTTTGAATTATTTACTTCAAATTAATACTTGTTTGGCCCCTTGGGGTGAATAGCATATTGAAGGGGGTGCACACTGATCTTCTGGAACACAGTTCATAGAATCATAGCACTTTTACTTGGAGAGGACCTCTAAGATCATCGAGTCCAACCATTAACCCAGCACACTTTGTTCATCCCCAAACCTTGTCTCCAAGTACCACAGCTTTGAGTTTATTTTTATCCTGATGGATTAAAACTGCATTCTCCTAGAATGAGAACCTAAGTACAGGGAGTTGATATGATCAGATTTACTGCAGAAGTATGCCTCTGATCCAGTCAAATACTGATGTAGATATGCAGACAAGCAATTTCTCCTTTAGTTTTACTGACAGATTCAAGTAGCTGTCTAAATACGAGTTATATTCACAATATAGTGTTGTTGTTTTTTTCTGGCTATGCGAAGTGATGAATCCTATTCAATGGTTTGTTTTTCTTTTCTTTTTTTTTAATAAATAAGATGCTTTTGTGATCTGTCACTCAAGCAATACCTTTGTGTGTGCATTATGAATATTTTGCTGGTTTAGATGTAATTATTTTTCTTGTGAAAGAATACAGACATGAAGAACACAGAAGAGATGCACATGATTTAATAAAAAAATATCTGCAACACCTACTGTGAAGTGCTGGGTCAAGCTTGGCAAAAAGCTTAATGCCCACCCAGTTCACATGCCTGGGGATATGCAGAGGAAAAATGAGAACCGTTGCAAGGATGCCCGTTTGTCAGGATAGACAGGGAAACATCTTATTTACTATTGTGAGAAGAAGAAACTTGAGGAATTTTTTTTTTAAAGTAAAATGAATATTCAATTGCTGATTTTTTGTAGTGGGAAATAAAAAGTCAAACAGTAAAAGAATATCTTTACTTCTTTTTTTCCCCAGGCTCTACTTCATTCCTTTGTCTCAGACTCCCCACCTCAAATGCTACAGGAAGATGAAGTGGTAGGAGATTACAGTCAGCACATAGAAGTTTCTTTTTGCTGCTACTTCCTCATATTCCTTTCAATTTCTCCACTGTGGCCTCAAAAATGAGGTGCAGGGAATCTCTGCTCTGACACCTGGTGCACCTCCTGCTCCTGGAAAAACGTGTGTCCAGCACAGGGGAGCCCTTGACCTCTTCTTCCAGAGGCCACTCCTGCAGCCCCCCCACTTGCAATACCTGGGCATGTCAATGCACATGAATATTGCACAGGAATATTGTCTTTTCCATGTATCTCTAAAAGGCAGAAGTTAGAGAGCTAGTATAACTTTTTCTCCTCTTTTTGAGTCCTCTCAGAAAAAGAAGTATCATGCAGATGAAATTGTTATCCTGTCAAGAATGTCAAGAATGTCAAGAATGAGCCAGAATCTTACCTGCACTTTTGGGGAGGAGACTGACCAAAATTATGTATATAACAGGAGGGAATTTAGAGGAGACACAAAGAAATAATAAAAGGTTAAAAAGCTTGGAAAAAAAATAAGACGTTTGAGAAAAGGCTAAATGAACTGGGCACATTCATTCTATAAACAAAAAGAATAAAAATACATATTCTTTTCCTTGAATACAAAAAGCTATAGTTTAAGCAAGACAGGAACCAATTGCTCCCCTTATGCAGCCAGAACAGAAAGAGGAATTATGGGCCTCAGTGGCAGAAGAGAATTTGGATTAAATATTACAAGTATATCTTAGAGCTATGCTAATAGTCTAGGAAAAGATTGAGTTGCAGAGGGTAAAGTGTAATTGGTCTTGGTAGAGATATCCAAGGTTAGGGTTTGACACTTATTCATAAGAAATCTTTCAGCAGTCCTGAAATCAAATTTGTTGAACTGACCAAATAGTCTTGACCAAGTGCACCTCCCAGCCCAGATCATCATTCTTTGTATTTCTATGTGCTGTGAAAGGAAAACACTCTGGCAGTTCCAAAAACCAGACATTTATTTTTGTTAAACAGGGTGTGATGTATCTGCACCATGGGGAAGGGAGGTGGAAACAGGAGGTGTTGCAGTCCTAATATATCTGTTTACTTTCACAAAGTAGTTGCCTTAATGCACATTCTGGGCAAGTGTGTTTGTCAAATTATTTCCTTATTTGTTATTAATTAATGATGTTTGTAGGGTTATAGACACAAAGCAGTGAATAAAGTTTTCTATTTAACTACAGGATGGGAGCAGCAAGAACAGTCAGATTTCTCATATTGACTCATCAATGCAGTACATTTCCAGCTGAGAAGGTAAGAAGAAAGTTGGGTCTCCATACCCAGACATCTTCCATCTGGAGTTACATGCAGATAACTTTTACTTGCAGTGTGAACTCTATCACTTATTCTAAATCAATGTTATCAACCATTTTCTAATTGCTATTGTCTTTTCCCCCCTAAAAATAGAAAAGAAAATTTATTTTTAAAATATTTTATGTTTTTGCATGCAAACTTCTCTGATCTGAAATGAGATTTTTTTAATACATAAAGAACCTTTAATAATCATCCAGTAGTCACTGGAAATACAAGTGCACAGAGAAATATATCTGCAAAGATATTGCTAAAAGACTAGGGTCTTAAATACAGTTTCTGGATGTGAAACAACTTCTTTTATGTATGTATACATACATATATGTATATATGTATATATATATATATGCAGAACTCTGTATTTATTTTTCTAGAGATTTATACTATACTGATGTAAATTGGTTCTTTTCATTAATTTTCAATATAAATATATATTTTAATTATATTGGTTATTTATTTTTAATATCCCAATGAAGTGATCCTTTTTGAAGGTGTTACTTATATCTTATGACGTAAAGCAAAATTCCATACATGCACACCCCTGATTTGATTCTTGTGGCATGAAGCCGTCTCTGTTAAAATATATATTACAGTTATTGAGTTATGTTTTATTTCTGGCATCTGGTCTGCACACTCTGACATTTATTAGATTATTTTATTTCATTTCATTTCATAGGTGTTAACTTTTTCAGTTGCTACCTTTAGGTTTTCTTACCTTTGCTTTCTTTGTCTCCACCATCCTTTTCCTATTACAGTCAGGGATTGGGGCAGTTTCGCCCTGTTTTCCCATTTGAGACTTTGTTTCCTTGCAGGAATTCTGTCAGTGCATCCCTGAGGCATGCAGTTCTTCCTGCCAGCTTCCCTCACAGACCCGTCAGAACTGAACCTTTCAGGAGCTGATCTCAACCAATACTTGTCCTCCCACCATTTCTTTTCATGACCAATAGGCTGAAACACATTCTTTTATTTGCTGTTTTCATCTGTTAAGTGGTTAGAAACTAGACTGTGGCTTCTCAGATTATGATTTGCATCATCAAAAGCTAGAGTAAAATGTAAATTTATTCCTCTATATGGACATCTTTGTCAATATGTCATATAAAAGAGGCCCAAATGAGAGTTTGGATTTCTTCAACAGCACTTTCTCCAGCCATGAAAAATATATTTGATTTTCATACAAAGACCAAATTTATCTCCACCTGAAATACATTTCCAAAATATTGTCTCTCACATTAGTTTCTCTTTCTACCTTGCTGGTTGTAAGTACATGTGATAGCAAAATTGCCAGAAGTATTATCTCTCACTCTGTGTAGGCAATACTGGTATTTCCTACCAAAGATATAAAGATAGTTATTTGGCTTCATCTCTAAAGATAACCTTCCATTACTATATAAAATAAAAGATTCCATGGAATAGGTATTACTCACCTCATTTTCTGAATGTGTCCTTACTTCACCAGTTTCCACAATAGAAAATAGAAGGATAAAAACACCCTGCAATAGTGTATTTGGCATAGCAACTGTCTGTTAAATAGTATGTCATATAAAAATTATAAAGGAAACTGTTGTGTTTTTTTTCAGCTGTGAAGTTACTGTGAAATCTGCAGCCAAAGGGTTATGTTGAAAATAACTGTAAAGAGAAACAAAATGAAGGGAAAATATACTTGGCAAGAATTTGGGATTAACCTTTCTGTAGGAGTGCTTCACAGTTTTGCTGAGAGGGAATTTTTGTTGTTATTTTGTTTTTTTCCCTTCCATATAACACATCCTAATATTTGCTTTTTGGAACCTGTAAATTATGATGTTTATTTTCTTCTGATTTTTCAGTTTGTGGTTTGTTTTCTTTTTCTTCATTTTTTTCAAAACCCTGTTACTAGTTTTTACCCAAAGATTTATAATACCTACATTCACAGACATACCTTTTTCTGTATCCTTGTTCATTATAAAACAATTTTAGTCAATGGCAGCCTAACAGTCTACCAACCAGGAAATGAAGGTTTCTGTGTATGAAGAAAGAGGATTCAGCTACTCAGGAAAAGATGGTTGTTATCAATCATTTTGACTGAAAAGAGACATGCTTGATGTCTTTTTTTGTTCCAGTCTGAAATTAACAGGTTAATTGTGATTACAAAGTTAACACTAGTAGACTCACTGAGATTAGGTTTCTATACAAGACAATAACTTAAGAGAGAAAAAATAAGTGAATTTAGTTGAACTAGGACAAAGTTTTGAGAGGTGATGTTGGAGTCAGTTTTGTGCCTTCCTTAAAGGAGCTATAGGGCCACATCTATATTATTGGAAGAAACAATGCCCAAAAATATTCTTGACACTAATACCATTCACCAAGGAAAAATCTTCATTCTTATTATTACATTCTTTCATCCTCCAAATATAGTGGTCACATCTAAAGTACTTGTTAGAAATGTTCTTTGGGCTAACACATGAAATATGCACAGAAATTGTTTAAGAGAATAAACATTTACTTGGGCCAAAATCTTATCATAGATCATTCCAGGAACTAACAGTACAGAGAGTTGAGCTCAGTACATGGGAATGCTCCATGGCAATACATGACTTGCTAGTATTTCAGTTTCCTCAAGGAATACTTTTGCTACCTGCACTCACAATTTTTTTATTTCACATGTAAAGCCCTGTGTTCCTGGCTTTCTGCATCTAATTTCTTTCAAAAGGAGAATACTTTTCCAACTAAGATAGAAAAGAGTTTTCTTGCAACTTCATATATTTGCAGCTATTCCTTATATCTACAATACCTGCTTTATAAAATTAAATCCTTCTGTTTGTCAAAGCAGATCCAAAGCCCCATTAGCCTCCAGAAGACCATTGTAACCAGACTATGGATAAGTATGGCTCTGGCACTTGCTTTCAGGATGATCCTCTTTAGTGTTGTGCTGGTTTTGCATTAATTGATTTTTGGTGAAGAGGGAAAAAAAGACACAGAAGTGATTCTCTGCAAGGAAAATGAATAAATGGTTTATCGTGTGTGCACTGGAGTTTGCCAGCATCAACCCATCACAAGTGTAAAAAATGTTATGAAAAAGGTGTGGAAAACAATCTGATCAATATTCCTCACCTTAATATCCAGACACATCCGGTTGTCCATCCTCCCACAGCCCAATTCAGAGTAATGCTGTTGTTGTTTCTGTAAAAGCACAGACGATGGGATCAGAAAAAGACACTTTGAAGAAGTAACATTATTGCTACATCCTTATTTATCAGAATTGGGATGGCTGCCATCATGTTGCCATCATGAAGCAACTTTCTTCCTTTCTCACTTTCATTCCGATGCAGCCTGACATTCTGGCACAGCCGTGAGACCAAGCTTTGTTGCTATTCCTGCTGTTGAGATTTTTGTGGTTCCTTGTCTCAGGCTGGAAGTAGATACATCTACAGAGGAGAGAGAGTGGTAAAGAAAGCTTCATTGGGAGATTCTTTAAACTCAGCCATGGAAATTTTTTGGTTAGCAATAATTAAAAGCAGATTGGAAGATGGAATTTTGATATATATACATTTTGTACCTAAAGGTGGTCCAGTGCTATGCTCTTAAAATGTTGTTACAAAGTTTTCTGAAGTCACTGTAAAGATTCTCATTGAACTCAGGCAAATTTAGTCTCCAACTTTAAGAGTAGATTAGGTATCTCTTTACTCGGTCAGTGCTGAGCTACTGCCTCACAAAGTGCTATGAGGCACAGTGCATCTTTCTGCAGCATTCCAAGCCTAACACTGACTTATAGCAGATACAACATATAATACATAGGAGGCTAAAATGTTTCTCCCTCCAGACTTTTTTTCCTCTTAGACTTCATGAAAAAGGTTGATTGTGGCCAGAGGCTCAACACATCTAAAATTAACAACATGTAGATACAGACAGGAGCAAGAATGAAGAGACAGCAAGCAGTTTAAAGAGTATTTAGCTAATGCTAAAAATATCTAAGACTGCTGGTCTTGAAGAAATTTATATTAGAGAATTGAAGGACTTCTCGTTCTTATCTCTCAAATGCTACTTATTATTTTTGAGAAGTGAGGAGGGTTGATTAAGTATGAGAGTCCTGAATGATAGTCCTCAATTAAACCAGATTCCAGTAAAGGGGGAAAGAGGAAGCTGTAAAAACCTGTACAAATAAACAGAAAAATAACACACAGAAATATTTAAACAAATAAGCATTGTGCAAGTACATAGAACACAATAATAAAATAAGAATCAGAAATTACATATTTTTCAATAGCAAAATATGTAGAACTATTTCAATTGCATTTTTTGAGAAGTGAGAAGGATGGGATAGAGTTTTTAGAAATTCATAGGAGTCTTTATCTGATAAAAGCTGTTGACACAATCTTATGTGTTCTACATGTCATGAATGTAAAGGGGATGTTTGGTCAATTGGAAAAAAATATAAATGCATAAAGAAATACAAAAAAAGACCCTTCATTAATAGCTATATTTTTCAAACTGGAAAACATTTTCAAATGAGGTCTTCCAGGGCTTACCTTCAGGATGAAGTGCTCTGTTGCAGAGAATTAAGCTCATGCAATACTATTCAAAGGCATTCTCAGGAATGCACACTCTTCAGCATTGATTACTTTATTGATACACCTGTTCTGATTTTGAACACAATTTACTCAAAGCTAATAGCATTACATTTACCCAGCATAGTACTACACTAAGTATCCAATGAACCTTAGAAAAAATACTATTTATTATTTTTGTTAATATCTTCTATGGTGAAACTGGAAATACCAATTAAATATGAGAGCTCTTACCAATCCTAGTAGGATTATAAAATATATGAAGAATGGGATTAGAATTTAGAATTATCATGATCCATTGCAGAAATGGCCTGAAACTGATAAGAATAAATTCAATACAAAAGTAGGAGTAATGTCACATGAAAAAGAATACAAATGTGCAAATCTGAAATAGAGAAATGAAAGGATGAAGCTAAAGCTGAATAAAAACCTGAGGTTAATTAAAATAATAAAAAAAATCTCATTTTGAAGTGTATTAAGAAAATGGCTGTTAAAAAAAGTAATTCGAATATTTCTTTTCTCCTTAATAAATTCGACCTGGAAATTTTCTGTAATCTCAGCAAGATTCTTTCTTAAAGACAATCCATGGCCCCAAGAAATTATTTTTCTTCCTTATATGATAAAGAAAACAGTTGATTTGAATTGCACCTCTAAGATATGCGGAAGGTAAACTTTTAAAAGCCTCATTTTTCTTGTTTCAAAATCCCTTTTAAATAAAAACTTGAAACAATTAGAGAAACTTCAAAAGCTTATAAGATACTTAGATGCTGTGGTAAAATAGGCAAATTTTATCTGCTTTTTAAAAAAAGATTAAAGAAACTCAATTTGTTTGATCTAGAAAATGAAGGCTTGTTTAGACCATAACACCAACTTTTATATGCATAAAGAATAAGCACTGAGAGAACAGAAACTAGTTGTTTTTCAGATCAATGAAGAGCAGGACAGAAAAATGATGTATCTAATTTTCACTCAAGCAGATTTCCATGAAACACTGAACTATCTTGCTCTGGGACCCAGGCATATGAAAGTGATAGAATAATTTATGATTCAGCACACAAAATTGTATCAAAGTCATGTCCATTCATTTCTACTGGACTCCTTGTAAAATAAAGTGGAACTGTAAAATAAGTGTATGTATCAAAGTCTGGTCCCACTTGAGTTACTGGCTTTGCAGAGATGTGTCTCTGAAATTATTCCAATTACATAGTGAAAGTGCATATTTTTCCCTGGGTCAAATCCCCAGTAATCTTGCAAGAGTAGTAGAAATGCTGAAGAACTAAAGTTCAAATTTAACTAACAATCATTTTGTGAAATCAGAATGCAATTTGAAGCAAAAGTTCAAAATACGCTTCAGAAAATCAAAAGGAACTAGATAGTTTCATGCAGTCTCATTCTGGGATAAAAATAAGAGGAAAATACAAAATGAATCTCTTCTCTTTGATGCAAGAGAAGTATAAACTTTCACCAAAAAAACAGTATATGAATTTTAATGTGACCAATGTAACAGTAAAAGACTCACCAACCATTGTGATATCCCACATGGTTAAAATTATCCGTGCTGCTGCACAAAGAATAAAATATTCCTCAATTTTCCTTATAAATGAAATTGAAATGTTTGTTACAATTATCTTTTCATCTCTTTTTATCTCTTGTCACTGCCTACATCTTCCCATTATTTTCTTCTTCAGTCCCTGCCCATCCATACTGAACACTTACTGAGAGTTAAAAAGAAAAAAAAAAGAATTGATAAATCTTTAATCCAGTTCTGAGCACACAGAGATTTTCTGATCAGGCTTACATTTGGCACAAGGTAAGTCGAAAACAAAAGAGCAGACAGAAAGATGGCTTAGCCTCTTACAGTCCTGAAGCCTCACTTCTGAATCTCAATTTGTTCTAACTTCCTACTGTCACAAAAAAAGGCAATCCTTAAGAAATCTTACAGTCCAAGGAGTCACACACTAGTGTTCCACTACACATTGATGCAATGATAAGAAGGGGCAGTTGTCATATATGATATACAAAATTGGATGAGGTAACTTTATCTTTCAGTTCATATTTCTGGATCAATTGCATGTGCATTCCACCTGTGTAATCTCATTTTCCTCACCAGCGTAGATCATCTTGATACATCCTATACAGCTTCAGGATTTACCAGTGTAAAGACAGCTCTTTGCTAAAAACATAATTACCTCAACACAGAAGGTAATGAAGTCTAGATAGAGACTCATAGCAAACACTTGTAAATTTAAGGAAATAGACTAGGTCAATTACATTTCCTCAGCCAAAATAGTGGTAAATCATGATTATAAAAAGTATTGTCATATTTTTACTACTAGTTGTTCAAGTTCCACTGAAATGAGAAAATTGATCCAATTATTAGAAAATATATGATTTCTGAGATTTCAAAACGAGCAGAATGTTGTTGCCTATCATCTAGGGTCTAGAAGCATTGATCATCTCATTCCTAATGATACTTTGATATATCCAGGTGTCTAAGGTGAAAGTTTGAAAATCTATGCTTCCAGAAGGGTCACTTTTCCCTTTTTTTTTTTTTTTTAACATTTTATCTGTAACCAGGGATTTTGAATGAATTTCAAAGTAAAAAAATATATATAAGAGAGAAGATCATCACCATTGTTGGTGAAATTGAAGTTTTTTGTGATGACAGCAGTAAATGATCATCTTCACAGTGATGGGATGAAGTGCTTCTGGCTGAGCCAGGGGCTGAAATGCACAGGAACAAGATTTTCCTATTCAAGGCCCAGCTTCAAGCAGTAATAGACTTTTCCCTGACTTGCCCTTTTGTTGCTTTTGAGTGTTATGCATATTACACAAAATGGGATTCAGTTAACATAAAACTAATGTTTTAGCTACTGACAAACAGTGCTTGCACTACTTCAAGGCCTTTCTTTTTCACTCTGCTGCCCCAGAGAGTAGTCTGGGGATGAGCAAGGGGATGGGGGTGAACCCAGCTGGGACAGCTGATCCCAACTTATTAAAGGTATATTCTGTACCATACAACATCATGGTCAGCAGTAAAACTGAAATGGGGGGAAATTTTCTAAAGATTCTGCTGCTTGAAGACTAGCTGGGCATTGATCTTGTGGTGGTAAGCAAATCCTTTTGTACCATTTACAGAATCACTGAGGTTGGAAGAGACTTCTTAGATCATCAAGTCCAACTGTTACCCTCGAACTGCATTATCCCACCGTGGTCACCATCAAACCATGTATTCAAGTGCCATACCCACATGCTTTTTGAACCCTTTCAGGGATGGTGAGTCCATCTGAGCAGCTTGCTCCATGTCTGATCATCCTCCACCAATTTAGAAATATTATAAGAAATATAAATTAAATACATACTCATGAATTTAATGTGTTCCAAAATCCACAAGAACTGTTTTATCAGTGAGAAACTTAAACAGTTTATACTAAACTTATTTCTGTCTCTCACACTTGCACTTGATCTTTATCATGACCCACAAGTTATTTTGTTTTTCCCCTCCCGATTCTCTCCCTCATCCATTTGGGAGGGAAAGTATCTGGGTGGAGGCCTTACTGCCACCAAATTTTCTAAACTTAAAAGTTCTGACGAAAATCTGAAATTTGAGCTTCTTCAAGGCTTTTTTTTTCAAAGTTTCAAATACAGCATATTAAAATATATTAATTTACTATAGTTTTAAAAAATTGCAGGCATTACCATGAATTCTAATTTTTCATTTACCTTTTTAACTGCAACCAATGGAAGAGTATTCAATACATAAAGAAGAATCTCTTATAATATACCATAACATTGACAAAGATCTATCCCATTGCTGCTGCAGCTGTACAGTCTATTTTTTTCACAATACAGAGTACAATACCTGCATATACAGAATGAAAAAACAGTTTCAGACCAGTTCCAACTTGAATAAAACTCAAGTCTCCTAAGTAAAAAATTGTATATTAGCCTTTTAGATGCCAAGTCATAAAAATATACCTCAGCATTATTCCCAAGTATAAATGATTTTCTGATATCACTGAATTATTTCACATCAGCTATGAGGATTTATATTTTGGTTTGTGAAAACATGACATTTGTAAATTCTGTAGAAACTATACAACAAAATAAAGAAAAAGAAAAAGGAAAAAAAATACTCAAGTTGATATTAAACTACATATGTAAGAGCAAATTTAATATATTCCTGGAAGACAGAGAAGAAAGCACAAGGTCATCAGACTGTATCTTGATAATAGATTAAGCCACAATATTTCAAGTTGTTCATTGCAGCTGGGTCACTAAATTCCACTGGGAATATTGCAGCATCCATACTGCCTCCTCTAAGAAGCTTACAACTTACATCCTCTTTCCAAAAAAAAACCCCAAAAATATCAATCTCAGGGGATGCTGTCCTGTCAGATAATTTTCCCTGTCACTGAATTTGGGAATGGCTTAAGGCTGGAATTCTTCTCACCACACTTTGCATATTTAACACAGATGTATTTAACCTAATCAAGTTGTAAAATTTGTCTCTGCTGGAGAGAGTTAATGGGACTCTTTTCTGGAACATACATTATTTGATTCCAGCAGAAACACTTCAGGCTCTACCACTGCTGTTGAACTTAATAACAAGCTACTTCTGAAAAGGATTCTTCTATCTCTTCCACATTTCCCTGTGCATTCCTCTTTCTTGTGCAAGCATAAGGATTAAGGTACCAGCTTGACTGAAAGTCAAGTTTGAAAACTAAGACTATTCTGCTGGGTTTGCTTTAAGATGAGCCTCTTCTCTGGAGCAGTGAGAATTGGTTCTGGAGCCAGACATAAGGGGAAGGCTTCTCCCTTTTTAGCATAAGCCCTCAGTCAGGTTGGTTTAAAACTTTATGGCATAGTTTCTTGGTTAATTGATTTTACTTAATTGAGTTTATTTAAGATCAGGCTGTTTCTGACAGTGATTTTTTTTTTCACTCTCCTTCTGGCCTCTGCCTTGTTTTCTATTGCTTTCCTATTAGTGGTCCTGCTACAAACCAGTTTAATCACAGAGGAGAAGAGAGCTAACTCTTTGTGAATGAAACTGAAAGAATTTTGCAGGTTCAAAATATTCTCCGCAAAAAAGAGATAAAACCCAAACAAGATTAAGTGTTGATGCCAAGAACATTGTTATACTTTCATTTAATAGTAAGAGAGGCAAAGTAAAAGAAAAATAGCGAAAAGTTAGAAAACTATAAGGTTACTTTAAAAAGTGTGGGATATGTCACCACACAACTGTGCTACCTTTGCTGCTGCTGAGACGGGGTGAGGGGAGCGGAGCAGTTTTTGCCCTTTTTTTTTAATTTTTTTTTTTTTCTGCTTTTTTCTTATCTGTCTCCTGCGATGCCGGGAGCAGTTTAGCTGGGATGCAGCAGCCCCATCCCCCAGGATGCAGGCGCGGTGCCCGGTGCCAGGCGGAGCTCTCACTGTGGGATGTAGGAGAGGGGTGGGGTTCCACAGCTCTCTGTGACCCCGGTCCATGGCTATAGGGTCAGGGTGGGGTTCCACAGCTCTCTGTGACCCCGGTCCATGGCTATAGGGTCAGGGTGGGGTTCCACAGCTCTCTGTGACCCCGGTCCATGGCTATAGGGTCAGGGTGGGGTTCCACAGCTCTCTGTGACCCTGGTCCAGGGCTGCAGGGTTGGGGGGCTCTCCCCAAGCAAGCCTCAGGTTGTCTCCAGCAGACGATGGTGATGGGAGCAAAGCGAAGGTCAGGGATTCTGTCCCTCGCTTTTCCTCTGCATTTTGTACCAGTTTCCCCTTCCTTTTCACGGGTCTCAGTGCGGGCTGTTCACAGCCCATCCCGCAGGTAGTTTTCAGGTGCTCAAGAGTGATTACGATAAGCAGACACAATGATGAAACACTTTTTGAAGCCTTTCACTTATTGTCAGGCTCTTAGAGGTGCGTGGTCCTGTGTAAGGACAAGGGTAGCAAGGAGAAATACAGGTGTGCAGTTTGATCCCCAAGTCAGTCAGGGTTAGAACCAGAATGTAGGAGACACAGAGAAAAAGGCTGGTGAAAAGTTTGGATGCAAAAAGTTCAGGACCATGACTTTCAGTGGAATCCTAGCTTGCTGTCAGCTTGTGCGGCTAATAAATACTCAGGACAAAATATTTACGTAAATTTGGCCTCCTGAGTCACCTTTCATTTCAGTGTTCATAAAGAATGAAAAACTAGTTGAGATTACTTACCTTGGGGTTTGTGTGATATGAATCCTGTCTTACATGGCAAGAAATACTAGCATATGGTTCTTTAACTTACTCTTTGAATTTCTCTTACAAACAAAAATAAATAACTAAACAAAGGAAAAAATACCACAGCTAAGAGGACACCAAACAAAAAATCTTTACAAGTAAACTTTGAAAATCAAATTGCCTCTCTCTTTCTCTGAGTTTCCCAGCAATCATAATAGTGTAAAAGAAAATTTAATAATAATCATAATAATAATCATTATTATTATGATTATTATTAAAATAAAAACAATTTACATTGCAGTTATTAACAGAAAGTGTCTCGACATAAATCACATATTACTCTTTCATTGCATAAGCAAGTTGAGGATATCACAGATCTGATGTCAGGTACAAAGTGTTTCCTTTTTTGCTGTATTAAAATCACTTTGATTTGATTACTAAATGCATGATTTCTGATACCATAACACCCTAAAAATTTCCGAAAAAAAAACCTACTTTAAAATTTCCACAGTTGTGTCAAGAAGCTAACACCTTGAAAAGGATATGAAGAGAAGAAGCTTATGAGCTGAAAAGTGGCTCACAGGGTGCAGTCCACCAGAGTGAAATCTGGAAACAAACTCAGCACTAATAATATTCACTGGCAGAGGCTATTGTCTAGGGAAAAATGCAGTCTATTGCATGGGCTAAAGAAAAGGATTTTGCACTCATCTGTGAAATATGTAGATGCAAACTAGAGCAAGTAAGATCTTCAGCTGGATTTTCAGAAGGACAATAAGAAGTGGTTTCTTAGTAGCCGGATTTTCAATAGATAAATTAGGATATTTAAAACTTAGAAGAATTTTCTGACTGAGGTTTCTTAGGAAATCTGGGTTTAGCTGTTACAGAAATGTGGTATGTGAAGTTAAGTTAAAATTTTTAGGAAAAAATCTTTCTCAGTTATGAGCTGAGTTCCATTCCTGTTACTTATTTTGAAAAAAATATTTCTTTTTCTAATTCTTTTCTATTTTAAATAACTTTGTCCCCTGGAATTCTCTTTGAAGGGAGAGAATACTCTTTCTTGTCTTTCTGAGTCGATTTCTTTTTCCTTGAGTGGGGTCTTGCATCCACATGTGGATCCAATGCAGGAGATAAATCTATCTTCTATTGCCTGTGCAAATAAATCTGCTCTGGACTTACTTACACTGCTGAAAAAAAGAGAAAAGCAATAGTTTTGACACTTATATTATAGGGATTTGATACTCGTAGTTCTGGGTAGTCAGAATTACTTCATATAGGAAAATTATAAATATACTTACTTGACAAGGAAGAGAACACGAGTGTGTTTAAGCACAACTTCTTTCTACCTGAGTTATAAAATATTTAATCTGAACTCAGTATTTCAGCAAGAAATTCTACGGTTCACTCGCTTTGGGACTTCTCACACTGTGATGTTATTGCATGTGTGGGATGGAGATGCAGTGCAGTGTCAACTCTTCTGAATGCCAGGCAAGCAATGCAAAACTATCTACTAACAGAGGGAAGAGTTACAGCTGACTAAGGATAGGAAATAAGAGTGACATTTTATCTGATCATAACATAGATGCAAGATATTCTCATGTCATACATAAATCTCTGTGTAGAACTTGGTAGTGGATCCTAGCAGAAAGTATCTTAAATTAGCAGTGGTGAAAGACAAAAATACATAAACACACACAGCCACAGAGTGGTGTCCATCTGGTTACTGAATATGGGTAAAACTCAAAGATAGATAGAAAATGGCCAAGATAGCTCAAATTAAATGCAACAATTATGGTGCGTTACTACTATAATTTTGTAATTTTTTATATTAAATAAATTTACTATATTAATAAACTTAATTTCCCTGAGGCACTTTATATTTGTGCATATATAAAATGGTATATAGCTATGTAAATATAACAGTCTGGAAGTGAAAGTAACAGAACAATAATGCAGCACTAACGGTAGATAAGTGAATGTAGAATGAATGTTTTTCTAATTGAAAGCAAATTAACATTTTTCTTCTACTATGTTTCTTTATTTTATCATCAGCTTCTCTAGCTACCTGTTCCCCATCTCCAGTTCTTGCTTTCTTATAGGCACAAATCTATGGATGAATCATCTTCATTTGCTGCTGGTGTGCATTTACCCTCCTGCTTAAGTCCTGGTTCCAACTTGCTTTTAAAAACCTGTGAAAACACAATGCAGGTAAAAGGACAATCAGTTCAGGCAGGAACAATCACTGCTTTGGCTTAAGGGTATGGCTGCCAGCCATAAGCACATCTGTCATATTGCTTTGAAGAAAAGTGAAGCTTCATATAGGGCCAGAGACACATTTGCATAATCCTTTTGACAATAAGTGACAGAACTGCAATAAGGTCTATTTTGGACTATAAAAAATTGTGAGCTGTGAGGGAAGAAGTTGAGGTGGGAATAATGAGACAAATATTGAAGTAGAAATAGGAAAGAGCAGATGGGTTAGACAGATATCTGTATAGTGGAAACAAGTATGTATGAATGCCTTTCCTGAAAATGGGTATTTCTATGCCAGTGTAGGTATTTCTGAACAAAGCAAGAGCACTAGAAAATTGAAATAACAGAGGAAGATCAAAAGATGAAGCCACTTGGGAGTATAAAAATAGCTATAAGACAGTACATAGGATTCTGCTGTGGAAAATAAGGAATACACTAATTATATAGGAACTCTTAGCATGTCAGTGTTAGGAATATTGGCATGTGGAACCTATAGGCAGTGTCAGGACTGACACTGGCTATATGATCAGGACTACTTTGTATTATGTGATATTGCATAGATGTGAGTGATCCCTGCACCACAAATCAGTGTTTAAATATTTAAAGAATTAATTATTTTACTATCCTTATAATGGAAAAATATTCAGAACTGTATGTTGTCAGTAAATTCATATTACGTGCATAGTTTAAATTTATTTATAACATTGAACTGCATGTTGTCATTATATTTAGAGATAATCTAAATTTTATTTAGATTTACTAAACACACTGTTGATATTGATATTGTTTACACTTTGAATTATTGAGAAATGTTGTAATTTTAATTGTCTAGTGTGATGGGTCAGATAAATCAGATGCTTTTATTTTCAGCACTTGATTATCAGATACACTCAAAACAGATTCTTTCACAAATACAAACATTTCCTGCAAAATTAATGTGTACATTTGGTGTATAAACCAATGTAATAGTCCACGGGAGATACATGGTAGTTGCATTTTGACTCATAAGTACATTGGTGGAACAGCAAAATAAAAACACAGCTAATGTTTTCAGTATGTTAGATCTTAGCTATCATCGGCTGTCACACCCTTTTGGTGATTTACATTGTGGTGGAGTAAGCTCATATCTTGGCCCATCTCTTAAAAATCTAGGTAACATCTCTCTAACATAGGCTTTCTTTGTGTCTTACTCTTAGGAAAGCAATCTTCTTCACTCTTGTGAATTCCTTTCTGAATACTTTATTGCAAATTGTTAAAAAGATGTTGCTGCCTGAAACAAATTCTGTGCAATCAAGGATAATTGCTTTACAGTGGCAAATGAACATTTATTGGATGCTTGTAGGCCCACAATTCAAAAATGAGCTATCAAGACCTCATACAAATAATGACAATATTCACCTTGACCTGCAGATGTGTTTGTTCCTTTTGTGGGGCAGTCAGCATTCAAACATTCATCTTAGTGGTTAAAGTAAATAAGATTTCAAGTTGTTTAAAGAAAAAGTTTTGACCTATGTTAGAGTTATTATAATCAGTCTATCCTGTAAAAAATATGAATAAAAATAGTCATATTCCTTCAAATATTTCAAATGTGTCAAAAGACAAGAAATTTTAGGCCATATACTTGCAGTATGATGAGGAATTCCTGCTTCCCTTCTGTGCTTCCATTAAATCTCTCATCTGTTTCAGACATGGGTCTATGATCTGGTCATCTTTAATGGCTATTTTCTATTCCAGTTATAGTTATAACATATATATATTATATCATACCTATATTATAGTGAATTAATGTTTTGGGCTGTTGTTTTTGTTTTTTTTTTTTAATTTTCAAATTTCAAAACTGAAGTGCTGCTAAAAAAAAAAAACAAACAAAAAAACACCCAAAAAACATAATAAACCCCTTTATCCAGAATGAAGGCCTTGATATAGGTGCATTTGTAATTTCCCAAAATAGAAGAAAATTAAAAAATAAAAAAAAAAGGAAAAAAAAGAAAATAAGAAAGAAAATTTAAAAAATACACGACTTTTATCATTAT
>JANRMJ010000054.1:55843821-55862034 GCA_025584955.1 Alethe diademata | reverse complement strand
AAGAAAAAAAATAAAATAAGAAAGAAAATTTTAAAAAAATACATGACTTTTATCATTATATTCTCCTTTTAATGTGATCCTAAGTAATATGATTCTGTACTATCTCCCTTGATGCCATTTTTTTTTTAATATGATCATATGGTGGGTTTGGGGTTTATTTTTTAACTTCTAGAATAAAAGCAATTAAACATAGTACTTTATGCCCACATTGTCCCTGAAGAGATTTTCTCCTCATCCAGATGGCACCTTACCTCCTTGGAAGGTCAGTTTAGAGACTTTGCACCAGCCAAAGGTAATGAGAATAGCAAACGTAACATATTTTTAGTAGAAAAGTACCTGATGGCCTGTATTGCTGTATTCATTATACTGCTGGCATAGATTATATTTCTCTTGCCTGCAAATGTCTCCAAAGACAAAAAACACACAGCGGAATGGAATAAGATGACTTGTGCATGGACACTTTCATAGACATTACCGTTTTTAAAAGGAGAAAAATAGAAAGCATCCAAACCAAGCTACCAACCAACCAACAAAAATGTCACCCCCAATAACAAAAACCCACAATGCAAGCCCCTCATAAACAGCTACTCTGTGTTAAACATTATGTGATACCTGCTTTACTCAGCATGAATTACTCTTTAATTTTTTTTTTCAGTAAGACAGAGCACTCATCACCCACCAAGTGGCACTTTATAAATAGCCACAAACATTGCAGCCAGAGTTAATCAGATCTCCAGCTTTTCACCCTTTGTTGAAACAATATTCTTCAGTAACCTCAACAGCCTATCTACACACCACATTGACATTTTTTCAGACCCTCAAGCACTGTTTGCTTCCTTCTCAAACCCTTGTGATATGTAGGAATGCTCCAGGCACTGAACAAGTCAAGAATTCCTCCTAGTATTTGCTTGAGTATTTTCATTGAGAGATTTTACTTTAATCAAAATAAATAGTCTGGTTCATGCCAAAAGTGATCTTATTGACAGCTCCTAAAAATGTTAAATGAGCAACCTGTTCTGTAAATGTTGCTTTTCTAATTTAAAATCATTACAGCACTGGAGCATTGACATGGTGTTATTTGTTATAATTTCTTGTTTGGTTAGTGTAAGTTATTCCCGTGATTTCATCTTTGATTTTAGCTTTATTTAAAATCATTAGCAAGCATTTACATTTATATTTACAATCCTCACAGTGAACTGATACCTGGAAGTGATGGAAACCAATAGTGTTTTAATACTGGTTTTGGCATTCACTAAATTAGATCTTGTAACTTTTCAATATTCAACAGATTTGTGTTTCTAAATTAGTTCCTTAATAGATTTCATATTTCTCTTGGTATTCAGCTATTTCTACTTTTTTCTGTGTTAGTTCATAATATGTGTAACGAACAATGAAACAATAGCCATAAAATAAGGTGAATAACTAGGTGAGGTAGCATATGGATAATTAGACCACAGCATTTTAGCATAAAATCCTTGGATTTTAAACTTTATTCTACTTCCAAGAGAAGTCAGAACCCATGGTTTTGCAATCTGATTTTTAGAAATACATAGAAATTGCCCCACAGTAGAAGAAATACTACTGAGCAGAGCAAGATCATGATAATTTCAGAAAATATAAAAAATTAATTACATAGGTGTACAAAAAAAGGCCATTTCATAGATGGCCAGTGCCTCTTATCCATATATTACACATTGATTTTATACAGAAAATTTAAAGAATTTGTTTTGGGGGCATATCTAAAATAGAACTGAAGACCTTTATGGTTACAATATTGTTGATTTATCCGAGAGCCTTCTGAAATATTTTCTCAATTCATGTTTAATTTTAGCCTTGTGGAAACTGAACAGTTTTAGTCTTTGGGTGCTGATAAGTAGCATTATTATTGAAATAGTTTCATTTTGATGTAATCCAGTTTCATGTATTTATATATAGTTGCATCAGTGATAAATGATATTAATGAAGGTAAGAGTCTATCACAATCTCCTGTTATATAAGTAGTAACTAAAAGTGCTCAAAACATAGTTTAAAAAATTTGAGTCTCTTTCATAGTATTGGAGTCCAGACAATAAGAATGACAACGTGTATGTATTAATTTATAAACAGTTAGCATTATCGAACCAAAGATTTAATGATAATTGATTGTGTATGTACCATTTCTATATATTCTGGAGGAAAAATATTCTAAACATTAAACTTATTTATTTTTAAAACCTAATAATATCACATTTTTTTCTCAAAACATGGTTTTCCTTATTTTTGCAAGTTTCTAATGAAACCTTTATTCGATATAGAAAGGTTTTTTTTGCACATTTATAATACTTCAAATGATGAAATTTAACATTTAATCTTATACGATTAATTTGCACCACCATCCCAATTAAAAAAAAACAAAATACAAAAACAAACCAACCCAAAAACAAACCCTCCAACAAACTATAATCAATAATGCAGAAGACTAAATTTTTCATTTTTTTAAAGACAAAACATAAATCACCCAGCTTCAGAAATACAGAATACTCCAAAATACACCAAATAGTATTTACTGTGGGATTTTCCTCTCAGTAATCTCAAAGTCTTGTTAAGGTTCCTGGAGGTTTCCTATTTTCATAGTCATTGAAATGAACCTTACCACTGTTATGTTCCCTTTTTTTTTTTTCCTTTTATTTCACATTCCTGTGTGTATAATATTGTAAGAAATATCATATTTCTACCATTAAATTAAAGGGCAGGCAGGTGTTCAGACATCTCCAGGAAAGCAGGGCTTCATCACATCTAATGTCAAATTCTGAAGACAAATGCCATCACTCCAACCATCCTCTTGCTTCCCTTAGCTGAGCATGATGTCATCACAAATCCAACAGCTAGCCCATAGAAGCCGTTATAAAGAAAAATAATTCTTTCTTAGTGAATATCGGTACACTGTGGGATCAGAGACAGTCTGTTTTGGTTGTTAGTTTTGTTTTGCTCTCATGCATCTCCACATGTATGTTTTAGGGTTTCATAACTGTTCCTTGTTCTGCAAACATCTCAGAGGTTGAATACTGAAAAGACATTTCACCATGCTTTAGTTAAACAATATTAAAAAATTTACTTACCTTGGCTTTCAAAGGCAGAAAGCAAAGGAGTCTCTTTGTTCATTATTAAATAGAGAATTATGTGCAAGCAGTACGCAAGCAGTGCATATGCAGGAAAGCACAGGAAAACTTGGTGGTGTTTTTTCTAGTTTAATTTTTTTTTTTTTTTTTCTATCTGAAGATATTTCTAATCCTAATCTCCATTCCCCAGGAGTATCCAGCAAAATCTTAGTTTCAGTCTTCAAAACCTGTGTTTTAATAACAACTATGATGGCTAGATGATGCCAAGAGATTTCTGTAAAATGACCTCCCCAAGTCTGGTGTGGACTTCTCATAATTCTGTCCATATCTTCCTGTAATGAGGAAGACACACAGCTTTTAGCTGTCATCATTCAAATTAAGCTAGGCTGCCTGTTTACTGTCCAAGAGCTTTAGGCAGAGCTCTGATGAGAGGTAATTGGTTGCTGAAATCTAGGTGTGATAATACTCAGCAACCAAGCTGAGATCTTATACCTCTCTCCTTTCACTGGGAAGCTATTTGTTTCAAAATCCTTAGCCACCTCTTACTGAGTGAAAATAGGCAGGTCACTTAAAATGCTGTGGGAGGCACATCCCCTCCCTCTCCTTCCCTCCAGTGTTAGAGAAGCCTTTCTGAGGGCCTGGGGGTGTTTGCACACTGCCACCTGCTGCTCTGATCTCCTTGATCTGAGTTTGCTCTGCTCTCAGCAGCGCCGGTGATCTGCTCCTCCCCGCCTAATTCTGCTCGTCCTCCTGCAGCTTGATCCAGAGCCCAGTGGAGTCAAGGACTCCTAAGACTTCCTTTGGCTTCAGTGGATTTTGGAGTCTGCCAGATACATAATTAATTTATTTCAATGGGCTATGAATCAGGCTTTTTGTAGTGCCAGATGTATAATTAATATTTCAGGATGAATTCCAGGTAGCTTGCTGGTTTGTAAGGTTCTTCCTACTGTCTCAGTTCCTGTCTCCCGTGTAGTAATGTCATAAATTAAACTCTTATAT
Organism: Alethe diademata; assembly: GCA_025584955.1. NCBI lineage: Eukaryota > Metazoa > Chordata > Aves > Passeriformes > Muscicapidae > Alethe > Alethe diademata. The sequence goes on along the minus strand of JANRMJ010000054.1, from coordinate 55,857,937 downwards.
TCTTAAAAGAACAAGCAAACCAAAAAAATTAATAAAACCATGTTTCAATGCTTTTAAATACTTATCAGTTCCAAAAGAAAAGTACCTCAAAGGACATTGCAGTCTCAAGATCAATAGCTTTTTCACCCCAAAATTTCCTAAAAAGGGTCGTTTTTTCATCATCTCATAAAACACATCTTTGACTGCAGTTTTTTCTTTCTTATAACTTCAGGGAGAATTTCAAATTGTTTATGTAGGAAAAAAAAAGCAAATGAATTTCTTGAGATTTTCTGGTATCGCTAGTTATAGGCATTGCTTCAAAAAATCTTTCTTATATGAATGATTAAAAGTGGCCAAAAGTGGCAACTGGAGTATTTCATTCTTCTGCAAAGGCTTGTCCTGAAATTAAATGCATTCATTTTCTATTCCCATGCAAGCAGCTTTTTCTTCCTTTGAAGTCTTACATAGACTCCAGACAAGCCTGCCATATTCTAGTCTGTTAATAGAGTCCCACTCTTCAAAGCAGTACAGTCCTCAGCCTATGGCTGCCATAGTTTTGACTAAGACATCTTTTTAGTCCAAGGCAAATTTTTATTTTCCCCAAGTGCCATTTTACACCAGAAAACAGTGTCTGGTCTAGCCTTATGAATTAAGTGTCCACCTAAAATAAACATGCTGCTAAAGGCCACAAAGGAACTTGGCTATATTCTGATTTTATTTCATGTCATTGGTGCAACCTTGTCAGCAAACTGGCATATAAAAATCAGTGGATATTTGAGATAGTTAAGAAGTGGCAAAACTGTTTTGTAAGCTGACAAAATAATATTTTTATTTCACTGATGCTTCCTGTCTTTTGGTTGGGTGACCCAGACTGGTTTTATTTTTGCTTTGTTTTTGTTTTGGTTTTTGGGTTTTGTTTTTTTATTGTGTTGTTGTTTTTTTTTTTTTAATTGTTGTTGTTTTCGATTTGTTTTTGGTTTTGCTTTTGGTTTTAGTTTTTGTTTTGGCTTTGGTTTGTGATTGTGTTTGTGGGGTTTTTTTTGGGGGGGAGAGGGCTTTTTGTGGGCTTTTTTTTTTGTTTTGTTTTGTTTGCTTCAGATAAATAAATAAAAAAATATTTGCAAAGTGTGCTCTGAAGTTCCAGCAAGTATTAGGGAAAAAAATTGGTATTGCATTGTATTTTCATTAATGGTTGTTCCTGATTCCCACATGATGGAAAATTGTACATACAGAGTAACTTAATTACAAGTTTTGATGAGCCTTAAAGATGAGACCGACTTAGAAAGGAAACCTGAACAAAAGCTTTGAAATTCACTGCAGGAGCATGCTTTCAAATACTTAATTCTTTGATTTCAGTAGAATATCATAGGCCTCATAAATTAAGTTCATTTCTTCAAAAATAGGTTATTTTTATTTAATGAGAGCAGTTAATAAAAAGTAAATTATTATCTTAATGAAATTCACAAACTGCTTCGTGAATCACCAAGTTTTGAAAAAGATGTTTCTTGGCAATACTATGATTTATGTTAAGTGTATGAAGTACTGCATGGCTTTCTTTTAAAAAATCTGGGAGGTCATCAAATGATTGTCAGGTACTGAAGCTCTCAAATCTTGTTTTAAATATTTTGGCAGTTGCTATTAACTAGTGTTTTCTGCTGTTCTGTGCTTTAAATAGGCAATGCAAAAAATATTCAGAGCTGTTACTGGTGCTTGAGGATGAATCCTATGCACTACTGCATTTTCTCAAAGCTTTAAAGAAAAGTTGTTGACACAGTTTAGCAAAAACACTTAGTCTCTTAGATATCACTCTGCTTCTGAATAATCTTTCTAGTGTAGAGATCAAAAGAAAAGCTTTCATCATAGATCATGAATTGGACTCTAATCAGTGTAAGAGTTCCATAAGCTTCAGTGCAAGACCTTTTCATTTTTCTCATATGAAGATCAATTAGATCATAAGCTTTTCAGAACAAACATCAGATTCTTTCAGTGTTTACTGTACTAAACAACGCAAAGCACCACAGTTTTGGCTTCAAGAAAGCAAACTGTAATTGACATGTTTGTCTCAGAGTATGGAAAGATCAAAACCAGTGAACTACTTTCACTGCTCAACTATGTAAATTGCGTTAGGACTAAACTAGCCACAGTCAGTCCCACAGATCAGGATGAATACACAGGAGTTAGATGCTCTTTTAAATATCATGTTCTTATTTTCAGTTTACATAGGCAAAAATAGTTTGCCTTCTCTTTGATTTTAAAAAGGCAATGTATTTTTTTTCCTCCATGGTAGCACAGAGTTCTTTTCTTTTAGCGTGAAAGAAAAGTATAAGGAAAATGCTGAGATGCCAGGGTTTTGCTAAATTATATCTTTAAGAGGAAATACGACTGCATCTTTTATCTTTTCCCCTAAAGCACAAAATTCTTTTTAACCATGTATGATGAGGCAGTGTGTGGCTGGAATTCCTGCTGTAAATAATATAAATTGCACATTTGGAGAACTTATTCAAACCTTATTTGAAGCCAGTGGGGATCTTTCCATTGATTTTTAAAGGGTTAGAAATTGGCCTTTAGCCTTGCTTTCTGTTCATGAATCATTCAGAAACCAATCCTGATGTCTAGTTATTTGTAAGTATTGGACAAATAGTTTGGACAAGCAACTTCTGATCTATGGGCTGTTTCCAAAATGTTAATTTTGACTGTTTGCTGTTCAGTATTCATAAGTGTGATTAGCCATCTACATCACCATGATATTACATCTATCTAATTGACAGACTCCAACTGTCTAAGCTATAGCATCTATCCATTTGCATTCTTACAATGGAGGAGCTCATTGTTGTAGTATGTGAATGAATAATGAATAGCAAACGTTGAATGGTGAATAATGAATAGTAAATAATTTATGTACTCTGGTCAGATTTTTAAAACAAATATTCACTCATGCTAATGTCTGTGAAAGTTTTGGATTTGAGAACATTTTTACTAATGCTCAACAGCTACTTGGAGATTTTGAAATAATGTGCAATAACTTGAATATTATTTAGGATTATATTTTTAACAGAAAATTAACTTTTTTAAAAAATTTTGGGTTAGGTGTGCAGCAAAAAAAGGAAGGAATCTACATTTTTGATAAGAACAGTGATCAGGGGCTTTTTTTACTTCTGCTTTTCTTCTACCCAGAGGTATCTTGGAGTTAAGAGAATAATGATGTTCTGTATTTTCTTCTTGACATCTGAGTTAAACACATCCTTTGGTTTAACATTCTACTACCCAGGCTAAATATCTCATTAGCTTGGGAGAATCAATATAAATATTGCAACACCAAAAAAAAAAAAATTACAATTATTTTGAGTCAATTGCATCATAAAATAGAAGCATCCCTCAAGATCTTTAAGTCTGTTATTCACCACCATATCATAATCATAGCTGCTCCTAGTGGTTTTTTCTCTCTCTGGTTGTTTTTTCCTGTTTCTTTTTTCTTTTTTTGTTTTTGGGGGTTTTTTTTGTTGGGTTGTCATTTGTTGGTTTTTTTCCTTTTTTCTTTTACTTTCTGGTTTCGGTGTTGGTTTTTTCCTTCTTTTTATCCTATATTGTTGGGTCTTTTAATGATATTTAAAGTTGTCACCTTTCCACTTGTTGACTTTCTTTTATTTTTCTCTTGGGTTCAATTCTTCATTGTTTTTTTTTAATTATCCCACTGCCTTTAGTCAACATCAGTGCTCTGCATTTTATTTTATTAACATATTATTTATTATTTTCAGTAATCACTCTCTTGTACACAGCTTCCCTCTTTGCTTGCCCACCTGTTTTTCTCATCACATTTTTTCTATGTATCAGCCAAATTGCCCCTTGCAAAAAAGGTGACAAGTGATTCTGATGTAAACAGAACATTTCTTGCAAATCTTGTAATGCGCAGCATCAATTATCAATTACATATTTCTAATGCTCACAGATGTCTTCCTACCCTTTTCTGCTGCAAATCTTTTACTGGTCATTTTCCCTAATTGATTTGATCCAGGGCTCATTTCCAATAAATTCTGCCTGGCACCTTCTGTTTCACAAGGCTATTTTTTTATTCTGAATACTTATATCACTCTTAACATAGGCTGAGAAGCCTCCTCCACATACAACTTCCACCTCCTGATCTGTTATAATCTGACAATTAAACCAAAACAAGATAAATTGTGAGAGAATGACTGAGAACTAATCCCTAAGTCAAATCAATGCCTGGCTTAGTGAGAAACCACTGCTGAGGATTTAGAGACATTTGATGTTGAATAACATCATAATTAAATCCTGTGCATTAGACATAATTAAATCTTATTAGTAATGTGGCAATACAAAATATCTTTTAATTCTCCAGTATGAATGTGTCACAGTCTATTACTCTCTGACCCGGTTCTTTTAGCCTGTGCTAAGTCTGGTTGGGATGGACTTAACCTTCTTCCTAGTAGCCCATACAGTGCAGTGCTTTGTGTTGATAATTAGAACAGAATCTCTAAGACACCAGAGTTTTGGCTACTGCTGAGCAATGCTGGTACTGTGTTGGAGCTGTCTCTCCAAACCAGAACACACCCTTCCCAAACCTTCCCAAAGGTCAATATGCTGATGATGGGCAAGAGGTAGGATGGGAAGGACCTAGCCAGGACAACAGATACAGATCAACCAAAGGGACAGTCCATGCCATATGACAGACAGCAGGCTGAGAAACAAAAATTGAGAGAAAACAGTATGCCTGTGTGTAAGACATTAAATCTATATTCCAAAGCAACTCTAATGCCACTTGTTCTCAGGCCCTTCTTCTTAGGAAGTGGCTGGATATCACCTGCTGATGGAAGTAGTGAGTTTTTTTCTTTGTTCTGCCTTTCACCTCATTGGATGAGTGAGCCAGCACAGTCCTTCAAATGAGGAGTAAAGATGAGCCCTGGAAGAAGGGAGGGAGGGGTGGAGGGAAGATGGTTTAAGATTTAGTTTTTACATCTCATTATCCTAATCTGATTTGATTTCTGATAAATTAAACTAACTTTCTGAAGTTAAATCTGTTTTGCCCATGACAATAATCAGGGAGTGATCTCTTTCTGTCCTTGTCTCAAAACATGAGCCTTTTGTTGCATTTTCTCCCCGTTGACCTGTGAGGAGGGCAATGATAGAGCAGCTTTGGTAAGCACCTGGCATCCAGCCAGGGTCAGCCATCCCATCTGGGAACTAAGCAACACTGAAAAAAGACAAAACCAAAACAAAAACTACCCCCTCAAAAAGAAAAGATAAAAGAGTAGTTTACCATCTATCTTTGGAAATTCTCACTTTTCAACACTGTCAGCATCCAAGTAGAATCAAAGAGTTTGTAATTTTTTTTCAGTTAATTGTGTTTATAAACAGTAATTCCCAGTAGAGACTGAAAATGGCAACAAGTCAAAAGTTTAATCAGGATGATCTTTGATTTTTTTTGTAGGAGCAGCACATTTTTCTACAAACTGTGTTTAAATTTACCCATGGCTGACAGAAGATATACTTGGAACTTTTACTTAATTCTTTTTCCCATCTGTCCTAGACAAGCAACTGCTTCAAGAACAGAGGAGAAATTTCATGATTGTTTTCCTGACATGCAAATCCATTGTATATTTTTCATCTTAGGTAAAGAAGAGTTCTGAGCTGCTATTTAGTAAGACTAGGAGAAACATCAACTACAAGAAAAGATAGAAAGTAGTGGAACAAAACTTGAGGAAATATACTGGGAGGAATTTTTAAACACACATGAAAGTTGTTGTAGGGTGGAAGAGGATAAACTGTTTTTCAGGTCCTATTCTTTCCGATTATAACCAAAAGCAAAGGGCTTGAAGTGTAGCAAGACTAACAAATTTTGTTGATAAGGATAGTAAAGCAACAAAGGACAATGAGATCCTTGGGAAAACTGTAAAGTTCTCACATGAAAAGGCACAATAGGATAATTTTGGAAGCAGAATACATACATACCTGTCAGGAATTTTACAGGCATATTAAGTCTTCATAAGGCTAGAAGTAGACTAATATGGCATCTGATAAGTTTTTTTTAACAGTTTTCTATGACTATAACGGACAACTTAGTTTCTTCAGGACTCAAGCTTTTCAGTTTTACATTACCAATTCAGAACCAAAAGGTACCATAGCAGTGGGAGCATGGAATAACTGCTGAACCTGTTTCCTTTCTGAAGCTAGGAAAGGTCTTTGCTGCCTTGGTTTAGGAAAAGTTTCCCTGGCATATCCTTACATAGATCAGATTTTACCTAGAGAAGTTTTTGTTATGCCAGTATAGATATGCTGAATGGATACATTTCATTTTTAACCGCACTAATCATCTGAGGAATTACAGACAACAAAGGGAAATAGACACATAGAGTGTATGATTCATCTGACCTACTTTAGATATCTATTTAAGGAAGTAAATTTTGTCCTTAAAGCACCGATTAATCTCAAAAGAGCGACAAGGATTTCTATTTGAAATTAAAATCCTTCAATGAGATTCCCATCCACTTTTGCTAACCTTATGATGGCAAGGGTGATATAAGTATTATATAAAGAAGAATAAATGATATAGTTATAGATAGGACATTTGTCCCACGATAGTCCTGATAGACAAAGTAACTATCGTTAACAGATGAGCAATTTATTTGAGGTCTGGAGTACATTTTGAGATGGCCTGACTCACAGCAATAACATTCTGCAACTTCAATATATTTCAAATAAAGTTATAAAATTTTGCTAATTTGTTTTATCATTTCTCCATATATGCACAAACTTTCACAGATAAAAATGACACATCTCAGACTGCATCCAGCTACACTATAAATGTTGGGACAACTCCAACCTCAGGATTGCAACAGAGAACTTTATGAACTGGAAAAAGTAAAAGTGAAAAAAATTCAAACATCTTAGAACTTAATTCCTAACTACATAAACCTCATTGAATTTTGTGGAAGTTTTACTGATTTGTATTTCTAGCAGATTAGATCTACAACTGCCAAAATTCATGTCCCTCTTCTCTGCATTAAATAACGCATAATCATAAGGAAGACAAGATTACATTTTTTTACTTCTTACAAATAAACCAAATAATGTTTTACTTATTTACTTTACTTGGACATTTTTTGATTATCAGAAAGACAAATAGTATGTCTTAAATCACATTCCCAATAAGTTTTTGGTTTATTTTTCTTTTCTTTGTTACAGATACCACAGTTCTGGAGAAACGAAATGCTAAATATAATTTTATTTCTTCACTGCAAAATAAATAAATAGATAAATAAATAAATAAATAAATTTAGAGAAACTACTTGCCTAGAGCAATTAATAATCAGACTTTCACAAAGTTGTTTCAGGCAAAGTAGAGGCTTCATGGTTTACTTTCTGAGACCAGATCCCAACAAACAGACACTGTATTCAAGCAAAATAAATTGCAGAGAAGAACTTTGAAAACTTATTTTTAAAGGAATATTGACAAAACACAGGTGATTTCTAGATATTAGAGAGTGATTATGCTTATTTTGTATTTAATACCTGCTGTATTATTAATCATTAAAATATAACACTCGTCCTTTCTTTGAAAAGGTATCTCTTCTGGTTCTCCAGGATTTAGCAGAATTGGATCCCTAATCTGCTGTGAAACTGTAATGGTACCTTTTCTTGCCCATACAAAATTAATATAATTGCATCAGCAGATATGCTAATTGGAAAATTAGAGAATATGAAAAAAAAAGAAAATCTAAAATGAAAACAAAGTTATGAACATTAAAAAAGTTGTAGGTTTTATGCCATCAGCAGAGAAAAGATTAGGAGACCATTTTTGATGCGTTAATCATATTTAGAGTGATTCAGAGGTCAATGGAATCAACAAACCTCATCATTTGCATAAAATTGAACTTCAAGGCTACTTCACGAGAGTGAAAAAGATAATTAGTTTAACATAAAATTCTTATTAAATACAATCAAAAAGTGACCACAGGGCCTATCACCCATTTCAGTGTGTAACATGCAAGCACAAGTTGTGATTCCCACTGAGATACTATGTGTGAAATGATACCAGTGGCAGTATCCAAGAGAATACACATCTCTGACATTATACCAAGAGGGTTGAGTTTCTTCAACCAAAGCTTTTTTGATGTCAGGATTGTGTTCAGCTTCCACCACTAGTTTCCTACACCATTTTATTTCCTCAGACTAAGTGTAGTGCAAATTGACCTGAAGAACATACTGAATGCTGTCGTTTTCTACAGAGCACTGCTTACACTACATCTTGTTCTTTTCTCTTACGTAAATTTGTGTTTGGATTTAGCTGATAATTAATCTTTTGACATATTCCTCGCAACAACCTGGTGTTCCTTTTCTGCAGTTACATCTGTACACATAACAGTTGCAATTTTCATAAATTGCTAATACTGAAATTACTCAGCATGGACCACATCCTGAAGCTGTTGCCATTTCATCACCTTCTTCAACCAATACATAGGATGATTGCAGGAATGGTTGTCTGACCAGTTGAGGATGGAATAGAAACTGGTAAGAAATTTTATTGCCCAATATTACATGATTTTGCTCTATGCATTTTTCATAAAAGTTTAGAGAATTTCTGTGCCAGAAACTCAAAAATATTACTTATTTGATTAAAGCAAGTCTACTAGAGCCAAGTTAAACATTTATGTTGGAGATGAATCTGATGAGGAGTGTTGAGGGCAGAAAGGCTTTGCTAGGTATAAAGTACTTCAGTAAGTATAGAAACAGAAGGATGATGAGCAGGAAAAATGTGGGCCTGTTGTTGAGTGGACCAGGGACCCTGGTGACAGTGTGTGAAAAAGGCTGAGGTACACGCAGCCTTCTTTGCCCCAAACTTCACCATCAAGGCTGTTCTTTGAAAACCCAAGAACCCAAAAACAAGGTAAATCTGGAACAAGATAATCTTAGACACTAGTCCAGATTAAATTTAATTACATAATCTAACCCAGTTGACCTAGACCTGACCTTTATTTTATATCACACCTATCACAAATAGTAGAGACATTAAATACACTGTACTAGAAATCAACTTAATAGTCAGTGAGACTTATAAATAAGATTGTTTCTGTGCAGATTTCATCGTGTGATTGACATGATAAAGGTCCTAGGTTTTTAATTTAACAGAGCAACTTTCTCACAAGAAGTATGCAAGTTGTAATTAATTAACTTGCTACTATCTTTATGTCAAAACATTGAAGCAAAACATATGTCTTCACTAAAACCTTTCAAGACTTGGAGACAGAACAGATTTTTAATATAAACTTAACCCTATATTCTAAAAAAAGTGGCAATAATGAAATCCTTGGCTATTTACAGAACATTTTTAAACAGAATTTAATTCCAAATTAACAATCAACATCTACCTTGTATCTTCAGTTTCTGATGAAAGAAATATTTCCATGGTGTCATAAAATGCAGGCACCAGAATTAAATTTAATTTTAAACTTTAATAGCTGACTATTTATTGAAGGAATTGATTAGCATACAAATATTTTACAAATAATTGTTACAGATTTCAAAATTTTTTTTCTAAGTCACACTTTAAAATACAGTTATCCAATATTCTGGGAATACTGATTGTACAAGTTACAAACCATCTCAGATTCATCTTGACTCAAATAAGCTACAGCACTGGAGACTTTCCTCTGCTTAACATTGCTTCAGTTATTTGTGTTCCTAGTGGCTATGAGGAGAGGAGGTCCTTAGCAATGTGAGCACAACTCATCAATGACACTGATGGCTCTCAATCAGCCTGTGGTACATTTTTTTCTTCTATTTAATAATAGGCTCAGGTATGATGGTTATAATTGAGGAGAAATTGAGCTGATGGTTGCTGCAGTGGATAGTATGTTAAAGGTAATTTGAAGAAGCACATGCCCATTCATCAGTTTATTATAATATTCAGAGTGGCATCAATCTGTGTGGAGTGGTCAATACACCGGAGGGAAGGGATGCCATCCAGAGGGACCTGGACAGGCTTGACAGGCAGGCTGATGAATCCTCATGAAGTTTAATAGGGCAAGCTGCAGCATCCTGCACACGTGTGGGGGCAATCCCAGTTATAAGGACAGGCTGGACAGAGGATGGATTGAGAAAAGCCCCGAGAATAAAGACTTGCAGATGTTATGTTGTTGATGCATAACCTAACATGAGCCGGATTGTGCACTCACAGCCTGGAAAACCAGCTGTGTCCTGGTCTGCATCAAAAGCAGCATGGCCAGGAGGCCAAGGACTGTGATGATCCTCCCCTTCTACTCCACTCATGTAAAACCCAACCTGGAGTGCTGCATCCTGCTCTGGGGCCCCAAATGGAGAAGGACAGGAATATGAAGAGGCGAATCCAGAGGAGGGCCATAAAGATAATCAGAGTGCTGGAGCACCTCTCCTATGAAGACAGAATGAGAGCTGGAGGTGTTCATCCTGAAGAAGAACAGGCTCCAGGGAACTCTTCTAGCAGCCTTCCAGTACCTAAAGGGGATTACAAGAGAGCTGGAAAGGGACTTTTACAAGGCTGACTGTGATGGGACAAGGGGCAATAGCTTCAAACTGAAAGAAAGTAGATTTAGATTAGAAATAAGAAATAAATTCTTTACTATGGGTGAGTGAGGTGCTGGAACAGGTTTCCCACTCAAGCTGTGGATGCCTCATCCCTGGAAGTGTTCAGGGCAAGATGAGATGGGTCCCTGAGCAACCTGGTCTAATGGAAAGTGTTGAACTAGATGATCTATAAGTTCTCTTCCAACCCAGTCCATTCTATGTGAACAGTCTGGACCTAATCCCCCCTCTTCACTTCTTGCAGGACAGACTTATCTTTCTGACCCACATGAAATTTCAAAAATGTCACTATAGCCATACTTCTAGCAATTCTTAATTACTTTTATTTTGAAAATTGTACAAAAAGCAGCAAATCCCTTTAGTTTCTGGCCTTGCTAATTTACACACTCTCACCCAGTTTCCCTTATTTCTCAAAGTTTATTCATCCTGCACTCAGATATGGTGCTATTGCTACATTTTGCTTATGCCAAATTGTATCATACTGAAATTAATGAATATATGTTTAATTTTGTCTTTTGCTTCCACATTTCAGTAATTGGGAAACCAGTAATCGAAAAATTTTTAGTAAGTTTATTTCAGGTGTGATCTGTAGTATTATTTTAAAAATTCCTTGATCTTTGAACATTTCAGCAAATGTCATGACTCATATGTCATGTATATTTGTAATAATTCTCCAAGTACATTTCTTATCATTTCAGTATTGACAACACAAAGTGTATTTTGATTAGGATCACTGTACATAAACATATACATAGATTAAAACCAACCCAATTCTTCATTATGTTGATTATTAATAATACTAATAATCAATGTCCTTAATAGTGAGTTTATTTTCTTAGAAGTTTTATATGTATTCATCATCTTAACCTTCTTCTTGAGAATAGCCCAGTACTGTAATATTGGTTAAAGGGTGAATGGATTTATATATCCTAGATTCTTTCTTAGGAAAAGTGGAAAAAAGAACTTAAAATAACAGAGCTGGGTTTTGTCAGTAAGGTTGTGAGAATTTCTTGCAAGATAAAAACACACAGCTTTAAAAGACTGAGATAGAAAAACTTCACTCCTTTTTTATGCATAAATGTAAAAGAAGTGAGATTAGTAGTCTAGGGTGAGGAATTGCCTGGCAAGAAGGAATATTGTGCACTGGACCATACATATGGAAGGAGCAAATATCTATCTGGAGCTCATTCATTGAACTTAGGTAAAGAAATAAAAGAAAAAAATTGCTAAATAAATATCTATTTCTGTGTATTGTCATTATCAGCAGCAGTAAGTATCTTACAGGATGGGTTTTATATAGACCATTAACTCAATATTCTTTGCACAGCTTGCAAATTGTTGTTACCTATGCAAACTTACAGACTTCATAGGTTCTTATGCAAAATTTATTTGTGTAAACTTTAGAAGATTTATTGAACAAGTAATATATAACCTTTGCATGTGCTCAGAAAAGTGAAAATAACATTAAAAAAAAAACAAAACCCAAAAGAGACCACTGTTTCCCTTCTATTTCTTTATTATCTATGTGAGTGTGTCCTGGAGAAAAATGTAAAGTTAATTTATGATAGCCTCACAATTTGTCTCTTGAAGTCTTCAAATCATAAACCTTACCTGGAAACACAAGACATAACTGTAGACAAATCTGTTTCACAGGGCCAGTGAAGCACTCTGTGTTCTGCATGAGTGTTGCCAGCTCAAAAAATCGTGTTTGAGCCAACAGATATTGAACTAATGCAAGAACAGTTATTGCTTCTACAGAAAAAGCTCAGCACAGTAACTTGTGTTCTTCCTAGAAACAACACTTTCTAGAAAATAGAAATATTTGGAACATCTCAAGAAAAAAAGAGAATTGAACACAGAACATCCACCTTCTTCATGGAGAAGGAAAGACTTGTCTCCTAACGCATGTTTTAAAACCAAAAACTAACCCTTGTTGGAATTGTCTCTTGGTGCTTGTTTATTAAAGGGCTTTATTAAAGACATCTAATTTCAGGAAAGGACTTTGAAAGCCAAATGTATTAAGATGTCCCTAGACTAAATAAAATGCAGGGAGTAAATTTTGGAGTTTGAAGAAACCTAATGATATGTTCAGTTCTATAGCAGATTAATTTCCAGCTATCACAATATGCATATTTTGTGGCCTTCACTTGTCTAAATTTTTGTTTATCCAGTTATGACATGAAAATTTCTCCACACGAAAATTTCCTGGGAAATTTGCTGTGAGATAGCACAGCACATTTGAATTACTGAGAGAACAGATTTTTTTAAAACCATTTTTATTGTTTATCACTTATGCTAAAGATTATTTTGGTGCTTCCTTTGCATTATTAATTACAAAAATTGCAAACATATTTCATGACTTACCAACTATATGAGCTGATACTTGAATGCCATCAAAGATGCAATCATCTTTTGTTTATTTATGACTCACAAAACTTCTTCTGCATTACTATTTCAGACTAAAATATTGGTCAGCCTGCTTGACCTCTCTTTGTGAATATCTATCACTCACACTCATACCTAAAAGAAAGCACTAAGTTTTTCCTCACAAAAACTGCCTTCTGCTTCCTTTCCTGAAATTTGTGGAACCTCTAGCCTTTCACTCAAACCCAAAATCTCAAAGCTTGTCCTTGAAACCCACATCCTGGATGTGCTTCTCAGTGTGATTTCACTAATTTCTGGATTTTGCAGGTTATGTCTCTCTTTTTCTGTAGTGATGCCTGCCTTCCTTATCCAACCAAGATACCTAAGTAGCTTTTTATACCACATTTTCATTTGTGTTGGCAATTAATTCCTGTTTATATGTTTTGTATTAGTCGTCTTCTTCCCAGTGATATTATTTTGGCAATGTCACCTCTTTTTGCATATCTGTACTGCTCCTTGTTCTGTTTTGTTGCATCAAGCATGAAATATTTATTGTTTCTTTCAAAGTTTGGTCCATTTATTCTCACATAATCATTATTTCTCATTTAAAAAGGCACATTCTCATGCCATTATGTCAGCCTTCCTTCTTTCTCAGTTCAGTTTTCAAGCACTCCCTTTCTGAATACTTGGGAGTGTGTTGGGTTTTCATAGCAAGGTTTTGGTAGTGGAGGAGCTACAGTGGTGACTTTTGTGAAAGGCTGCCAGAAGATATTCCTGTGTTGGTGTTGTGCTTTTGGCCAGGGCAGGGTTAATTTTTGAAGTAGCCAGGAGCATAATTTTCTGAAGTCAAGTCTATTTCTCTTGTGACAGACATTGGTGGGTGATCTCTCCCTGCTCTTATCTTTATCCATGAGCCTTTTGGTATATTTTCGGTTCCCTACCCAGCTGAGGAGGTGAGTGATAGAGCAGCTTTGGTGGGCATCTAACATTCAGCCAGGGTCAATCCACAATACAGAGGACCTTCATATAAATGTGATCAAGATTATTTCATTAAGGGCCTTTGATCCTCTTCATCTTTATGACCTCTATTTAGAAATCTCCTGATGAAGATGATTAACTTATATCCTTTTATTTTACTTCTCTCTCATTGATTGCCTTTTTTTTTTTTTTTTTTTTTTTTTTTTTTTTTTTTTTAATT
>JANRMJ010000054.1:55810704-55839023 GCA_025584955.1 Alethe diademata | reverse complement strand
TTTTTTTTTTTTTTTTTTTTTTTTTTTTTTTTTTTTTTTTTTTTTTGTTAATTTGGTCGCTTTTCTTTCCCCTTGGTTTCCTGAAGGCAATAACCTGTCTGGCAGTACTGCCAAAACTGTTACAACAAAAGACCATACCTGTTGTTTAAATTTCAGAATCAAAAGAGTGAATTCGGCCCATACTATTTCATTTAGTTGAGGATTATTTAAATCTTCATGGGAGGAGGAGAATGTTCATTGACTGACTCAAATAATGTTGATTAATTGAATTAGGAACTGTGTGTGAGTTCCTAAAAGTTACTGAAAGTAGCTAATATCTACAATAATATTTTTCCATTTGCATTAATATACACAAAATGGATACAGTCCATGAAATTTATGTATACGTATAAAAATATTGAATAAAAGAATATGTTTTCCTTATCGTCTCTGTGCAATTGAGCAAGACATTGACAAACACTTAATAGATAAAACAGAATTGCTACTGAATGCAAAAGGATGTGCACACTCTAAGAATGGACAAGATCACATGGTAAGATCAAACACTTATGTAATATCCCATCCTTTTCTTCTGTATTAGAAAATAAATACAAGGTTTGAATCTTATGTGCAGTAAACCAACCAAGAATATTTTTGGTGCTAAATATTCCAATGCAATATTATTTTTTTATTATTATTTATTTTCTAAAGAGCTGAAACTCTATCCTTCCAGGGGATTGTTTTTGGTTTTTTGTTTTTTTTTTCAGTTGGAACTAGCACTATAGTGTTCAGAGGGAATCAGAAAGTTCCTTTGAAAGCTCCTTTGAAACAAAAATTTTCAATTTGGAATAAATTTTAGTTGGACAGTAGCATCTAAATTGTTGGTCTCACCTTCTTCAAACCAACCCCCTGTGGCCTCTAAGTAGATATGTCCATTTCTATACTCATGTCTTACTAGTAAGTTAAGATGGTATTTACAGAGATTAAAGTATGCATTTCTCTCTGAAGCTAACATTTTTCATTGCCTTTACTTCATTACTTTATACTGAAATAAATTAAATTGTACAGGTCTGTTTTTAGATTTTCTAGAATATTTATCTCATACGACGCACATAAAAAAGTGGGGGTTTTTTTGCTGGATAGCCATCTAAGAGTTTTGATAGAAAGTTCAGTTGTAGTTTATAAATTTTTCAATTTGATTAAGCCCATACCTTTAAGTTATTGGCTATTTTATATGTTCTTAGTAATTGTATATAGTAGTTATTTCTTTTTCTTTATTTTTGTTTTTTTTTTTTTTTTTTTTATACAATAGTCTGTGATCATTGAGTATGGGGGGAAATATCATTACAGAGCTGTTAGGATGAGAAAGAAAAACATGCATTTTACAGTCTTCGGGTTAATTAAGGCAAGCAGAATGTAATTACCTACTTCATGTTTGGCCAAGAGAACATTATGAGAAATACTCTACAATTTGTAATGACCAGTTTTGTTCAGCACCTTGTTTTTATGTTTTTTTCTGAAAGATGAGATCTCTAACAATAGGGTTCCATCTAACATGATGTCTGGACAGCACAAATGTTGTGAAAAATTGTAATCTCCTGTATTACTCATTAATTGTATCTCCTTAAATACTTCAGAGGTCCACAGAGGTCTTCCTTCCATCTGTATACAGACTAGGCTGACCTCATTTAATACAGGGATTCTTGTGATTACAATTTAAACCTGTTTTTCTGCAGCACCACAGATGATTACATTATCTCTCGCAGCCAGGACTCTGAAATGGAGCAGCACTCTAGAAATACACCCTTTTGAGGACAATCTACAGTTTGATTAGCATGGCAGTTTAGGGCCAATAGGGTGCCAAGAGTAACTCTGCAATAACCCTCTGCACTAAACTCTGATAGCAGAGCAGAAGACGGAGTAGATTCCTCATTGGTGTTTAGGCATTCCTCCTTCACATCAAAGGGAGAAGCAGACAGGGGTACCGTGTTACCGGGAATGAATGGAGTTTTGGATATATACCTTAAATATTGGCAAGCATCGACATTCTGCCTGGAAATCAGAATACTCTATACTATCTTTAAGTCTGGTTGAATCTTTTTTAGTCTGTCTCCCTCTTGCTGTCTGTTCAATGGACAGTATGTCTAATTGAAGTTTTATGGCTAAGTCAGAACTTCAGATGTCTGCTTGCAGCTCTAAGTCAAAGTAAGTGAACTCAAACAAATATGCAAAATATTTTTTGTATGACTGGTGCATAACTTTCAATAGAAATGTTATAGCATTTCAGTAGACATGTATAGGAACAGTCTTTCATAGAAAAAATAAATGTATTATTATTGTGCCAATTTTGGTAACATCTTCATTTAAAAGCTTTTAAAAGTTTTTATTGAAAACATTAAGCTGGTATTACCCAAGTAGTTATAGAAATGCTTCAACTTGCTCTTTCTCAAAATCATCCCCTGAATTGTGTCAATTATTTTTTGTTACAAAAATTTTCATGAAACATTTGAAAATAAGATTAAATGCTGTTTTGAATACTGCCCCACATAAAGGTCAAAAGCTGTGTAGTAAGATTTCTTTCCTGCCCTCATACTACATCATACCTGTTCTTTTGCTAGCATCTAGGTCTGACACTTTTTCTAGTTTTACTGTGAATCTTAGTCTTTGTAAAACATCAGTGGGGTTACTTTTGCAATAGAAGGGTCTAGGCATTAATCTGAAAAACCCCTACTCATATTGGTAAGTTTAATCATATAAGATTATCTTCCCAAGTTGATGTCATTTTTTGTGATGATAAATTACACAGGTATCTATTATAAAATAAATCTTCATTTTTAATAGTGATAAGCAAAATGGAAACAGATTTGCATTCTATAATAATAGTGGTTTTCTGTCAAACTATTTTATTGTCCTTTCAGTCCACAAAACTTTAGAGCCATTTCCCAGGAGAAAGCCTTCAGCAAAGTAGACACTTCAGAGCACAGCTAGGTACAGAATACAAGAATTATAAAACTGTCATAAATGTCAGGATGTATTGTAATCAGCAGCACAGTAGCTGCGCCTGGAAACCAGCCATTTATTCTAAGGAGTTCTTTATGGTCGGGTAAATTGCATTAAATTTAAACAAGATTGTAATGACATTTTATACAAAATAATATTTTAATAACCTAAGACATTGCTAGTTTCATGGGAATTACATTTTCTTGGGATTTTTTTTTTCCACATTCTCTTTCTATCCTTTACTTTATTGTCAGACTGATTTTACCATACATGCTAGCACATTGGTTTTTTTTCTGTTGTATATACACATTTCCTTGCACACTTCTTTATACCAACACTCTGAATTTAGTCTTCCAAGTGCTAGTTTTGCACCACTGTGTCTTCATTGATCACAGTGGAGTTTCCAGAAGTTCAGATGATGGCACAGAAGATCAGAGTGAAAATCAGTAACTCTACAATTATTTAACTGGTGTATAGTTTAGTTTTCAGGTGTTTGAAAACTAAAGCTCCAAAAATAAAGCAACCTTTGCACACAGTAAGGAAGCAGTCGAACAACAGAAGAAAATCGTTGTGTTTCTGAAAGAGAATAATTAAACAAACAAGTTTGAACAATATGAAGGAATTCTATGTTTCTCTATAGAGAAATAAAAGAACAGACAAAAGGCAAAGCTCCTCCAAATAAATAATTAATATTTTACCATTAATCAGTATGTAGTCTAATATGCATCTGCTATAGTTAGCCATGTTAACAGAATAATTGCCTTTTTGTGGCAGACTGTTCTGTCTCTGCTTTCCTTTTTTCTTCTGTCTCCCCAAGCCATCCCTGCTTCAGTTAATTTTCTGTTACGTGCCTTAAACTTGCATCCAACTTTTGTGTTGCTTTTGACACTTTCTGTAGTCAAGTAATGGTGAGCACAGGTAATATATTGTTTATTTATTGAGCACCATGCATACTGGGAGGCAAATTAGTATTCTGTCCCTATCACTCACTGCTAGACACTGCACGCACTCGGAACACATTACCACATTAGACCAGTTGTGAGGCTTTAAATTAGATTTGTGACTTGAAAGTCTGAATAAGAAAACTAATAGAACACAAAATGAAGCAGAGGGAAAATGAGATTAATTATCTACAACATTTGGAGTGAACTGTTGCTGATGCACTGTGTTGTAGAAGGCTACAAACGTGCCTTAATTTTGCCAACATTAAGCTACTTGAATGGTTGTGAAAATACGTTTATTTACAGTTTCTAATATACCAGACTTATTTTTTAAATTAAAAAAAGATATTTTTAAAGTGTTGTATAATTTCCCCCTCTGTTGTTTTACTTTGCTATTTTGAGATAGGATGAATTGTAAGCACCACAGGGACTGTAGAAAATAATAGTGGAAATAAAAATTTGAATCCTAGTGCTGAATTAGAGGAAAATTAGGTAAGAATTTTTAATGTAAAGTTGTTCATTTTGTGTCATGTTGAAAGTATAAGAGAAAATTATGTATTCAGTGAATGCATCAGTTTTTGGACAGGGAACTGTACACACAATGCAAAAACAGATAATTTTTTCACCCTTTCCATTTTCCTTCTCACCCATATGAAATACTGTATCACACTCAGTATGAAAAAATAGCAAACACTAACACAGGCAGCAGCCAAATTGCACGTTTCCAAGTCTGATTTATCATCACCTCAGCAAAAGCTGAGCTCTCATTTCATTTCTAAAACTATTTCTCAGTGATTTAGGCAAGTCAGGTAGACTGAGACAATTCACCTGCAAGTAGTATTGAGTTCAGGGACCTATATTCTTATGTAACTGAGTTTCTTTTACTTGTTCCTTCTTTTTCTCTTACTTGTTCCTAACTTTTTTTCTTATTGAGACTGCTGATATTAAATAAAGGCAAATTTTCGTGGAACATCAAATATGTTCAAACAAACCATAGCCTGCCTCTAATGAATCTCATAAATTTTGTTGTATATTACTCCCTCTTCAATATTTGTACGTTTTTCTTTATATAAATAGCCTTCACCTACTGTAAACATTTATTTTTTACAATTTACTTATAATTTATTTCTTCTAGTTTATTGGATCAGAAATATATTTTCTACTGTGTTTGGACTTTTAGGAAGCATAGTTAAATGAACATCTAGTTCCCTTATCTGTACAAAAAGAATACATATTAAGAAGTAGTGTATAACCCTGGTATACTTTTAAAATTCAGTATCTAAAACTGAAAGAGAAGTCATGGATGAAGAAAAATGAGATTAAATTCCTTTTTTTTCATATTCATAGATGCACAGTTACACTGACTACACCCACACATATACATGTATGATTGAAACATATTTAAGATGTTTGGACAGGTGTCCCAAACACATATTTTTTCTTCAAAAAATATTTACTTCACTAAAAATATCTGAGTTACAAAGAAATTTTTTTTTGCATCTTTTGGTTGCCATATTTTGAAAGAACAAAAGTATATTAAAAAAAAAAAGGAGGAAGTAATGTGCAAACAGTGATTGCTAAGGAATTCAGACAGTTGATAAAGGAAGTTAAAATAAATATGAATTAAATAAATAAATATATATGTCTATTTCTCTTCTAATATATGTACATCAGAACCATAACTAGTGACATTTACTGATATTGATATTAAAAAGAGATGGCAAATACATGTACCATGATGAAAAAAAGGCAGATTTATATAATACATGTTTCTGTTGGGCATCAGCAGGAAAACAAAAACCCAAGACAGAAGAATACAAGACAGAAGTACAAGACAGAAGAATAAATATCAGGTTCAATATTGATAATTACATTTATTAGAAAGGATACTAAAAATTCTAATGAAGTTATGCATTTATTTAAATGCAGAACTAGAACACTCAAATCTAATAACACCCAAGGAATTATCCACAAATATCTATGAGCTGTATAAAATAGATTATTTCAAACAGAAATGATGAAAACTCACAGAGGGCTTCAAAACAGCTGAACTGCTGTACTGGTGTTTTAAAAGGTTATAGGGGAGGAAATTAAAGGACAGCTAGGTTGATATCAATCTCAGACGGTTATAAAAAAGCTGGCATAGATGTAATCAGTAAATAATTAAGAGTTTGGTAGCATCCAAAATTAATGTCAGCCAATGCAGTTTAATGGAAAATAAGCCTTCTTATACAAATTTTCTACTGTTTTTTATGAGGTTACAAGGTCTGTTGATAAAAGTCAATATGATTAATAAAATATGCAGGCTTCTGTAGGGTACTTGATATCACATCACATGACTTCTTGGTTTAAAAAAAGATCTATTATAAAAGAAAGGTATCCATATTTCATGTACATATAATTGTCTCTACTACTAAGCTGCAGTAAGAAACTAGATGAGAAATTATTAGGCACTATGGATGAATTTTTATTTTTATTCCATGAATATATCTCAGCCCAAGGTTATTCACTGTCTAGATTGGTAGTTTAAAATAAAATATAAACGAAGAATTAGAAAAATTAGTGAAAATACCAAAATATAGAAAGTGTCAATAAATAAACCAAGCGGAAACCCAGGTAAACACATTATGGTGAGACAAATTAGTTAGTAAAATGAAGTACATTTGAACACTTTACTTTTTAAAATGAAAGGGTGAAAGATTGTGTCAGAATAAACATCAGATCACGCAAGTGTGATTTAAGCTGATCTAGCAAGTAGATGCTTATGCAAGCTGCACTGTCCCTAGAGTATGAAGACAGAGGTCTGCTTTGTCCTTTACCTGTGTACTGGAAAGTGAGGTTTATTTCTTCCTCTACCACTTCCAAGAAGTAGAATGAAAGAAGAATATATAATAAAGGATACAGCTGACATACAATCTTTACACTTCTTTGGCATTTGCCACCTATAACTCTGCCTTCCCTGCTGTCACTGACTACAGCTAACATGATCCTCCCAGAGTTTCCACTCTAATCCTTACTTCCAATTTTTCCTCTCATTTTGTACCTCCTTCCTTCATCCTCATAGATATCTACATTTCAAGTCCACATGTGTGAAACCTTGTGTCAGTACTGTTCCAAAGATAATCAACAGGATTCATTCACCCAGATATGATTCAGAAAGTAAGCTTCATCACCAGCTAGGCAGGAAGAAAAGTCGTATTTCTGCACTGGAAGATGAGATTAATGATGTTATTACTTGACTACTACGACAACTTCTGATGCTTGTACTTTAGGAAAGATGTTACAATTTTAGAAGCTTTTGAAAATAATAACTGCAATGAGGAAGGATGAAGAAAATGGCTCATGTGAAGAAGGTGCAAAAGCTTCATGTTTTGAATTTCTTCAAGGACATGACTTCATCACAATCTACAAATGTCTAGCTGAGAAACTTTGTGGTATTAGACAAAATGAGATACAGCTGTTTGAAGGCAAAGTCAGCTAAATTAGACTAGATATAAAGGTCGTTTCAGAGAGGTCTAAACAGAACAACTTCCCTAGGAAAACAATGGCTTCTCTGCTGAGTTTAGTTACAAAAATTAAGCTACGTTAAAAAAAAAATGAAAAATAAGTTAGCAACACCATTGCTAAACATGCTTCTGTGGTCTGTGTTACATAAAATAAATAAAATTAAGTAACTGTAACAGTCCTCTTGGCTTTAGTATTTTAGCAATTCTCTTTATACAGCATTTGCTCGCTTTTGTATGCCTGGCACTTTTTAGTTAATGGCTAAAACATTGAGACAGCCACTTGACAGAGTATCAGAACACCTACAGTGCATTTTCTGTGGAATTTGGAAAGTCATCTGAAGAAATTTTCCAGAAATATGCTTCTGAAATGATAGTGGTACCGACTTAAGGTGAAGAAGCCTTCTTAGTTATAAGATAGTCCTCTGGCCTCAGTGTTTATGTGCTTACATCCTGCATCCATATGTGCTTTATCCAGGAGATAAGCCAGCCATCTTTGGGAAAGGGTTGCTGGGTGTCTGCTGTAGCTCTGACACCTGTAGTAAATCTGAACAGCTGACCTCTCTAGATGACTTAAACACCCATGCAAATTTGAGAATATGAGCTTTCTTGGATCTGGATTGGCCCATAGTGGGTAATTGTTTGGTGTAGGTTTGATGAACTGTAATGAAGAATTTTATCCCAGGACCATTTTCCAGAGGAGGACACATTAGTTCCTTGACCTGGCTAGACAGAGATCAGAGAAATATCACTATGGTACAAGGGTAGTTTGGATTATTTTCATCATTCATCTCTGTTCAGCCTGACAAGTGTACAAGAATTTGCAATGAGCACTGCACCTCCTATTGAGTGGGTTGTGACAGCCATGTCCAGTCATTTCTTGAACACTTCTAAGGATGGTGACTCCACCACCTCCCTGGGCAGTCTGTTCCTATGCTCAGCCCCTCCTTCCATGAAGAAATTCATCTTTATGTCCAATGTGAACCTCCCATGGTGCAGCTTGAGACTATGTTCTCTTGTTCTGTTACTTCTTACCTGGAGTAAGAGGCCAGTTCCCACCTGGCAACACTCTCCTTTCTAGTAGTTGTAGAGAGTGATAAGGTCTTTCCTGAGCCTCCTTTTCTCCAGGCTTAACCATCAAAGCTCCCTCAGCTGCTCCTCATAAGACTTACTCTTTATACCCTTAACTATCTTTGTTCCCCTCCTCTGGACTCACTCCAGCACCTCAAATGTCCTTCTTGTGGTCAGGGCCGAAGAACTGAGCACTCAGCTTGAGATGCAGCCTCACCAGTACCAGGGGGACAATCACTGCCCTGATCCTGCTGGCCACACTATTGCTGATACAGGCCAGGATGCCACTGGCCCTCTTGGCCACCTGGGCACACACTGGCTCATGTTCAGCTGCCTGTTGGCCAACACCTCCAGGTCCTTTCCATTGGGCCTCTTTCCAGCCACTCCAGTGGTAGGGTTGTCTTATTATTTTCAAAGGCAACAAAATCTTAATATCTGTCCTGATGTTCTGTTTTCTGTGCTTGATTAGTTTGCTTACCATCCTTGAGGCTTTATCTGCTAAACCTGCCATGAAAGTTACTGGACAACAAAGCCCATTTAGTTTAAAATTAAGACGAAAAAACCCCCGGAATGATTAGATAATTCTTAGCACCAATTCAGATGGAAAAAGCAAAAAAACAGTAGAGAAAACAAAGAAAGTGACAACCTTAAAGTATTAAGAAATACTAAAAAGTCGAAATAATATGTTCAAATCCTTCAGGTGAGATTCAAAAAATAAACTTAGATAGTTCTGCAGGTCTGTCCTCCAAGACTTTTTAATTTGGGCTTTCCGAATTATTTTTGCCTGACACACGCATTTTAGATGAGTGAGTGAAAAAGAGAGTGGCTTGATAACCTGGTAGCTAAGTACCTGCACAGACTAGGAAGAAGAATATAGCATCCATATTCTACTTTTATCAACATTTTGATGTGAATCAAAAGACCTTATTTAAAAAGGAAATTAAACTTCTGTCCAGTTTATGCTACAGAGTAGGTAAAAAAAGAGGTTTGTCATTCTATTCTCTGAGGAGAGCAAATGAATTAATGAGCTAGACCTAAAAAAAAGGTCTTTCCATGGTTGCAATATTTTTTAGTGTGTCCTCTAACGAGTTTTATTCTTTGTTTCTAAATTCAGTTCATGGGTTTGGGCTTTTCTTTGTTGTTGTTCTTTGTTTTATTATTTTTAGATTTAGTTACTTAATATAAATAGGATTTTTTAAGCATCCAAAAGGCATAAAAGACTTAGCATGTAGGCTCATCCAATTTCCCAGTACTTTCTTTGTCTGATTGAGCTCATGAATATGTGTGATGACACACACATATCTATGCATATATATATATATAAAAATATATATATGCACACATATATATGCACCTATACTTTTCAGAGGCCTACAAAAGTTTGTAGGAAACTACAAATCTGTGATTAAAGAACAGCCATGCAATGGCTCAGACTGTTTTAATTCTTGCTTTATTCACATTTCAAAAGTTAGGCCCAACAGCTCCTTCTCTCTTTTCCACACGAACAGAAAAATGGTGAGAAAGCCCAAGAAAGAACTTCTGAGCATACGCGACAGAAGAACATTTTGAGTTTTGGGTATAACAGTTCAAACCACAAAAAAAGGCAGCTAGGAAGGCCTAAAACTGATAATAATGATGAAAGGGAGGGTTCATTTAATAGAAAATGTAATATAATATTGTGGGGAAGAAAAAGGCTATCACTGGTATTTATATCTTTAATATGTTAGCAGAGATCCTGGAAACAAAAAGTTAGAGAATTGGCAATCATGGAACGATAAATATTGGGAATAATCAGGAGAATCAGAAAAAAAGCAGTGAGATCAAGTTGTTCATGAGAGGTAGGATAACAATATACAAATTAGCGCTTCAAAGAGTAGAATAAAAGGACATTTTCAGAGCAGTGTAAAGAGTATTAAAGAAAAAGAATATAGTTCCATTTTCTGAAAACCATGCAAGAGTTTCTCAGTTACAAAGCTGTGTGAAATGTATAATAGAGAAGCTTTTATTGTTCAAATCATTTAAGGACCAAATAACATGCTTTGAAATAATATTGTACCAGGAGGAGGATGAACTAGTAGACTTCACCCTTTTATGATATCTCTACCACTTCAGTGCTTTATCCTATTTCATTTAATTAATTATGAAAACATTAATCAATAGGTTCTTTTCTGCTAGTTCAAAAATAGGAGCTTCTGAAACAGTTATTATAAAAATGGTATATATAACATCCATAAATGCATAATTTTTTTTGTTTGTTTTAATAGATGGTACTACAGTCCTATTAAGTCTGTCCTCAAATTTTTTTTTTCTTCTGAACTGAAGAAATTCTTAACATTCTTTTGAGAACAGTATCAGGTCAATATCATAATTATGACAGTGTCTACGGGTCTTTCTGTGGATTGTGACCCCTTCTGGTTTTTTCCACTTTTAATTTTTTTAGTTAATTAAAATATTATTTTTTAAATAAAGATCAGAGTTTCTGCTGTTTCAAAAACAAGAAGCATATTTATATTACATTACATCATACTTGTTTTTCTTTAAGGCACTAGAAATTATATGATAGGATATAGTCACATGGCTGAACTTGCCTGTTAATGATAATATGAGAAATGGCAAAATGTCTTTGGGAACATGAAGTAGCAGTGTGTGTACAGAGGTATAATTTTATACAGGAATCCATTTGCACTGGAAACTGGTTTTGGGAGAGAGAAAGAAAGATTATTAAAAATGGGATATAGATAGACATATACTAGTGGTGCTGAAACAACTGATACTGAGAAGAGAAAAAATGTGCAAGTCAGTTATATAATATTATTGGGGTTTGAGAGGGTTATCTGAATCCCAAAGAAACCAATATTATCTCTGATATATTATAAACAGACAACTTTAATGGCAAAGCACCATTAGTCCTGTACAATCTTGATGTTAATCTTCACAATGTATTCTTTTTGCATAGCAATACTTTCAGTTGGTTTTTCAACATTTTTAAGAACAATAATTTCTAGCAATGACACTGACAATCACTATTAAGTAGCCATTTTTTTTCCAGTGAACTAATGATGAAAATGGTTTAGCAGAATACATTTAAAGAGCTAGTCTATATGATTTTGATATTAACACTGACACTTATGTTTAAAACTATTCTTATTTTTACATAATAAAGTCTTTAGCTGAAATGAATAGATTAAATTTCAATTAATCATATAGTTAAAAATGCTGCTCTGCTAAATATAAGATATAAACAAATGTCTTCTTACCATTCATTTCTTAATTATGTTGTATTGCCACATGTTTCCAGATGCATAGCTATTAAGAAATGTATTGAGAGAAGAATTGAAGGCATTAGTGGTTTTTGTTTTGTTTTGTTTTTTGTTGTCTTTTTTTGGTTGGTTTTTTTTGGTTTTTTTTGGTTTTTTTGAGAATACATGTCAAATCAGGTATTGACACTCCAAGAAGGGCCTTAGGCTGTTCTAAATGTTATTAATGACTCTCACTAGGTTCAAAGATCTTTTGATGTGTCCTGCATAGGAATTGGATGTTCACCTGCTAAACTGGAGGTTTGAAAATGAAGGTTTGGATCTGGAAATTGTGAAGATATTTCCAAGTGACACTTTAATCAACTTTACAGTTATTGTTTGTTTAAGAACATTTTTATGACATTCTGTAAATTAAGAGCAAATTTTAAAAAATATTTCTAAGAAAACAACAATATTGATATGAACAGTTATGAGAGAAAAGTTGTTCATTACTTCATAGTACTCACTATCTTTCCACTGCTTTGACTGACAGTGATAGCAGCAATAGTATGCTTTTCTGCAGAGAAGACTCTCTATTTTCAGCATACTTTGCCAATAAATTCAAAAGTTAGAAGCTTTGAATCGAGGTCACATCCAGGATTAAAATCTTAGTGCTTCAGCTACAAATAAAATACCACATAACAGCTTCAAATTGGCTTTCTTATAAAATGGTCATGTTGGAACTATAGTGGACAAATCAGGCTTTCTAGACTCAAAATGTTGGTTTACTTTTCTTGAATCAATTTTGATCGGCACCTTTCCAGCTGAACTTACTAAGAGTGACAGCCCTGGTTTATGATTAGGCACTTTGGTCAACATTCACAGTAGCAAAAATAACTGAGATGCCTAAAACAGGTGAAGTCCACTTTCTCAAATGCTAATAGTGAGAGAGATGGGAACTTTCAGCAGGCATTTTGTGATGGTGCCTGCACTCTCCCTTGGCAGATAGCCAGGATAACTTAGAAAAAAAATGTGAGTGCACATGGTGTTTATAGAGATTGAACATGGTCAAAATAGTCTGAAGAGTTTGAACTCAAAATTGTCACATTAGGGACCTAACTGCAGCCCAGACAGGGATCCCAAAGGGATGCTGAGGAAGGGCCTGCACCCACAGTGAGATGTCACAC
Organism: Alethe diademata; assembly: GCA_025584955.1. Taxonomy (NCBI): domain Eukaryota; kingdom Metazoa; phylum Chordata; class Aves; order Passeriformes; family Muscicapidae; genus Alethe; species Alethe diademata. Next base: position 55,826,106 of record JANRMJ010000054.1, on the reverse strand, counting down.
GTGACCAGCACTCAGTGCCACCCCACTTCTAGGGACAGGGGACCTTGTGGGGGGCTTTGTCACACAAAGATGGAGGGCTCACATCTCTCACAGGAGGTGAGCAACTGGGAAACCTGTATTGCCAGAGAGGGATGCCACTGATCTCTGCCTGCAGTGTACGGGAACTGTAGTACACAAAAATTTTGGAACGTTTAGTTATTGAAGGGTGTTTAGAAACTTGTAGGAGAGATTATTAGCATTTTGTAAGTGTCTAGCATTGTGGTTTAACTGTTGTATTACTGATATTGATCCTGAATATATAGCTCGCTGATTTCTGGATAATTACGTGTCTTTAATAAATCACTAAACTGCTTTGATCTTAATTTAGTTTAAACTACTTGAACTGAGCAATTGTTCCCAGCAACACAATTCAGGGCATCTAAATGTTGAAATACATTCAAGAATTTCTGTTCCCCTCCACTAGTAATAGTTTTTGATTTTTCTAACTTAGGAGCCTTAGAAAAAAAGATGGAAGTGTATCTGAGTTAATGCAACCAGCAGCAGAATCTGAATAGGTATCTGCATTGCCTGGAATGAAGCTGCAAGACTCCATCCCCATATTAAAGAAATTATCACAACTGGAACAACAATCCCTGGGGCAGGGACATTTAAATGAGAGAAACTGGATTTTGAAATCTTGTTCTAGTGAATTGTACTGACAGTAAAAGATGGCTGCTGAAAGCTCTCAAACTTTATTGAAGTTGCTAAGCAATGATCAGGAAAAAGAGCTCCATTGTCCTACCAATACTGTGTAAGTGCTCAGGTTTTCTTCTTTTGTTTTCTCCCTTCAGGGAGTGAAGAAGGGCTGGATGATCATAAGTGATAACTTCTGGGCTATTTTTTGCAAAGCAAGGACTACAGGAAAATGTCCACACATCATGAAAGTGCTTCTATTTTACATAGATCCAAAAAAAAAAAGAAACAGAAGAATTACGTAGGGCAGGTTGTAGAGGGACCAATAAACAAATAATTTCAATTATCTCATACAAATTAAGTAAGTCTGGTTCAGTTAGGGCATGTAGCCAGGGAAAGTAGAGGTGCAAGGGCCTTACACAGAGAAAAAGGTCTGTTAATTATGAGGTCTGGCAAAGGATCTTCTCTTTTAGATCTCTGCAAGCAAATAGCTCTTAGTGTTTCCCCTAATTATTTTTATTTTACACTTTCATGGTGCTACACAGCCATTCAAATGTAATTAAACAACAAAACTACTTTATGCAATGGTTTCTCTTTTTTTTTTTTCTCTTAGTCTGGCTACAATGTCTTGCGCAGGAAAACAACAGGAGTGTTGCCCCAAGCTCTACCTGCTGTACTCACAGCCAGCCCTCCTCCCCCTCTACTGTCACTCCTGCTGAGACTAACAGCAACCATGTGTCATCCCAGCTCCTCTTAAACTCGTTCATTCTCCTGAGAAGAGCCGCCTGTCTCTGCAAATCTGTTAACTGATTGTCTCCTACCATAACTGACTGACAACACTTAATACATTCTCTTACCTGTCCCCTCTTAATATTCATGTACGCTCCATATGTGATATGCGCCAAGTGCAACTGGTGTCATAGCAGATGGATAGAGCAAAAAGTGTATATATTAGAGCAGAAAAAAATCAGTCTGTTTTTTTTTGCTTGTTTTTTCTCTTCTAAGTAAGCTAAACACTTTTTCTATTTTGTTTCCATTCAAAGTCCCTTGGTACCTAAACAAGATAGAACAATTTTAGACATAGATTTCTTTTTATTTATTAGATTTTAAAGAAGAACAGTAGCTTTTTATTGCTCACATTTTTCAATAACTATTATATATCAATTCTGCCAGAAAGACTCACTTCTGTCCGCCAATCAGTGTCAACAGCCAATTTCATCAATGTAACTGGACGTTTATTTCATGAAATTAACTTACATTCTGGTTAACATTATTGATTATGACAAGTGATACTGTAGGATTACTAACTGGATAACTTCAAACATATGGAAAATCTCATTTCTGATTTCCCTACAATGCGGTTATCCAGGAGAGAAAGTCATAGTACAAAATGGTGTAGAGTGTAAGAGTCATTGAAATATAAAATAATAATTGCTGCTGTACTGGTACCTTGATATATAATTAAACAATACACATTTTAAGAAGTCTTATATTGCATATCCCCATGGCAGGCAACTACTTCCATGGGGAGCATTTCGTAAATGGAGGAAATTAATGGGCTAAAAGCCAAATTATCACAGACACTGACAAAAGCAAGGGAAAAATCAGTGTGAAGGATAATACTCCAGGCTTGACTTGTTCCATTATACTTAGTCATTACAGAGAGGCTCTCAGGTCACTGAATGATTTGTTCTGCAATACCTGCAACTGTGCACAATAGGCTAAGTGAAAGGCAGTATCCATCATAACTTTAAATTGCCTTGCCTTTATTCAGTTTGTGCTGTGCCTTTAACATTACTTAAGTATACGATGGGGAATATTATTATTAAAGACAGATTGTTCCTGAATTATCCAACCTAAAATAATCTAAAAGAATACACCTAGAAGGTCAAAAAATGCCAGGTACCTAAGCTTATTATCCTAAACTGAGTGACTTATCTTGTGCACATTTTGCCAGGTCTATTAATTTGTTTGACAGACATCAGCTACAATATTAAAGGAAAGAAGATGGTCCAAGAGGCATAGGAAAAATATTGAGCAGCAAAACATATTAGTGTATGTTGGTTTTGGTTTGGTTTTTTTGTTTGTGGTGTTGATTTTTTTTGGGGGGGAGGTGTTTAATAAATTATTTTCTCCCTGTCCCATTTTTGCCTTAATTAAAATAATTATATAAACAACATGGTTTTCTGTTTCAGAACTTTGATGAATGGTGATGCATGAACTGGTGGATATGTGCACATTATGTTAGTGTCATCTTTAGAGTATGGGGAGTAGCTTTATGAATTCAACATCAAATCCACAAAATTCTCAAAATAATATAAAGCTATCATGGAGTCAGAAATTCTAGAATTTATTGTTTAAGAAAAAATCAGCTTCAAAATCCAGCAAAGATACTGAACATTGTGCTTTTCTTACAATAGATTCACAGTGGGTTTCGTACAAGGATTTCATGGACACAGATTTTGAACATAGAAGTGTGGACAGTTCCTCCAAGTGCAATCTCAGGAAAGCTGGGGACTTAAGGTAGAGCTTAAACATAAAAAAAGAGAAGATATGAGAGTAGTACTGCAGCCTTTGAGTTACATATTCTGTCTAATACCTTAATGTGAGTTCTACTTAATATTTTGAGCAATTATTTGGATAAAGTGATCAAATGTACCCTCAGTTAGTTTGCAGATGACACCAAGTTGGGTGGGAGTGTTGGTCTGCTGGAAGGCTCTGCAGGGGGATCTGGACAGGCTGGGTCAATGGTCTGGGACCAGCTGGGTGAAGCTCAACAAGGCACTGGGTCACAGCAACCCCCTGCAATGATATGGGCTGGGGGCAGAATGGCTGGAAAGAGGGCCTGGAGGAAAGGACCTGCAGGATTGGTTGACACCCAGCTGATCATGAGCCAGTGTGTGCCTGGATGGCCAAGAAGGTCAGTGGCATGCTGACCTGTGTCAGCAGTAGTGTGGCCAGCAGGACCAGGGCAGGGATTGCCACCCTGTACTTGGCAAGGCCACACCTTGAGCACTGCATTTAGTTCCGGGCCCCTCGTTGCAAGGACATTGAGGTGCTCGAGCATGTCCAGAGAAGGGCAACAAAGATGGTGAAGGTTCTAAGAGCACAACTCCCATGAGGAGCAGCTGGGGGAGCTGGGGCTGTTTAACCTGGAGAATATTGTCACTCTCTAAAACTGCCTGAAAGGAAGTCGTGGAGAGGTAGGACATTAGGATAAATCTCTTCACCAAAAGGGTTGTCAAGCCTTGGAACAGGCTGCCTGGGGAGAGCTTGAGTCACCATCCCTGGAAGTATTTAAACTTAGGCACATGGTTTAGTGTTTTAGTGGTAGACTTGGCAGTGACAAGTTAATACTTGCAATCTGTGATCTTAAAGTTGTTTTCTAACCTAAATAATTCTATAATTCTATAACTACTGAACTACATGGCACATATGAAGTGTCTCAGTTCCATTGGCTTCAGCCTATTCCAATTAAGAGAAAAACTGGATTTGAAATCATGCCAGTGTTAAGGCTCTAAGTAGGACTGTTGAGACTGAAAGCGTTGTACAAGTGTGAACATGAAGGAGCTTTAGGTGTCTGCAGGCCTAGATAGCCAGCTGAGTAGGAATTTAGGAGAGCTAACTGATATTTTGATATATACACAAAACCACAGAATATTTGTGTTGGAATGGACTTCTCCAGGTCACCTGGTCAGGCCCTCCTGCTTCAACAGGGTCACCTACAGCAGGCTGTCCAGAACTGTATCCAGAGAGTTTCTTGTATGTGTAGATACGTGGAGAGATGGAGACTCCACAACCTCCCTGAACAATCAGTGCCAGTGATCAGTCGCTCTCATGTTTCCTGATGTTCAAGAGGAACATTCTGTGTTATAGTTTATGCCACCGGTTCTGTCACCGGCCATCAATGAAAAGAGCCTTTGCTTCGTCTCCTTTCCACCAGCATGTACCCTAACTTTGGGGTTAGACCTCCCTAGGTGCAGGACTTGCCACTTCCTTTCAGTGAAGTTTCACTGTATGAAATTTCTGCTGGCCTTCCATATTAAATGAAAATACTGAAATGTTTTCTCCTCACACTTAACTTTAAGAAGCTAACTAACTTTAGGCAATTCAGATAAAAGTTTAGATAAGAAGGAAAGATCCACATCACCTTGCAAAATCAATGGCAGTTCCTACTTGTATCTAGAATGCAGAGAGGAAGTTTACTGTCATCTGACTACATGATTTACAGGTTTCTAAACCAGGGACAGTTAAGCAATTCAGTTACTTGCAGCTTACATTTTCATTATTCCAGAGTGCAGCAGTCTTCAGAAGGCAGAATAAAACTAGTCAGAGAAGTTAATGTTGCTGCCTCATCCTTCTGAAAGAGGAAGGATGAGTCTGAATGCCCAAAACCTTACAGGTTTTAGTCTTGATCCCTCTGTGTTAAGAAGAAAAAAAAAAAAAAAGGTGGGTTTGTGTCTGGTACTAAGCCTTATAAGTTTAAAACTTTATTTATCAGTGGTTTACATAAAACAATTGTATTGGTTTACGTATTTTGTTTTTCGCAAGAAAAGGTATAGTTTCCAAAATGCATATTTACAGGAATTGTTTTAAGGAATAAATTAGTACTTGTAGCCTGGTTCATCAGTTCAACTTATTATCTAGAAAGGTATTTAATCTACAAATGAAAATCACATAAGTAGTTAACACAACAGTGCTGGAGCTGAGCAACATCAATGACTGCTAAGAATTAACAAAACAGTGTGATAATGTGTTTTGGGACTAATAAAACAAAGCATGACTATTCAATAGGACTCTGAACACTGGGAAAATGTTTGGTAGGTGGAGAGGATTGTCGTACAGATTGCATGTCTGCATGCTGCTCTGCAGAGCAGCAATGTGGCAGAGCTTCCACAAGTGCTGCTGATACGAGGTATGGCACAATTCCAGGCTAATACACCTGTTCATCAGTTATTCTGCAGCAATATGGCTCTTCCTACATGACACTGTACTGTGTCATATAAATGTATCTTTACAGAGCAGGGACTAGAAAAGAAGTGCAGCAAAAAAATTTCCACAGGAAGGCAACTTCAGTGTCCTGTTATGTTTTATTTTCACAGAATTCAATAGCACATTTCCTGCTGATTTCAGTTGTTCATGGTCAGATTGCTGGTTTGCAGATGATTCACAGGAAAAAGTACTTATATTAGGAAAATATGTAGTTACATGGATTATAAAAATTGTTTCATCCATCACAGTCAATTTTGGTTGATAAACTAAATAAAGCCGAAAAATCTGTAAAAGTAGGACCTCTACGTGTAAATTCATGAAAAGCAAATTACGTACTTATCATTCCTGCCTCTGTGAACACTTATATACAGAAGTACCCCTTCAACAACTACTCTCTTATAACTTAAGCCAGGGAACATACATGAAAAATATAAACTACAACCTTGTAGCAGCAGCAAAGTAATTGTAGTTTATTTCTTTGCTGAGGTATGTAAGTGTAGATAGCTTGTTTTGATACCACAAAATCAATCCAGCTCTTTTTGCTGTGAAAAACTACCAGTTTTTGCTTAGCAAGTACTTGTGAATTTGATTTATTGTGGATTTTTTCTACTTCACAGCAAAGAAGCTTTTTCTTTTTATATTTTCTTTTTTTTTTCTTTTTTAATATATATGAAATGGCAAGTTTCCAAGTCTTTTATTTATATGAAAAATAAGAAAAACCTTGAGGTGAAATCAAAAGGATGGATCTCTATTTTGATACAATGACACAGTCCCTTTTTTACACACGTCACTCACATATCTTCATTCCCTCTTTTCAAATTTATTGGTGTTTTTTTCTTCTTAATTTCTAATATAATTTGCTCCTTTTTTTATACAAGGTCTTGTAAATATAAATTTTATTTTAAATCATATTCCTTGAATATTTTCATAATTATATTTCTTACAAATATGGCAGACAGATTCTTAGTCTTTCTGAAGTCAGTCATTCAATATATTCATGTGTTGCATGATAGGTTTAAGGGAAAGAACAAACGGTTCTATAAAGGATTATAATTCATAAACAAGCATAGTCCCATGCACCTTTAATGATAGGAGGTTTGCCAAGGGAAAATACATGAAAAGGCTAGTGTTTGGGCACTGCTCATATAAGGCTTGATGTCTATGGCCAACATAAACCACTATAATAATCTTGAAATTAATGGGATGAGTCTCATTTGAGCAACATTGGCTAGTTGATTAACTGTAATACATTAGCAATATATTGCCAGAATTGACTTAGTAGGCACAATAAGTGATAAAACTGTGAAATGTAAGAAGAATTACCCCCAGGAGCATAACTTGAACTCGGCGAATAATGGCTCAAATTTGTTGGAGTACAGCCCATCCCATATAAGACAGTAAACAAATCACATATAAAGCATAAAAATATACATATCTGCTCATAGTAAGTATAGTTCACCTTTTGGCACTGTTACCTTTCTCCAATCCGTATGAACTGGATTGGGTGCAAGACATATTCACTCAAGCAAAAAAAATGTCCTTTTCAATTGTATACTTTTAGTGAACTTTCTAAATATTATGTTTACCTTATCATCAGTTATATTCTGCCATCATTTTTCATCACCAGAAGTAGTGGATATTTCCATTATTCACTGGATGTCTTACAAGCATTGATGAGTTATTATAATAATACATGTGTACATTTGTTGGTTTTGTAGTCTTGCAATAGTCTTGTCTATGTCATGAAAGTCCACTTTTATGACATGGTTTCAGAAAAATATCTAAAATACCTGCATACTTCTTTCTGGTTAGATATTTATATGATACTTTGCAACAAATAATCATTTAAAACTCCTTAGTATTACCTGATGGTAAAATTAAATTGTGTTTTTAACTATATATGAATTCTAAACTCAGATATATTTGTTATCTGTTGTATGTGTAAGATAATACTAATCAATATTTTATGAGTTAGCTCTAACAATCCTGTAATAAAACATGATTTCCAATGCTACTAAGGTTTATGTGCTTCTCTATGAAGCTAACTAAAATCAATAGAATCAAATTCTGATCTGGCCTTAGTTTTTTTTTTTTTTTGAGAGAAGAAACAAATTACCACATATTAATTTTTTTTTCTATATCATTAGGTTTCTCAGGTCTTGCAGCCTCCTTCCATGATCTTTCCAAAGAATATTGACCTTTTTTTCTTTTTACATAATGAACAGCATTCATACAGGCATTTAAGTTACAAGTGATTTTTTTTTCCTTTACTGAAAACAGACAAAATAGAATATTATATACATGTTGTTTGCTGACCTCTTATTACACATAACCTTTTGTTTTCAATAACAGATACAAAGGTGCAGGGAGGAATATCAAGCATATACAGGGTGCACACTGATATGAAAAAGAAAGACCTCAGAGACTGCTAAGGAGAGCAGCAGGGAGTCCACCCCACAGGTACGACATAGATAGGGAAGAACCTTGGAGGTTATTACGGGAAGTGGATTCCCATGGGAACTCCCTGAAGGGGTTGCCTGACAATAAGAACATTATTGGGATGTTCTGCTATCTTCTTTTTGGAAAATAAGAACATCTGGGCACCTCTCTGAAGCACCTGTACACTGCACAGGGTTACACACACAGAGAAATTAGAGGGATTATTCTTTTTTGTTTGGTTTGGTTTGGTTTTAATTTGTGGGGATTTTTAAATGTTTAGGAACTAGACTACCTTTTATTGGTTAAATCAATATTTTTTTCTTCTTTTCTGTGATCTCTAGGTAGTCTTTGGGTTGTTTTTTTCTATTTTTTAAATTAACTGTAACTTTGACAAAGGTAAAGACTGACCACTGAGACAACTACAGTAATGACTAAATCAAATCTGGTGTGCTTTTACTATCTGATTTTCAGAGACCAGGTCCTTAGGAAACAGAAGAAGGGATAATACAAACAAAACACCCAGGGAAAAGGAAGATGTTTCCATATTACATTCAGTCAAACAACCCATCATCCTATAAGAATTTTATTTTCCTTTTCTGATTGAAGATGTTCATTTTAGCCTAATATTAGCCTTATCTTAGGTTAATAGCTGTCAAGTTCTGATTTGTTCAGATGCACATCAGGTGCAATTAATCCCACCTAAACATAGAAAATGAAACTGAAAATATCTTGGAAAACCCTTTCTATTACAAATGGGCTCAATTTTTTTATGACTTGAGTAATCTCACTGATCTGGGGACATTGAATTTAGGATTAAATTAATTTCACCCTAAAAAGTGCCTATTAAGTCATCTTGACTGCTACCATTAACGGCCTCTGTTAAAAAAAGTACTGACTGTAAGTAAATGGTGTTGAGACAATTACAGCATAAACTTTGAGAGCTAAGAAGTTGTATTCCAGTCCCATGTTCACCTGGATTAACCTTGTCCATTCAGCCAAGAATGAAATTAGGTTGCTAATTTTTTGGAGCTGAGTAAAGAAATACAGGTGGCTCTCTATGTCCCAAATTAAATATTTTACGTTCTACACCACTTTTCAAATGTGTGCATGTTTTTCCAGGGAAGTTGGAGAAGGACAAGGCTTAAATGCTATTTTTCCCATCAATAGGATTTCTTGTTTAACCCCGAGCTCTTCTTGCTTAGACTGCCAATTTTTGATTGCTTCTAGCAAGAAAAAATGCCCACTTTGATGCTTAGTTGCACCTGCCATGTTCTAAGAGAAAGGGAGGATCCTCACAAAAGGTTCTATGTCCAAATGCAGAACAGAGTTTTCTTTGAGTGACTATTATTTTATATAAAGACAAGCTAAAATCAGAGCAGTGCAATTTTCTCTTTTTGGGTACATAACTCCTGAGAAACCTAGCTGGTAACTACAGAGAAGAAAATTATATAGGTCAAACTTCAGAGCAGAATTGACAGACCAAACCAACCAGAGTAGCCTGCCTGGATTTCTGGGCTCCTTTTTTGAAGGGCAAAAAAACATATTTTAGATACCCTAAAGAATATTTTAAAACTGAAAAAGATGTATATGAGATAGGCAGCAGGCCTGAAAAAATGTTGCAAATAAATTTCAAGACCGGAAGATACATTCTAGCTGTCAGAAAGCAAATTTCATGTTTCTGATACAAGCTTTTCTTATATAACTTTGAGAAGAGCAAGCCACTGCTTTGATAATGACTCAGGCTGGTTTGCAAAGAGGTGAAACATTGAAAGACTAAAAACAATCTTTTTGATTGCAGAGAAGCTTTGAGCCAGACTGTGATTTCAGGAGAAAAAATAAATTATGTCTTAAAAGTTGATCCAAAATGTTCTTCCTTGCAAGAGTAGCTCGTGACCCAGTAACCAGAAGGGTTAAGTGTTTCCATCCCTCCAGCGTCAGTGCACCTGTATGACAGCCTGTTCACTTGTGATTTGTTCAGTGTGAGCGGGTAAGCTCTCTGTGCTTCGATCCACCATGCTGTTATAATGAACCCATTTGACATTGGCTGAACTCCGCTTGTCAGGCACTGCTGTTCTTCAAAAGCTCTGGAAACATTAGCTTTGACCTTTGTAAATCCTGTACTGATGTTTGCCTCCATTTAATCACCCCCTTTAAGGCCGTCTTCATTCTATATTAACTTGCTAACTTGTTTCATCAGTATCTAAGATCTTAGAGTGAGCCGCTTCCTAATGGCATATTTTCCATTTTGGTGTGGAATGCTTGGTCTCAAAAGCCATTGTAAGCTAGTAGCATCCTGTATTTGGAATAAATGGCAAAGTTTAGGCAGTGAGAAGGGCGCTGCAGGACTAGCCTTTATGAGACAAGGCCAGCAGCTGCCTTGTGATAGATGCAGCCAGTTTCAGACAGTTCCAACAAGCTCCAAGACAGACCCACTGCTGGCCATAACTGAGCCTGTCAGTAAAGCTGGTGGCAGAAAGTCAAGAAAGGGCAAAATTTTAAGAGTAAAAAAGGAACAAAAACGCCAAGACAGTGTGTGGTGCTCTGTGACAGCACAGGTAAGATCCAGAAAGGGGCTGTGACCCATGGGTAACTCACACCAGAGCAGATACTTCTCCAGAAAGACTGCAGCCCCTGGACAACTCACACTAATGCACAGGAAACAAGGAAGAAAGAAGGAGGAGCAGAAGACAAAGGATGAGAATAAAGCATGGCAGATAGACTCTTGCATCCTGACCCAAACATCCTGCACCACTCATCATCTCAGGAAAAGAACTGAGAGTAGCCTGTGTGATAACAAGGAGACTGGATAGCAGGAAAGGGGGAATGTAAAGTATCAGGAGTCAAGGTAAGCTTGTGAAGGGGGAAAAAGAAGTGTTTTGCCTAAATTTTTGTTTACCCATTTTTCCTCAATGAGGGGGAGGACTTTTTTAAAAAAATACTTTAATTAATTTGGCGATAAATGTAATTCCCCCAAATTGAGTCTTTTGTACCTGTAACATATCCAAATAATGATGTGTGTGGCTTCCTACACAAATCAAAATAATTATCCTCAACTATGCAGAGTCCCATTCCCCCCCTACCCCCCTGCCAATACACTGTCAAGAAAATGGGTTAAACAAATGCTGTATCCCAGTATCATGGCTACTGTTAACAGTGTTATCATCCATATCAGAGTGGGTATTTTCCTGAGTAAGTTAGTCCATAAAAAACTTTAGTGAGCTTAATAGACACAGTCTGTGCTGATGTTTTGTTTTTTCTGTGTTTTTAAGTTTTTTTTTTTCAAAGAAGGAAATAATTGACCAGTTAAAAGCTTGCTGGAAAAAGAAAAAACAAAACAACAACAACAACAACAAAACAACCAAAAAACAAAACAAAAACAAAACAAACAAAAAACCAGACATTAAGTTAATTACTGTATTTAAGGCAATAAAACTTACTTGGTAAGTATTTCAAGTGTTGATCCAAGTCTCTGTCTTTAATACTTTTTGGAAATGGAAGGTATGTCAAAGTGATATGTAAGGAATCAATTCTAATTTAATTTCAGTCTCTTGAATGTCTGTTGAGAAATCTGAAACCTATCCTGTAGCTACAGGAAACAAAAACATGCATTTCTTTTTCTTTTTCTTTTTTCTTTTTCTTTTTTTTCTTTTTCTTTTCTGTTTTCTTTTTCTTTTATTTATTTTTATTTGCCTTTTTTTTTTTTTCCAAATGGTTATCCATAAAAGATAACAACAAAATGTCTCTGGCTAATTTCCATAAAGGAAAGACAATAATGTGTATCTCAGCATTTAGTGCATGCCAAACATCTATTGCATCTCCTCAGATTCTCTCAGAACTCCTACCATTCCCTCCACATAATTTTCTCGAGAGAGAGATTGGCCAAATGCCAGCCAATAACATGCCATGAAGCTTGAGCAAGACTTGAAAATCTGTGGATCTGTTTTAAGGAGTTTGTGATTTACACACCACTTCTCTTTAGTGCTAAGACATCTTTTAGCTGCCTATATGGACATCATTATTTGTGATCTAATGCCAGTACAGGTGCCATAGAGTGTTCAACACATTAAGTGGCTGAAGATGGTAAGAGACCTCCTACACATGGGAAGCCACATCATTCAGAGGCAGCAGCTGGCACTCAGGTAGCTAAAAGTGTCACCTGTGTTCCAGCAACTGAAACTTAGGCTGCTGTCTCCTCTGTAAGTAAATTAGATATTAGCCTGGGGAGAGGAACTTAACCAGTACAGTGTTGTAATACCAATGTGCCACAGTATAATGACAACTGATCTCCTAATCACAGCTGCATAGGAAATAGTTCTCTCCACACTGAGAGGTACTGAAACAAAAACAACTGATTGGGAAAACAAGAAATAATATTTGCCCTGAGACAAAAAGGAAAAAAGGAAAAAAACCCTGAAAGTACAAATAAAAGCTTGTGTTTGAATCTTGAAACATTCTGGTTTCAATGGTTTTTGTCTTTTATGTCTCCTATGAGAAAGACAAAACAAAACACAATAACAATTATAATTTTGAAGGTCAAAATGAAATGGGAAAACTTTGAACCTGAAGAGACATATCATTTTTCACTGCTCCTAAGGCCTGTAATGAGAGATATTCTTTAAGGATTATAAATAACCATCGATGTTTTGATTTGAGTTACAGATTAATTGCTGAACTGGAACACTGATGTGTTCAGAATGAGGCTTGGATCCCATACTTGAGTAATCTTATAGAACATGAATGATGAAATTAAAGATACACTCACCTATCATACTCTTCAGTTCATGGGAACAAACTGGAGCCACCCTGAAGAAAATCTCCTGAAACTGATACAATATGAATGCTGATAGCTCAACACCACATGGTTCCACTGTACAGAAAACTTCAACTGAGCCAAAATAATTGCTGATGTAGATGTAACCATAGGAAATGTAGACTGTATTTCCTCTGTTACTCCCTGTGTCCTGTTCAGTTAGGTGCATTCCTCACTGGTTTGAATGAAAAGCAAAATACCAAAAGAGTTATGTAGAGGCAGACTCAGACTTCAGAGATTTCTGCTGTTCCTATTCCCTAAACCTTTCTGAAGGAGTGTGTCTGTGTCTATGTGTGTATATGTGTGTGCATGTGCAATTTAACTTTAAAAAAATAAATTGTAATTCATAAAATCCTTCAAATTTTTTGTTTCCCGAGTTGTTTATGTTTTTGACTGAGTTTATGTTAGATGGGAAAGCTAGTTCAGAGGTTAAAAGGCCTAGGGCCAAGCTTGCCATTATCACTCTGCCTGAGGACCACTTCTCTCCCTTTGGAATGAGTCATCAATGACAATTACATTGTCACAGATCACAAGCTAATAATATGCTGACACTCTTGAATTCCTCAACACCATCACATTTGGGTTCCACACCTCCTTATATTTCCTTTTGGGAGGGTCTAGGTCATAGCATCACTTTTGTTAAAAAGCAGTGTTTAGTCAGTAGTCCTCTGAAACCTATAGTTCCTAGATTTACTGTAATCTCCTTTGCATTCCTGAGTTTAGACTGGTGTCTGTGGATCTGCAAACAACAGTTTTTCAGGGAGGTGCCAGCCATTGCAAAACACAAATATCTTTATTTAAAACTTAAGTATGACAGAAGGCAGCAAATTCTATAAATTAAATGGCATAAACTAATTATTACTACTTAGTATCCATGTAACATAGGCATCTAGCAGAATCTGAAAGTATGTGACTCCAATCCAGATTAGGATAATATATTCCTGTTTCTGACATATTTTGCTGTCAGGCTTCCTAAGACAGCAAAGTTGTTCCCTTCAGGAGGTAAAAATTTTTTAAAAGCTCCAAATTTATACAAAGAGTATTGAGAATAGGTTTGTGATTTTTGTTCCTGAGCCCCCAGGAATACTGCAGTACTCAGCAATCATTAGAAATCCTGTAGAAAAGACAAATCATATAAAAATACTGAAATTTCTGCTGTCAGAAGCCCTGTACTGTGCATTTACAGTGTTAAGCTTGAAACGTCTATTGTAGATCCCTGAATCAAGAATGCAAGTTGTTTCACAGTGCTATTCACACAACATAAAATGAGTCTGCATCTCTCTCTTGACCAAATAAAAACTTAGAAACTGAATTGAGAAGCTTAATATTAGTCATTGCAAATACTTCCTTTCGCCTCTGTCAATGCCGTTCATTTGAAATATAAATCTGAAAGTTTTCTTGTTTCCAAAGGAGCAAATTTGTGTCATGTAATGTCATGAGGAGTAATTCAATGTCACACAGCATTAGTAGCAAGGTCTTCTATAGAAAATTGCTCTCATACTTTGTTCAGCTTTTCACCCCTTAAATGAAAGGAAAATAGATTGTGTAATGAAGAAGAGAAAAAAGAAAGAGTACAATGAAACTGTTTATTATTGATCCTGTCAGTGATCAGTGAAGGCGTGGCGTTTACCCCAAATGTGATAGTCAAATAGAAATGGGGAAAGGAGAAAGTTACAAAGGTGATATGAATTTGTCCGTGGGATCCCAAACTAATGACCTCCACTGAAAATGTTGTGCCCCATAACATCTCCTTATATCTTTCTTTCAAGTAATAGGTGACCTTTTGAAGTATAAATCAGAGAATAAAAAAGGTTGGAGAAGACCTCCAAAATCAATGAGTACAACCTTTTACTATCACAAACAACATCATGTCAACCATAGCAGTAAGTGCCAGTCAATTTTGGAATGCTCCTAGGGATGGTGACTCCATCAACTCCCTCATCCTAGTCTTCAATAAAAATGTTGAACAGGACTGGGCCTGGCTCTGAGCCCTGGGGAGCAGCACTAGGGACCAGCTGCCAACTGGATGCAGCACCATTCACCACTTTACTCTGGCCACAGCCATCCAGTCAGTCCCTAACCCAGAGAAGAGTGCACCTGTCCAAGCCCTGGGTTGCCAGCATCCTTGGGAGAATGTTTTCAGAGAGAGTGCTTTACCAAAGTCCAGGCAGACTACATCCATAGCCTTCCCTCATCCACTAGGTAGGTCACTTGGTCATAAAAAGAGATCAGGCTGATCAAGTAGGACTTGTCTTTCCATGCTGGCTAGACCTGATCCCCTGGTTGTCCTGTGTGTGCTATGTGCGCTCAAGATAATCTGTTCCATAACCTTCCCCAAACCCAAGGTCAGCCTGACAGGCTATAGTTCACCAGATCTTCCTTCTGACCCTTCTGGGACATGGGTGTCACACTGGCTAACCTGCATTTATCTGGAACTTTCCCAGTTAACCAGGACTGATGGTAAATGGTGGAGTGGCTTGACAAGCTCT
>JANRMJ010000054.1:55797992-55810604 GCA_025584955.1 Alethe diademata | reverse complement strand
ACTTTCCCAGTTAACCAGGACTGATGGTAAATGGTGGAGTGGCTTGACAAGCTCTTCTATTACCCTCTTCAGTACTCCTGGGTGAATCCCATCCAGGCCCCATAGACTTGTGTGTATAAGTACAGAGCAGGTCACTAATTACTTCCTCCTGAGTTGCAGGGGGCTTATTCTGCTGCCTATCTCTGTCTACCAGCCCACAGGGTGGTTGCATTGAAGTTATCTGGTCTTTCTGTTAAAGCAAGGCAAAGAAGGCATTAGGTACCTCAGTCTTTTCCTTATCCTTGGTTACAGGGTCCCCCCCTTCTCCACATCCAAAAAAGGATGGAGATTTTCCTTGGCCCTCCTTTAGTTGTTAACATACTTATAAAAACACTTTTAAATATCTTTCACAACTGTGTCCAGGATGAGCTCTATCTTAACTTTCACCTTTCTAATCTTTTCTATGACTTAATGGCATTCTTGTACCCTTCCTGAGTTGCTCACCTCTTTTGCCAAAGGTCATAAACTCCTTCTTTTTTCCCTGAATTCAAGCAAAAGCTCCCTTTTTAGCCAGGTCAGTATTCTTCCCTGCCAGCTGGCCTTTTGGCACACAAGGATGGCCTGCTCTTGTAGCTTAAAGATTTCATTCTTAAATTATGTCTAGCATTCCTTGACTCCTTAGTTATTAAGGAGTCCCCTGTTTCCCAGGGGACTTTCTGCATCAATGTCCTGGCCAAATGAACTCACCAAAATCCACAGTCTAGAAGTCCAAACTAGAGGTTTTGTTGACCCACTTCCTTACTTCACCAATCATTTCAAGGTCACTGCTCCCATGATGGCTTCTGACCACAATATTTCCCACCAGCTGCCCTTCTCTGTTTGTAAACTGCAGGTCTAGTGGGGCATCACCCCTGTAGTCTCACTTGACAGCTGTGTCAGGGAATTCTCTTCCACACTCTGAAGGGACCTTCTGCACTGCTGCTTCTCTGCTGCATTGAGTTTCCAGCAGACATCTGTCAAGCCTTCCACAAGAACAAGGGCTAGATATTGTGAAGCATCAGGCAGATGCTTATAGAATACTCTATCCATATTTTGTGTCACAATGCTCCTCCTAGCAGTGGCTTTTTACTGTAGAAACCTTTGTTGCCTGGAGGGTGGCTGTGCTCTCCTTCACAAACTGCTGCACAAAGCATTCTCCTGAACATCCTGTTTGCCTGTGGCTGTTCATAAGACCTGACAGGTCTCTCTGCTCTTTTTGGGGGTTCCCTGACTCCAGTAACCCCCTCCTTATCTCCTTCAGGTGTTTTGCCACAGAGCTTGCCATAGTTGCAGCTGCTATCGCTGCATACCTCGCTGTCTGAATTCCTGTAATGACCAATATCTGTCAACCTGTGCAGGTCAATCTATTTGAGGAAATCCACCCAGATGTGCTAAGTATTAGTATTGTTATTACTGAAAGAAAAAGACTAAATATATGCACTTAGAAAGGGTAGCATGAAATATTCCTGTGTATCCTGAAAATGTTGGGGAGTTTTTTGCTGGTTTGTTTGGTTTGGTTTACTTTTTCCCAATTTCCTTCGAGTTTAATCCCATTAGTTCTACATTAGAATTTAGTGGGGTTTTCAGCACTAAAGTTTTATTACTTTGTATTTGTCAATATTACATTTAATTCCTTCTGTGACAACCTATTTACAAATCAAATCTAACTCACTGTTAAGTTAAGCTGTCTGTATGGCCTTCATTCATCATCTTTCAGTTCTTTGTCCTCAAAAAATGCTAATGTACTGCAGTTGTTCTTTGTGTTTGTAGATCATCTTTCTAAATTAAAGCACATAACATGCAGCACTAGCCCCTGTGGACCTGAAAAAACACTTTCTCTGGTTTGACATAGCTTCTTTCACAGAACTATCTATAGTCACTGCTTTGCTATTTTTCAACCTGTTCTGTATCTCTTTCGATGTCTTGCCCTGGATCCTTGCATCATCCTGGAGCTTAAGTAGGAACTTGTCATGTGGAATGTTACAAAACGCTCTCTGAAAATCTAGATTATGAAAATATATTATGTCATCTGCTGGGCCCTTAGCAGCCCTGTCAGTAACCTCTGTGTAAATTCTTCTTCCCAAAAATGCAGCCAGCAAAAACACTGAGAAAATTACTAAGGACATAATTAATAGTTCTTTATTTACAGACAAGTGATTAAATAGGACACACACTCTGCCAGAAAGGTATCTTGCAAACACTCCACTATGCATTTATCCTGACTTTCCCCACTAATGGTAGTGATGAAAGTAATAATAATAATAATAATAATAGTTCAGTAATTTTTATCTACTGCCATACAGTGTCTAAGCTGCTTGATAACTCCAGAAAAGCCCTATTTGCAAAGGTAGTCCAATTAAATACATTTAAATGAATTGAAATGTTTAATTGGCTGGCAACTCAGTAAGTGTCTGTAAAACATGTCTGCTCCTTAATCAGAAGACAAAAAAGAGCTGTCATATATTGTTATCCACTTGCTGGTTGAAAACCAGAGCTCTGAGGCAAAGAGGATGTCTTTCTTTTATTACTATGCCCCAACTCAGAATGAGCAAAAAAGAGAGACAGAGCAGATAATGGACCCCATTCATGAATGCAAAAGGCTATTTCTGAGCAGTTATTGCATTGTTTATGCCAGCAAAAATTGTGTAACTCTCATTCTCTACACAAATTGCATGTTTTCCATGCTTCATTGGACTTTTTACATAGAACATAAATGAAGCTTTTGCAATAGGTGGTACAAAGACTGCTATTGGAGCAAGTCTAAGCCTCATTATCAGGGCTGGATGAAAAATTTGGCTTTCTTCAGGTTTGCTGCAAAGTCAACGGAGTCCAAAATTCCCTTTATGTTTTTATCTTTTTATTTCTTTTCAGCTCCCAGTTTCTTGAGGTTTTTAATGAAACTAAAATGGAGGTTTTCCAACCAAAGTTGTGCTAATTGCTTTAAGACACAAATCAGAGCTTAATATGATCCATTAAATGTTGCCAGCCTGGGATAGGCAAAGGGCTTCATGTGTTGACTGAACAGCAGGACTGCCTGGCCAAGGAAAAGGTCACACAGCTGCACAGAGCCTAAACACAGCATAACAAACCTTTTCAACTGTATTGCTGCTGTGAACATGGGGAGGTCATGTGAAAGGAACTTCCATTTCTCAATCCAAGAGCTGCTAAAGTGGTATCCATTCACCTCCATGTGATGCTATAGATTAACCTTTCAAAAGCAGTTTTTGATGGGCTTTTTTTGGTGCCTGATTTGAGCCTGAGGTTCAGGCTGGCTACCCTGTAGTTTCACAACTGAATTTGAAAACAGTAGTGAGTTCTGCTCTTGGAAATCATGTTCAATGTGTGTACTAGGCTCAGCTGAGGCTATAAATTTTGGGTCCCTCACTACAAGAAAGAGATCAAGGTGCTGGAGCATGTCCAGGGAAGGGCAACAAAGCTGATCTGGATGGTCTGGGGCACAAATCTTACGAGGTGTGACTGAGGGAGCTGGGAATGTTCAGTCTGGAGAACAGAAGGTTTAGGTGGACTTTATGGCTCTCTACAACTGCATGAAAGGAGGTATAATGAGGTGGGGATTGGCCTCTCCTCCCCTTATAAAGTAACATGAAATGGTGTCAGTTTTGGTGAGGGGTGGTTTAGACTCGATATTGAGAGAAATTTCTCCAGCAAAAGAGTGAGAAGAACTGGAACAATCTGCTCAGGGAAGTGGTTGAGTCACCATCTCTGGAATTATTTAAAAGGTGTGTAGATATGGATCTGAGTGACACAGTTTAGTGGTGAACTGGCAGTGTTCAGTCAATGGTTGGATGCAATGATCTTAGGGGTCTTTTCCAACCTGAATTAAGCTATGGGTATATGAAAGCACGTATATTTTGCACATATTATTGTGGCAGTAGAGTTAGATTTAGCTTGACTCTGTTGATTTTCTTAAGAGTGGTATTTACAACACTATTGCTACCTCTTACTATAATTGCTGCATAGAAGTAATATTTATGTGTAGAGAATCTTTTACATAGAGAAATATTTCTACCTGTGAGATTGCCCATATGCATAAACAGATTAATTTTGCTGCATTGAATTGTCTGCTGCTCTTGCAAGAAGACTACAAAACATTCATGCCAAACCTTTCCTCCAATATTTGATTCAGAGTGGATGTGTATTTGTTAGTTTGATGAGCCTCTCTCTTTTCCCTTGTTGATAGTTAGGCATGAAAAATATTGCTGTTAGGTCCCATGGCTCTTTTTACATTTATTCCCTGAATAACTAATACCTAAAATCTCTTACAACAGAATCAGTTTGTAAACAAGGAGATTTACCAAAGCAATATCAGAAGTCAAGATGGATGCCAAAAATTGTGTCTATCACATCTATATCCTTATTTTCACCTACTAATCACAGACAGTACTGCCCAATCAAGAGCAGGACTTTAATTGTCTGAAGTCAAAAAGCATGTCTTCACTCTCCTTCTAGTATTCATCTGTACTCTGAAGCACAGAAATTACCCATTACAGTTATTTTTATTATTAGCTTTTTCTTGCTTGGGTGGGGTGTGTGCTATCTTATTAGCTACTGTGAATCAGCCTCAGCCCCTTTGGTGCCTTCTCCAGAAATATTACTTTGGAATCACTACATTTCATTTCCTGATGAGGTAAAAAGAACCTAATTATTCTGACAATTTTATCTAAGCCTTGCAGATTTTATGTACTGAGTGTATAAAAAATAACATCGTAATGAATAATCCTCCAGGAGTACATTTTGTAACCATCATCTGAAATGGTTGTTTTTACACACAGATATGTAATTCTTCGACTGGATGATAAAAAAATTTGCTTTACTTCCGGGATCACTGTCCCAGTATACACACATATAGATAAATATACATATATATACATATAAATTTTAATTGAGCTATAGCAACTTCTCTACAGAACTGTGAATGACATTGAGACAAGCACTAAAGCTTTTATAATTTTCTCATATTAGCCATGTGGTTTCTGTCATATGATTTTCTGTCCTTTAGTTGAAATTATGAGTAGCTTTTAGTGTTGACATGTAAGAACCAAGAACTATAGCAATATAAGAGCCAGATATGGCCTATTAATATGAAATATCTCTTCCAAAATGCCTAAAAATAACTTTAACAATAATGAATTTACGAAGTCAAAGTCACTCTCAAAGGGTCAATGTATAGTGAATATGATTGGTCTCAATGATCATAAAGGACCAACCTAAATGATTCTATGATAATGCTGTTGAAGTTTTGCTGATTTTGGTGGCATGATTGAGAGAAAGGCACAACAGCTCTTTCTTTCCGGGTACAGCCAGTGGTAAGGCTGAGAATGCATTCACCAATAGGCACACACAGAAACATTGGCAATACACATGGAAAGCCATACAGAACATGACAGATAGAAAGATGAAAACACAGCACAAACAGTTGCCTATTTTTGTGACTCTTTCTGCCAGTCCAGGGTAAAGGTCTGTTAATGGGAAAGAGTGCAGATATACAAAGCTGATCGTCCCAGCAGCATGGACTTGTGCACTAAGGCTAGGAACCTGCCCTAAAACCTTGTTTTCCAAATTTGCTGGCACTCCCAAAGCCCTTTCAATTCCTTGGAATTCAGAACCCCTCACACACACATTTGCGTGCACACACATTTTTGTGCACTCACACAGATTCATGACCCCACACATGCTGTTGAGCCAGTCCTTTCAGTAAATGACCTTAAACACTTAATCTACGCCCATAGATCCTTGAGATTGTCTTGTCTCAAATATAGCCATATATATGTAAGTATGCCAGTAATAAAACACTTAGACTTCATGGTCATTCTAGTAGATGATTTGGACACCTCTGGTCTCTCCAGTTATCAATTTTCAGACATTCTGGTCTCTCCAGTGTTTGGCTCATGCTTCTGCTTGCTTTGATACCTGGCTGCCAAGTCTCTCATCCTACTCATGGGCTACTCTGCCATATTTGCAAGCAATCACATGGACACATACAGTCACACAATATGCAGGCACCCCATATGCTGACACTTAGACATATTGTCCCTTATGACCTATGGTCCCACACCAGTAGCTGGCATTCAGATACCCATACATGCACACAAAATAAGGGGGCCTCACCCATGAAAATAACTAGACATGCAATTTGGTAAGGAGACAGGACAGACTGCTCTGATCACTCCCAGGGCATGGCAAGAAAACATGACAATCTGCCTCTTATTGCATTTTTGGTTCTTCCCCTAAACATATAACCCCAAGCTAATCTTCCCCAGCATCCCATAGCTAATAAATCCCATGTCTCTAGGCAGTGACACCCTGTTGCAAGGTAAGGCAAAGAGCATTACTCATTGACTCATCTTGATGTGTCTCACCTGGTGCCCTTGGGGCTGCTGCTCTCCCATCACAGCTCTGGTAGGAGTGAGGCCAGGGCTTCTTTGTCTGGTCAGCTTATTGGGGTTCTGCTGACAGATATTGTTTCTCTGTGCTCCGATGTGTTCACAGTTATGGTCCTTTAACCAAGTAACTGAAAATGTAGACATAACCATATACTTCTTTTCTTTCAAAGGATTGAAAACAAGGATAGAATCTGGTTTAAATGTAAAAGGCTTTTGTTCTTTGAATTCACAAGGCCTCTGTAGAAGAGGATCCACATATTTTTGTTAAGCTTTGTCACTCTTCTTAAGCTTCCTCACTTTCCCGTATGTTAAGTGGAGTTATAGATTCCCCCAAAAGATGAAGATAACATAACTGAGATCCGCTACTTGGAATTATCCTCTGAATATTAGTCTCCAAGTCTAAAATTAGCCTCTTCTCTGGTCTTTACTGTCTCCACAATGTCTTCTATATTTTCTTATTACCTCCTTCCTAATTAGTTGTATGTCCTGTATTAATGACACAAGGTCTGTTTCAAGTGTGAAATACAAGACAGCCCTGCACCTCTGTTTCACTTCATTGCTACTCAGCTCAGGGTTTCTTCTGGTTCTCCCTTCTAGTTGGAGGATTTTGTTAGGGAAAAATGAGAAGCAAGTCTAGCACACAGCAATGAGACTCAGACAACACCAAAAAGAGCTGGAAGCTGACAGAGAAGTCTCTGCTGTAACAGGAAGTCTTCCTAAGACTGGATGGCCTCTACTGAGCTTGCTGCAACTCCTGTATTCGTAAGGCCAACTGAAACCAAGAGTAAAAACAGGAAACCATCTTCTAAGAATGCATGTGAATAGAGAGGAGGTGTCATAAACCTTTATTGTTTCTCTGCAGTCATTCTGTATTTAAAAGGTAACGGTTATAATTCATATTCTAATTAAAAAAAATTGACTTTTTACTGTGAAAGTCCTTCCAGTTTTTTGTTTATTTTTCTCCTTTTTAGGAAAATGTTCTATTAACAAAATGCATGAGCAATTCCATACTGACTTGCAAAGACAGAACAAAAGACTGAATTCCTTGCCAAGGCCCAAAGTGGGGATGTGCAAAAACCATCAACATGGGTATTCATATGACTGTTAAAGAGGGAACAGGGCAAAGCTGCAAAAGAAAGAAACATAAATTAAACATTAAACCACCATAAAATCATCAGAGATAAAGAGGACACAATGGGAAGCTGAACTGACCAGATGGTCTGAAGATCAAATATGCTTTTAGAGTTTTGTTTTCATCTTTAATATTCATGGAAGCAGAGAAAAGGAGATATACCCCAAGTGAACTCTGAAGAAATGACTAATGGTAGAAAATTTCACTGAAAGATGGTTTTTAACGCTGAAGATGATAAAATAAAATTCACAAAACCTGAACTCTATTTTTTTGGTACTATATTTTGGAGGTTTTTAAAATTACTATTAGAAACTGTTTTAAAAGTGTTTTAATACCTTTATGTTTTATTTTAGTTTATATATACTCTATAAAAGCTGTACTACCTTTTGAATTCAAAAAGTATTCAAAACAATGGATGATAGGCTATTTTACATTTAATATGACAGCTACTTAATAATAAAGACATGAAATTATATTTCTAAAAACTTTTATAAATGGAAAATAATGCTCCATTTCTTTGTACTTCTCACTTAATTGATTAAAATCTGTGAATAAAGGAGGCTAAAGCAGAAATGGTGAAGTGAGACAAGAATAGGAATAAATAGAAATAAATCCTGATTTGACCTAGTGCCACCAGAAATAGTGTTGAGTTCACTTCAACATTCATTTAAATACAGCTAAATAAAAGTGGGTTAAAAGAAAGATAAAAAAAGGAAATATGAAAAAAAAATCTTGGCATCATCATCTTGCTGTCTTCAAACTATTACTATTAATAAGAAGTAGAAGAGCAAATGAGTGATATTTCCCCCTCATTACATTCATGTGAACTAGATGTCTGCACTCCTATTATAATTAATAGAGACTTAGGGCAGGATTCAACTGCATAAACATGGGTATATTCTGCCACCTCAGATGCCAATACACCTAAATAGAGTTGGCAGGTTAGAGACAGAACTTATGGAAGATATGCAGCCTTTTGGAGATCAGCTGCTAGAGTTTGGGCATGATGCCTGGTCTATCTTACGTTCTGGTACCTGAAGCCTGCCAAAATGACTGCTGTAGTTACAGCTGCAGAGATATGCAGCAAATTCTGATCCCAGAAACTGGCATGTTACTCGCCAAAAACCAGGAGTCTATTGTGATTTCAGGTATTTTAGTGTATTAAAAACATCTGGTTTAGCATCCAAGTCATAGGACCTACAGGAGACCTATTCCCTTGGCAAGTGACAGATGGAGGCCAGGCTAGCATCTCAAATAGCTCAATATATTTAGAAAAGCTAGTAAGGCCAAAATACCTGATTTTTTGTTTAGTGTCATTTGTAAGAAATACCCAGTGAAAAGTAACTGGAATGTATGTGAGGATAATAGTGTTCATATAATGGTGTACTTGTGCATATGAACATATGGATGTATCTATTGTGTGTGCATTAAGTTATACAATGATTTTTTGTCAGTATATTATTATTTTACTACAACCTTCATTCTCAGCTATTTCTGGGCTACATCCTTTACTGAGAACTCACAGAGAAATTAATCTATTATCAATGTGAGTATAAGGTGTTCTGTCAATCTAATGCACTTAGCTGTGACACCCTGAAGTCAGGGTATTTCTGTCCTTTTCCTGGTAGGTCTACAACCCAGGTTGAATAATATTTATCCTCCCTCTTTCTACTAGGTCTATGAATTTTACTAGGTTTATGAATTTTCTACCAGGTAAATTAAATTTATCTCATTTGCAAAATGTATTAGCATTTTGATCCAAGAAACTCAGGGTTCTGTAATTACTTGGGAAAAATTAATAGGACATGAATATTTGTAAATGAGATTCAGAATCTCTAAATTCAAAGCTCAAACTTGTGGCAATTTGGGATCTTTCTTTCAAACAAAGATTAAGTTGTCTGGTCCCTGGGCTCTGGATTATTGCTGTAGAAGCCTAAAATTGATTTATACTGCCATTCTGGATCAGAGAGTTCCTTCTATCCTAAACAGCAGCACTCAGATGTCTTTAGATCAATCTTTAGCTAAGCAGTTAGATGCATTATGTTTTATCTAAGCTCCATTGTGATTCAAATACAGGCTGAAGAAACACAGGAATTGTAACTCCCTGATGAGAATCCTACTATTGACAACATTTGGATCACCTTTGTGAACATATTCCTTCATTTCAGCTGGTTCAACATGCCAAGTCTGAACCTAAAAATAGCCTGAATTATTTGAATGCTCAAATGAAGTTTTAATAAATCCTACCAATCTCCTATAAAAATCTGATCTCACTTCTCCCTCTCATATTTGAAAGAGTCTTCAAGTACAAATGTCCTTCTCGTCCTCATTGAAGACAGTTCAGTAGGAAAACCTGTGGACTTTGTTACTTTTTTTTTTTTTTCCCTTTTCCCTTTTACTTATCTTCACTCATATCACACTTTCAGAGTTGTGAGTTTTAAGGACAACAATCTTTTCTATATTTATATTTTAAAGGCACGTCAGGATACTCAGTACCAGAAGCAACTCACAAAAGCGGAGCTAATTTGTACTTGTCCAAAATGTGTGTGTCTCCACATAAATGCAATAACCCTCAAATAACTTTTACCAAGCAGGAAGGTAAACTAAAAGCAGATTTTTGAAACAAAATTATCTAATCTAAACTTCTGTCAGACTCTTTTGTCAAAAGAAGGTATTTCATCCATCTCTGTCATCAGAATTTGAATTTGTTCACTGAAATATGAATTCCATGTTTCTGTGTTCTTTGTGGATATAATTTTGTACCCATTGTTACAAAATAGTTCTGAAAACGCATTCATTTAGTTTTAGTGGCAAGGATTTTAACCTCTATATACATATTTCCTGTACAAATAATGCATTAATATCTCAATTGTCTGGAACAGTATATTTTTCACCAGTTGGACATCTCTCTCACAAATAGAATATGTCTGTGTAGCTAATTTACACATTGCAAGATGAAACTAGCATCCCTTCATTCTGAGAATAGGATAAGTTCATAGAGATTTTAATTCTCATTAAATTATTGTGCTAGAGATAGAGAAATGTTATGCCGTTTCTGTTATCTAGGTTTTGGGTTTTGTTGCTGACTTGTTGTTATTTTTCCCCCCTTATATTTTTGTGCACTAAAAGAATAATTCAGGCTATTTCCATACAAATTATACTTTTCCTGGATTCATTAAATGCTCTTTGCTGAGACCATAACTGGACCATCTTCTCTCAAATTGCCTATGCAGAATACTGAAAGGGTCAAAATAGTGCAGTGTGCTATGGTATTTCACAGAGTAGAAGAACATGCAGATTGCTCTTGTTTCTCATTCTTGTAATAAGGGACAGCAACAAGAAAAGAAAATGGCTGAAAATGGTTTTGTTCCCATGTGGCACATACCATAATTAGAATAAGAAATGCTACAAATTAACCCATTCTCATTACAGTCACTATATTATAATTTCATGGTCCTTTTCTGATGCTGTACTCTTGCTAAGCACATTTACATCTCATCAGTGAACACAGGCAGCAGATCCGCTGTCGGTTAATGCTTGATTCACTCCAATTTATGGCTTCTTTTCAGCTGGGGAATCCATTGTGTGAGCTAATAGCAGGTTTCCCATTTGAAATGACTGCAGATCTCTTCACATTTGGATACAGTGAAAGAATTGTCATAATTTTTTTAATGTGTCATATAATTGTTGCATTATACTATGTGCAAGCAAAAGAAAGGAAATTTTCAGCATTAAATGAAACACAAAGGGCAGTACTATGCTTTACTCTCAGAGATGTGTGGAGGAAAGATAAGAACCCTTTTCTCTTAAGCCAAGAGGCAAGTATAGCCACAATCCTTGTGTTCACCTGCATAAAAGACTTAACAATTTCACCATTTACTACACTATTTCTGCAAGAATGGTTGTCAAAAAAGAGGATTTTACTAAAACTATCAATAGGATGAATGTATACTGTTTTAGGGTGTTTGAATTTCCATCTCCCTGTTATCTGACTGTTTTGAAGCATAATTTCCATTAAATTCTCACAAAATATTCATAGTATTTCTATTGCTAATTCAGTGTTGTACAGGTAAAAAGTGAACATGAGTGACCTGCTTATCTAACAATATTGGTTTTGATTTATTTCTTTTTTTCCTCAAAACAAGGTGTGTCGAGAGATAAAGCCATATTTGAGGTGTTTTGCTTGTTTTCTCTTGCCTTCTTTGACAACTAGAGAAAGCACAACCTACTAAAGCTAAGGGAGATTTGCTGTTGATGTAAATGGGGTAGGATTTCATTGAAAAGATTTTGTCCTTCTAGACAGGAGTGCTACATGCATTTTCTTTGTAAAACCCTGGAGATTGATGTAAGAGATGCATGATCAGTGACTCAAAACATGGGGTTATTTCACCTGTCCTTAATCATTAGTGCTTGGATTCATTTAATCTAACTTCAGACATTTCCAATATGAATGTTGATGTCCTGGGCAAGATTCAGTTGCCTACGCACAGGAACTTAGTGCCACTGGAGTTCTTTTAGGATATTGAAGGCATACACAGGCCAACCAGGTAGGGCACAGAAGTTATGGTGATACAAGTACTCTGGTACCAAAGCTGAGCCTCAGGTCTGGAATAGCACAATGCAGATAAATGCCATTATATGCCTACATTAAGGTGTCTGAATAATGCTCCTAACCTGCCTATTTGGATGTTCTAAGGTCAATTCAGTTGTACATACATTGGTGTATTTGTTTGTTTATCTACATCACTTGTGCCAAAGATTATGAATATTCTGCATGCATTGTATCGTGTGTCTATCTTAAGGAAAATTAAGGTATGGATTAAAATTTTCATAATAATGAAAATCTCAAAGCTCCCAGCTGAAGGATTTCTGGCTTTGCTAGTTAAATCAAGCTAATATTGTTACCAATGAGAAAAGTATTTCTTTTCAGGTCATGATTCCTCTCATTGGTTTTACATGTTTACATTTTGGGGGGGTAATTTTCATTTGTTTGATTGATTGTTTGGGTTTTTCTTTTTTCTTTTTCTTTTTCTTTTTCTTTTTCTTTTTCTTTTTCTT